>JAFIDM010000003.1:50784255-50815530 GCA_023159025.1 Thereuonema tuberculata
GTTTCTTTCCACTGAAGCCTTTAATGTGAAGTTGGAATTTTTTTTTTGAAGCGAAAGAACCATGATGAACGTCGTCATATCACTCACTGTTACTTCTTTGCTGATAAAAAATGAAAAGACCCTGAACCCATTTAAGCCAGTTCGGACATTTAAGTTTAACAACCTAACTTCCATTTTGATTCCAAAAGAAAAAAAAAAGAACTTTAAGAGGATTCGACCCATTCCTGTCTTCTTCTAACTGAGCTTCCACCTGTTTTTCAGCGAAATCTTCGAAGATCTTCATAAGCTAAAAGTGCCTGATCTGTCGACATCATTTCGGAAGGGCGGGGATGCAAACGCACTGATATACACACCATTGTATCATTTAGTGGTGTAATGTTGTAAACTAACCCTTGGAGTTACAACTTGTGTGTGGTTCTATTCTATTCAATATTATAATGGTGTTTGATGGAGAAACAACGAGTCAAGTTCTGGAACTGAACTGAATTAATTTATTAAATGAAAAACATGGATTTTTATAACATTTACATAGTTTGATTTGATTGGTTATTTTAATTACTTAGCATAATTACTGGATAAAAGCATAACGAACTTAAATTAATTAACTAATTCAACGGCTGCAACGGAAAAGAATTTAAAAATAAACAGAACATGAGTAGTTAGGAAATAGAAAACGAATCTTTTAAAATAAATAACGATTAACCATTAAAATGAATAAAATACAGATAAATAATTTCTACAAAAAATACAAATAAATGATTTCTAAAAATATTTACATATAAACTGTGACAATATTTGTTGAGACAGTGTTTGAATGTTGATGATACTTTGGGAAGTTGAATGTTCTTTGTTATTTAATTCAGTTTCTTCGCTATCAGTAAATAATATTTTTCAAAAAATGACTGAATTTTTATGTGAAGAAAAGGAGATCTATAACTGATATAATTTCTACTGATACGGCTAACAAAAGAAAAAAAAAATGTGCTTCATTTTATTATTAGATGTATCTGTGTGTGTGCGTTTATGCCGATCTATCCTTCCTCCCCTAATGGTTTATAAACCAGTGAACGGATGTTCTCGAGACACTTTCGTATTTACAGATAAAAGACGAGGTAGCTTTTATATATATATATATATATATATATAAAGTTGACTCGCGATAATCCGACAGTTAGGGGACCGAGGGGATGTCGGATTATCAAAAATGTCGGATTAACAAAGGTTGATTTTTAAAACTGAATTTTGACTTCTAAGGCAAGAAAATTTAAGTTATGTGTATACAGTACTGTACGTACTACAGTACGTATATTGTTACAATACATATTGAGTACATATTTTACGGCCATCGAGGATTTAAAAAAAAAAACTCAATTAGGCATAGTTTTACACAAATGAATACGTATGTATGTAATACTAATTTATTTCTGTATTTATGTCTTAAAAAAATAAAATTACAGTATATATTGTAAATTATAATTTTATGTCAAAAAATAAAATTACGCACATATGTATTTACGGCTTAAAAAACCTGTAATCGTTTTTCGTTTCTTCGTACGTAAAGAGTCTGTCATGGCTTTTTCTTGAATATCTTTTAACATTAAAATGTTCTCGTAGTCGAGTTCCCTCTCCTCACACCAACGTATCAAAGTGTTTGGAGCAGTCATACCTTCATCGCAAGTGATTGTGCATTTCACCTCCGTGACAGCCTCAATCGGGTCGGTTTTCGAACAATCTGCGTCGGACTACCGAGCGTATCGGACTGTCAAATGTCGGATTATCGCGAGTCAACTGTATAAATATATAAATAATATCTCCTTGTGAATCCTTGATTTGACAAATTCCCATAAAAAAATGAACTATTTACTTTGGTTGGATGGAGGTATGGGGAGAAGTCAACAATGAATTTCCACCATGTTCCAAAAAAAAAAAGCCATTTTCGTCATAAGACCTTTCAATAGCTCTATTGCTGAAAGCAATAGGATTTAGGCAAGTAAGAAAATTTGCGGAATTAATCAATTTTCAGCAAATGCAGAACTTGTATTGGATGGGTTCGTTACAAATTCAGAGATTGTTCCTCTTTGGATTCATCATTAAGGTTTGAAAAAATTTCAAAGAATAAAGAATGAAACATTTTAAGGCAATTTCACTTTCTTAAATGTATAAGTAAGTGTTTAGGTAGTAAAGCTAAAGAGAATGGTGGATAATAATAAAAAGATTTATATAAAAAATATAAGTAATTTACCACCGACGCTTTCGGATCCCACAGGAGATCATTTCCAAGGTGGGAACAAAGCACGGAACAAGAAAAGACACAGACACAAAAATTGTTGTCAGTATCATTCGCTTGTTCTGCGCTCTGTCCTCAACTTGAAAATATATATATATCTGTATATATACAAATTAGTTATTTTGAATCAGTTCAAAAGAACCATGTCTTTTCATCTTTGCTGTTTAAATCTTAATTAAAGAAAAAAAAGATCATATTAAAATTAAAAAAGCAAAAAAAAAATACCACAAATTGATTATTTGATCTATGTTTGAGATGTGGTTTATACATATTTACACAGTATGCTACTGATCATACCTTAATACTTATTTTTTAAAAATTTAATAGCTACCTAATAATCAATGTAAAATGAAATATGTTCAAGATATCGCATACATTTCATTTAGCTTTATGTCATGTAATAATTTTTTTCTTAGTAACATTTAACAACAGTAAAGCAAATACATATCCTTTAAGATTTTAATTTGGGTTTCCTAAAGATGTCTCACGAAAGGCTTTAAAATTGCAACTGGGGTTTATTTATTCTCTTAATAAAATGCAGCTTCTGACTGTATTTGATATTTCAAACCAAATTATATTCGAAACAATTGCTGTTGAAAAATGACAGTACTGATTTATTCCAGCGAAGACGAGACGGTGGATAAAATGTGGCAATTTCCTTAAGTGCCAAAAGAGTGGAAATCGGAGAGCAGGCACTTGTGTTAGGCAATAAAAAAACGAAGAGGAGAAGGCTGTCGGGAACAGATGACAGTGGCTCTGACCCCACGTGGAATCTTCCGTGTTTCATAAGCTCTGTCACTTTAGTTGATCTTTCCCACTTTTGGTGAAACAAAAGTGACAATTAGCTGCAACACAATCTAACACCTGCGACGGCTTCTATGAATAACCCAACCTCACTATAAGTTAATAGTAACACTGATTGAGAGATGAAATGTAATGAAAGCGGATATCAGATATTGAATAAAACAAATAATAACACAACTACAAAGCACCATAATAACAAAAAAAGGAAAGAAAAAAAAAGTAACATGTTCCAGCAAAAAATATCGGCAGAAATGATATTAAATAGGAACAAAGTAAAGTACCATCTTTTCATCTCTAGAATAACTGTTATAAACAATATAATTATTAGATTCCTTTTCATATAAAATTATTTAAGTAAAGCATAAGCTGTAAAACAACATGCAACCTACTGCATGTTATAAAACATCTAAAAAATGATAAGCATAAAAAACATAAATAAATAATTATTCCAAAAAACAATAAACAGATTTTGAATTTCAAACTCTCATCGAAGTCTCTAATACAGAATTAACGATTTCCGCGATAGAGTTTGAAAATTGTCTGCTTTAGTAGCGACAGCTTCTACTTTATTTGTAGCACGGATGTATAACTGTGCGTAATCGTAAAATAATATCGACATATCCGAAGAATTATGTTATTGTTGTAATTCCATAACTCTTGGTCTTAAACAAAGTACATACAATGAAAGACTACGCCCTCCACACTTGACAAATTACCATCATAAGCTAGTAATACGAACGGATGTGATGGTAAAGTTCGGTGTTGAAACGCTTCAGAGCGCGACATTTCGTTATTATGTTGGAGATTTTCTTGATCAGTGGTCTTGAATAGCGGTGGTAAATCAATTTAATATAGCGATATGGTTTTTCTTCTGTAGATTCCAATTCACTAATGGAATTAATCCCCAAGCCAATATTGGCAATTTGCCATGCTAACAGCAGTTGGTGGCACAAAATTTTTATGGAGATCTTTGCCATTTTTACAACTACATTATTGCCCACCAAGTCGTCCAAAATTTTAACTTCAATAACTAAAGTTTAAAACTTCAAGTCATATATTTTCATAGGCACCCATGAATGTCGACCCAATTATGATGAGAGCCAAAGAGAGATTTCTTTATAGAAATTTCCTAATATAGTGTTTATAAATAATTACCTCTATCGTGTTTTTTCATTCAATAAACTACAATAATTATGTCTCTGATCACAAAACGTAATATGTTGTAAGTCGTATTTTTGACGCTTACGTTTAAGTAGATTCTTAAGAATAAAATGATAATTTAAATTATGAATTTTTATTATAATATAACTTATTAAAAATTTCCTAAACTTGAAATTCACATCAGAAAAAAAAGAAAGAAAATAATTTCGTCAAAATAAGTGGTTTCAACTTTCGGGGTTAGCCTTCCGTTGTTATTTTAAAATCTCTACGTCCATTTTTAAAATTCACAAAATTCAGAATAATAAAAATAACCTTAGGCTAGAAGGTCTTATTTGTAATTTTCAACACAAATTTAGTTTAATTTTAGTTTTAATAAATAAGTTAATTTAATCACAAAATAGCCACTAGCTTCTATTGTTTTTGCTTTTGTTATAAACAGATTAAAGTGGTTTCATTATTAAACATAAATACAAAATAAAATAAAACTTATGACAACTTAAATTTCAATTTTAGAGCAGATATTTCCTGTCATCTACTAATGAAGAATCCTCGTGTTCTCCTTTCGCGCGATATTAAAATCACATTATCATTCATCTTATTTAACGTTCAGTAGATACATAAATCCAGCAGTGGGCTGTTAATGGCTGTTAGATAGATAGATAGATAGATAGATAGATAAATGTTAAGATGACCAGAATATTCCCATTTAAAAAAAAAAAAATACAAAAAAAGTAAGTAAACAGTCACAACAGTTTCGGAAATCCTTTTTTTTTTATTATTATTTTCTTCTTTGGATGTACGGTTTTAACTGACTCATTGTCTCCTTACACCCGAAGAAGGCAATTGGAAAGAAAATGATCTCCGAAACTGTTTTGACTATTTACTTTTGAGTGTTGTTTTTTTTTTAAAAAAGCTGTGCATATTCTTTTCATCCTAACATTTATCAAATTAAACATAATAATCTGATAAATATGTTTAATTGAACGAAGGGAAATTATTATTTGAAATACAGTAACGCAAGTTGGCCAAATTCCGAAGCCCGTGCAATAAGATTCAAAAATAGTTGAAAAAGAAAATGAAATGTTCAGGGTCCGAAAGTAAGCTGTGAGCACCACAAATAACAAAAGTCTATCTGAGGTAATCTGAGAAAGAGCTTAATGCAAAGGAAATTAACATATCCTCCTTTTGAGTTAAAATATAAAGCTTTCAAGATTGTACTGAGAGAAAACCTATAAGAATATTGCGGAGGAGAAAATTATGGAAATACTATATTTAAGAAACATGTGTGATAAATTACTAAGGCGATTTAGGCTCCTAGTTGCATCACAATGGGATTGGTTTGTATCAAATACAGGGATTTATTATTAAATAATCTGTTAATCTTTTTTGATTTTTAATAAAGTTATTTCTGAAGTTCCAGCTTCCTCAACAATAATTTTTTTCGAGTCAATCACAGACGGACTTGCAAATTCCGACTAAAAAATCGTGTTCTAAAACTTTTTGTTCCAACTCCTTTTTCTTCGTTATTTGGGGGAACCTTAACATCGGAACTTACGATGTCGTTGCTAAACAATGCTAACAAGCATATTCAATTTCGCTTCTATTAAAGAAAGCTTATTCGCTTATTACTATGCAAATTTGCGAGTAATTAGAACGCTCACAGCTGTAACAAATTAACTGAGCAAAGAGAGGGAATCTGTGTTGATACAGTTCCGTTTGATGATAAATCAGTCATTGTAAATATTATTCAACGACTATTTCGTTGAGTAACGATTATTACAAAAGATCCTGCTTTCGCTGAAGTTAGAGAAAGGATTTCGTTTCGAAATCTAGCAGGTTGTTTCAGGTATGTGCCAGCGTGTCAGGATTATCATCACATGAGGCCAATTCGGGCAAACAAGGATTTCGAAAATGCTTCAATGATTTCTCTTCACGGTTGTTGAACGAATGAACGTGGATTACGTTAATCCACAATGATGTGCTTTTGGAGAATTAAATTTTCCAAGGAATGGGAAAGAGAAAAGAAGGAAAAAAAAAAAAAAAGACAAATTCCATCTGGGTCCCTTATTAACGTCTCCAAATTTTTATCAAGCTCGAGTTTCAGCACAAATGGAGATAAGGTTAAAATAAACCCAAGCAGAAGTAGTTGTTTATATTTGACTTTAAAATAAGTAAATATTAGAGATGTAAACATTTTCTCAAATTATTCAGATTTTTTTCTTAATATCATAGAATAAAGTATTTTATAATTGAGAAGAGCCAAAATTTGTTACTCATTATATAAATTTAGAAGATTGACAGCCAAATTTCGAATGGTGAATGATACGAAGGCAACAAAAGAAAAAAAGAAATGAAGTTTTTCTGTGATAAAAAAATTGGGAAATTAATAATTAAGAAGCCGGTATAGAAGGTAAATAAAACTGAGAAAAAGAAAAACCAGGATGTAGTTGGATCTGACACATAAGCCACATTGTCTCCCTGAGAGACAAGAACTGAAGGAAGTCGGAACTCTTGTAGAGATGGGTACGAGTTCCGAATTCGTTCAGTTCCTGTCATAAGCTTTTGAACATGGTATCACTCATGTCTGTCCGTCTTATAGTTTGGCGACATGTTTCATTTTGGGCGACATCCACTTTCTGTGAGAAAACAAGTGACCGCAGACCGGAACCCGTATTTTTCCTTCCCTCCACAATTCTTAAGTTTTTCAAGTAAGATATCTCATTTCTCATACGATTTTTGGTTTGGGCTGCAGAGAAAGTGACGGACAGACAGAACCTTCTTAAAAGCTCTCACCCCTTTTTGGGTCGCTATTAACACTCCAAACAAAAAAAAAATTAAAAATAAATTAGCGATGTACATTTAATTTTTTTTTAGTTTTTTTTTTCTTTTTTGTTTTAATGTAAGACATCCGTATCTGGAAAAGAATAACAAAGTTTGGTCTTTTTTGGGTTGACAACGCTTTACTAATTGGTTGGAAATATACTTAAATCAACAGATGTTTTTCTTACAAGAATCTAAACTGTCTACTGAAGTTTCAGTCCTAGAGGACAACAGTTTTTGAATAATCTATAAAATCCTAGCTAATAAAGGGTTATAAAATAACAACAATTAACAAAAATAATAATAATAATAAAGCAATTTTAGAAAAAAAAAAAAAAACCCAAGAAGTTCGAACCTAAAACCTATTGTTCTTAAAATATTTATTTCTTAAAATTTCCTTTCCTTTTTCTCTTTTCTTCTTCAGCAATTTTATTTTTTTTAATTCGAGAAAACAACAGAATTGGCAATATTTATTTATTCCAATTTTATTATCCAATGAATACATTTTTCTGAAGGAAAAAAAAAGTGATTATATCCGCAGTAAATAAATTATAAAAACTTCACGTCAAATCGCGCGCTAATTAACGGATTAGCTGAAAGGAGATTTAAAATTCATTCTTTTACAACAAAGAAATATTAATATAAAAAAAATAGTAAGTAAGAAGGTTTAACGTATGGCTCAATGCGTGAAAAGCAAACGAATTTACTAATTTGTGCATTCTCGAGTTTCTTCCGTTTTCAATATAAAATAAACGGGGACAGAAATCCATTGTTTACATTCCAGTGCTTTTCTATGGATTTTTTTTTTTCCATCTTTTCTCGACAAAGACCCACTTGAAAGAGATTTTACTTCTAAAAATTAAATCGCCTGCAATCTTTAAATATGCCTTCCAAGTTTCAAGAGGATCCATCTAGTTATTATGGAGTCACATTGAGACACATAATTTCTGTACAAAACTACAACAAACTCAGTGATGTGATAATCCTCGTTTCCTAAGATAGTAAGACAGGATTTACTCAATGATGTACAATAGGAAGAAAACACTCGTTGAATGGAAGTCTTTCTTCGATGCTCATTTCTTGGAAATAGTTTTGGAAGTACAGTAGAACCTCATTATAACGGACTAATAGGGGCTGAAGGTTGTCCGTTTTAATGAAAGGTTCAACAAATAATTCTTATAGGGGTGTAATCAGTGGCGTATATAGAATATATTTTCGGGGGAGGCAAGATTAATATAATTAAGTAGACACCCCATGGAAACCTATCTGTTCAACCAAAAAAAAAAAACGTTCGGAGGACATATCTTCATTATTTCGGGGGGGGGGGGCCGCCTCGGCCCCCCCCCCCCTTATATACGCCCCTGGGTGTAATGCAGCAGGGTTTTCATCACTGAAAGTACAATAGTTAGCTATAAAAAGTGTTTATTATATATCAAATAAAAAACAGCCTTCAACAAAGTAGGTTGACTTGAAACGGATGGGTACATATACATTGCATTAATCTTTAGAACAAGAACATCCTAATTCATGTTGAATGTTTACATTCATTAGTTTGAATAATAACTAATTAAATAATTTATTTTCTGCTGGGTTTGTTTGCTGCTTATTTCTTCAGTTATTAACTGATGGAGGTGCCGTAAGTTTTCGTAATATGCAAACACATTTTCATTTGCATCCTGTTTTATTATTACATTTTTTTTAAAAACTGTCCGTTATAAGCGATGTCCGTTTTAATAGGGTCCGTTATAATGAGGTTCTACTGTACTGTAATTTTTAAGACTATCAAATATCTCTCATTAATTTCTCATCTTTAAAAGGCTTTAATTTGAAAGAATTAAATCACTCAAAATAAATTAAGTAAAATCTGAAAAATCAAATGAATTCAATCGATTTTTGATGAATCTGAAAATGTGGAAGAAACCCAAGTGACTCAACTTTTGTAGATGTAAATAAGGAGAGTTGTTTGCCTGATTATTTCTTCGCTTTCAAGATACCGTCACTAGATCTTAGAAGATGGTTCTTGAAACCAACGACTTGGTTTCAACCGCAAAGTAAATTCGAAGTCAGTTTTCAAAGCTAACTTGAAGACGACATTATATAGACTCATTAGATAAGCGGTAACAAAGAGTATGTACAGTTACCCCTTGGTGGATGAACTTAAAATCTAAAATAAAAGATTTAAATGCGTTTCTTAATTACAAAATTAGGATTTTTTTTTATTCAATTAGAAATCGATCGAATTTCGTGATTTCTGAATAAACTCCATAATTTTCAGTTTTTAACCTTTATCTGCTCTATAATTCAAAAATTTTGAGAAGGTTACTATATATATAACCATGTATCACCATTTTTTTAATGGTTCTTAGACAAGGCCTATAGTTGCTGCATGAGAAAATTGCTGCTGCAAGAAATTCGTGCATGATAACATTCAATGTCGTCGCACCAAAAGTGGTAGTAAATTTTTAAGTATTTCTTTGTGTGTATTTTCGGGGAGACGGCCCTTTCAGACATTTGTATTTTAGTAATTTTGGGGATTTTATGATCCTTTTTTCCCCATGAAAAGAATAGACAGAGACTATACGATAATATTTACCTATCATTATAAAGTCAGCTCTCTCTCGCAACAGTTTAATTACGAATTTTGCGTTTTAACGGTAACACTCCAGATTGTTTACTTATTTTTTGGTCCGTTGCTTCTTACATCGAAATCAATGATAATAATCTACTTCTGAAATTTGGACCATAACTAAAGAAGATGAAAGTAGGATTACAGACCTTAATAAATGATGCAAAAAGAGAATAGATATGGTATGTAGGCTAATGAAGAAGTTTGGAAAACAGCTGAACAAAGTCCAGATTACTAAGGGAATTAAAAGTTCGGCAAATATTCAAAACAAGACGTGTTTTGAGGAGGTCTTAAGACGTATCCTCAAGAATTGTGACAGCTTTAGAAGGATGGATCAAAAAGTATTCCACGTACAGGTCTTTACAGACCCTTGGGACAGCTGGAGGTCAGGCTCCATCTTTTCGTGACCTAACGGGACGAAGTTGAGGCCAGGAGGTCAGCCTGACGCCTGCCCGTAGAAGGATGGATAGTCAGAGAAAAAAGACAGAAAGGAGTGGTTGAATGCTCTAACGAAACGGTCAGGAATTATCTTGAGTTCAAGCGGAAAGAGCAAGACAGAAGGTGTTGTCGCACCGAAACGGAGAAGATACGTGATGATGATGGCCTCTGAAATTTCAGCATCCTTGGATATTTTGTATGTGAGATATCGTGATTACAAGACGGACATGCGTATTTCGAATTAATATTGTATTGTAAAGCTTTTCGATTCTAACCCTTTTGTTTTTCCTTGCTTTAAAAGACGTTACAAACATTAAATGAAACCTACAATATCTGTGGTAGCTACGTAGCATGCGTATATAAAAATATGTGAAGTTGCAGGAACATTATTACATTTTATTTAAGAGTAAAGATTTCTGATATAAAAATTATCAATGTTTATTTTTTTAATACTTTTACTCTATCGTAATGATAAGAAAAAGAATTAGAGGAATGAATATTTAATGTGATTTTTTTTTCCTTGTTTTCTTCCAGACCGCAAAAAAAAATACTGTTTCTAGCTAAAAGGGAAAAAAAAAAATATTGGGGAAATTAAAGAGTACTTAAAAGCCAACATTCGGAAACAATAAAGGCGGAATTTTGAATGGGTGACAAGGCATGATAGATTACAGTTGGGTATGTCAAGATGTCCACCAACCATGACCAAAGACCGATACGGGTAACTGCAAGTCACTCGGAGCAATCAAGTGGTTCGCCATGGTAATTAGCCCTTTCATCAATCACGCATCAAATCCACCCTGTGCCAGAGGAGCTACATCGACATCCTTATCCCTGCACAACATCGAAGCAATTGACAACTTGTATCTTTGATAAGATCTTTGATTGGCGTCCTGTTTGTTTCTTTCTTCGTATTTCCACTTTATCAGCGTCGTTCCGCTCGCCGGTTTAATGGATATGAATTTTTTAATGAATCTGATTACGATGATAATAGTTAATGATGAAAAATCCTTTTTCAATATTCTTTTCATATTTCAAAGAAAAAAGAGAGAAAGATCAATAGAATCAGATTTTTTTTTTTAAAAAATCAGTCGAAAGAACGGGCTGAAGAATTGCAAAAAAAAACAAAGATTGCAAAATTTTTTATAAGTTAGCTGAATCGCCCCCTCAAAGAATAATCTTAGAAGAATTCAATTTTCTGGACCATTTTTGAAATTCAATACATTTTGCTAACAAGTAATTGTTCATAAGTACTTTATTATATTGTGTTTATTTTATTTGTAAGGGGAGGGGGAGGATTGGAAAAATTCACGGTGCATCTCCTCCAACGGGTCCTAGGGATCACCCAGCCCTCTCTAAAATGGGTAGCGGGTTTTTTTTATCGGGGGTTAAAGGCGGGTGGGCGTCGGGCTGCCTACCCGATCTCAACTTAGCCCCGTTGGTAAATGCTGGGAGTCTTATTTTCCGCGACCCCAAGGGACTCCTCAGACATATGTGGGATATGTAAGACTATTTAACGTGCCTGAATATCAAAGATTATACGTTGCCTACTATATTGGCACAGATTAGACAAAAAAAGCTACGAAATTCTAATTATCTTTAGAACACGAAGTGGGGTCCCCCCTTTCACTATTGAAAGTCTTTCTTGGATGGAATTTAGAAAAGAAATGAAGCGAATGGTACTGCCTCACATTGTATAAGTACAGGCCATTCCCTCGATACTCAAAACATTGAAGAATTTGGACAAAGAGATAATAGATATTTACGAGAATTTTATGAGTCGGGGATGATTCGTCTTTTTCGCAGTTACAACCAGGACTTATCAACAAAAAATGTACTGGAATACGGCTTCTGAAGAAACAATAGATCGTCCATACATCATAGCAGAAGACTATTTCCGTTTGCATAAAATTATCACCAGATGGATGCTGTAGCCGGATATTAGTCAAGAGTAAACACAGCCGCCATATCTCATCGAATTCCATCCAAGAAAGACTTTCAATAGTGAAAGGGGGGACCCCACTTGACAAGGGAATCTGTAAATGAGGTTCCGAAACGTCGTGTTCTAAAGGTAATTAGAATTTCATACCTTTTTTGTCTAATCTGTGCCAATATAGTAGGCAACGTATAATCTATATGTGGGATACTTTAACTTATGTACAGGGTGCACGGGAAAGTCCTAAGTCACTGAAATAATTTTTGAACGAAGATAGGTAGAGTTAGATATTGATATAGGTAGGAAACCGACCAAGCGCTATCAGATGAGACTGACGGCAGCGCCCTTAGCGGCAAAATGTGGAATTTAGTAACCCTGTGTGGAAGTTAGTAACTATGAGAGATACGGAAAAAAAATAAATGAGAAAGTTGTAGAGCATCACCGAATTAGTAGGCAATGTCATTTTACAGAAACGAACCGTGAAAATAAAAAGCGAGCACACGCACCTGCAAATGAATAATCTGTCATGATCTTTTGTTTACAAGATACTATTAAAGGATATCCTTATTCAAGATACTATTAAAGGAATATTCGATAGTCAAGGATTTCTTATAGATTGCAAAACATCAATTTTTATCTGCAGAAGAAGTCACAGCCATCATTTGCATGAGTCTTTTCTGTAAAATGCCATTTCCTACTAATTCGATGATTACAACTTCTCATTTATTTTTTTTCTGTATCTCATAGTTTCCGAGATGGGCTTACTAATTTCCACATTTTACCGCTAGAAAAGCTACCGCCAGTCTCATCTGATAGTTCATGGTCCCTTTCCTACACCAATGCCTAATTTCTCTAAGTCTATCTATCTTCAAAAGTTATTTGAGTGACTTAGTATTTCCCCGAGCATCTAGTATCTTTCTTTGACAAAAAAAAAATTAACGCCGTTCTTAGTTTATTTCCTTTTTGCATGCTGAACGTAGGAAAAGGTTTTTGGTGGTGCTGAGTTGGCACCCCAATTAATTTCTTGCCTTTCTTGCTTTTGAGAGGTCACTGGCAGATATGACGGTGACCCTCACTTATGATCTTTGCCTCTCTGGTTCTTTTATCGGGGAAGGCGGGGTTGGGCTGAAGAGTCCGATGAAGGACGAAACAGCCATTCCCAACTTCTTCCCTATAATCGAACAAGAGAGGCAATTTCAATTTATTCTGGTGCTGCCTTTGATTTCTCGCTTTTTAAGCATTTTTCGCAGCACGTAAAATGAGTTAATGAAACTTCACATGCAAAAACCTTTCGACCGAATATGCAAATAATAAAAAAATCGCACCTTATGAATGAATAGCCAGACCTCAGCGCTTTAGAACTGAGCATCGTGATGGTGCATATAAAGAGGGAATCTCGCTTTCAGGATCAAAACTTCCAGTGGATTGTGATTGCGTTTTCCTAACTTGACTGTAACAATGCCTCGCCAGCGAATTCGCGGCCACTGCGACCATATGATAGAGTTTCGAAAAACCTACGAGTCACTCGGCATTTGGGATGGAGCGTTGCGGCAATTAGACGATACAGGCAGGAATGGGTCCTCAGCGGCAGAATTCAGCGACAAGAGGGTAGCTTACGGTCTAGGGCAATGACAGAACGGGAAGATAAAGTGACTGTCAGAGCAGCTGTTACAGCACCATATTATAATCAACCATCCAAAATGTGACCAATACTGAAGTGACCACCAGGACCATAAGTAGAAGACAACGGGAGTAGAATCTACGCTCGCGACGCCCATTAAGCTGCCTATCACTAACCAGTACTTACTGTCAACGATTGCGGTGGTGCAGGGCACGATCAACGTGGAATTGTGCTGACACGGGACTTCGGACACTGATTGTCTTCAGTGATGAGTCCCGTTTTGAACTAAGCCCCGACGACCAGAGCAGACATGTCTGGAGACGACCTGGACATCATTAGGATCCCGCTCTTACTGTCGCATGCTACACGGCCCGACAACAGAGAGATATGGTCTGGGATATCATTTCGTTTGATAGCCGGACTCCTTGGTAGTCCTCCATGGCACCCTCACAGCACAGCAGTAGGTAGACGAAATTCTACGACCCGTTGTGTTGCCGTTCCCTTCGCGGCACCCTGAGCTTACTTTTAAGCAAGATAACGCCCGGCCAGACACGGCACGCTTCTCCATTGATTGTCTTCGTGGCTGCGACACACTGCCTTAGCCATCCAGCTCGCCAGATTTCTCTCCTATTGAGAACATTTGGGATGTGATGGAGCGACGCCTGCGACCATCCCAGTATGTCGACGAATTAGCCCGCCAATTGGAGGCCGTTTGGCAAGCAATCCTGCATAACACAATCATCCAACTGTATCAATCAATATCACGTCGCATAACAGATTGAATCCAGGCCGAGGTGGGCCAAGGCGTTACTGATCTGCTGACTTTACATAGCTCTTTCTATCCAATAAGTCATCCAATTGTTCTGAAATTCTACTCATTTCATTTTCTGTACATGTACATTAAACGTACCAAATTTTGTCTCAATTGGATCATTCCTTCTTAGTGCGTCGAGTGTATATATACAGGGTGCACGGGAAAGTCCTAAGTCACCCAATATATATATATAAGTAAATAAATTCTGAGAGAGGTTTTGAACTTCTACAACTACTTAAATGGAGTGTTAAAATAATAAACGAAAAATGTTCGCAAATACTCCAGAAAATTCCAATTAATCTTTTTAATTATCTACGAATAGTTCTCTTTTATGATTTTAATGCTTCAATCAACTAATTCTAAAAAAATCTTTCTCTGAAGTCATTTAATCCCTTCCATCGGAGGACTACTTAAGAATAAAGGTAAGATTTCTAATTAACATTAGAAATTTTTCAGAACAAAGCTTTAGAATAACTTCTTAAAGTAAAACACTCTGTACTGCACTAAATTCCTAAAAATTCAAAGAGTTCAAAAGCACACCAAAATGAAAATAAAAAGGTTGTTTACCAACCACCACAATCGCATTGACTGGCATTAGTTTCACGTGACTCACAGTGACCAATCCCAATTGATCATTGCACAACGAACAAATATCAATATCTTTAGATAAACCAACTGAAAATGATGTTAAATGAGAAAAGAATTTTTTATAATAATACTAAATGTAATTTAACCCTACATTATAAAATTAAGTTTCTTGCTTTTAATTAAATTTTTTCTTGCTTTTTAATCTTATGTTCCAATCTTTGCCCTAGAAACCATATTGATACTTTAAATTAATTAATTAAGTCTACTTTAAAAATGATTATGTTAAATGACTGATAGCAAATTTAATGAAGTAAAACACTAAATATTTCCTTGTTTTAGATTAGCTAGATTATTTGCTAATTCAGAAAGAAGTATGAAGAATAAGCTTTAATTTCTTCACGCTTTGCAACATTTAGAAAATAAAAAAAAATAAGAAAATCCATATTTCTAAATAACAGAATAAAAACCCCAGGGTATTTCAGAAGTGATTCCTCTAGTGACGCCACATGAATGGAAAACACACTGGAAGTATTCCATTTTTTTCAGTTTATCACAAATATTATTTGCTTGAAAAAATTAAAAAAGTCAGTGTCAAGAAGAAAAAAAAATGACAGGACACTATACTTGCAAAAGCTTCGAGCTTTTTTTCCATTGTTGAGTAAACACGGCCAATTTCTAAAAGTAATTAAGTTCTAATCGAACGTTCTTTTCTATTACAACGCATTATTCTGACAGAATATCAATTCAATAAGAACGCAGGGATAAATCACAGAGCCAACAAATGTTTATCTGTATTGGAATCCTATCTTCCAATGGTAGAAAGACGATTTCAGAGAACATTCCGCCAACTATAGAACATCGAGGAAGAGAGCAACCAAGCGATCAGGAAACAAAACGATTTCCACAGAAAGAAAAGATTAAACATTTCTAAGGAGTGAATTCCTTGGTTATAAGCTTCGGTTCATCTAATTTCAATTGGTTATTTTCTCAATCACCATTTCTCAATTGATTCTAATCCAAATTGATGAGCAATAAATATAGAAGTAAAATTGTGATCTTAATTTATTGTTCATTAAATTATTTGAAAAAACACAGTGGTGTAAATAGAAATCATGGAAATACTGCAATAAATAGTTGTTTAATTATCAACTATTATTTATGAAACTAACTATTTAAATTATTTCATTAAAAATTAAGAATTTAACGTCTGACCATTATTATTATTTAAAAATCTCAGATTTGAATTAAAAATTTGACTCCACGCATTATAAAAGTCAAAATTTACAAGTTAAAAACACATGTAAGGACATTTAAAACGTTAAAACATTAATGGGAAACGTTAAAAAGGACAGTTTTGACCTCCCAGATGCCAGATCATATTCTGGCATATCAAAACTATCTAAATGCTTTGTTGTTGTTTTTTTAATTTTATAGCCTTTTTTAACTCGTAAATTTTGACTTTTATCAGGTATGGATTCAAATTTCTAATTGAAATTTGAAAATTTTAAATAAATTATTTCAAACATGAAGAAACTGTGATGAAGAAATTTGTATGGCTTTAATTTAAATAACCTCATCATTACAATAATAATAATATCGATTGAATAATGATTGATATTATTAATGTAAAGATAATATGTAATAAAGTGGGAGTATATATTGATTATTCTTGTCTCAATTTTGGTAATAACGAAATGTATATTTCCTAAGATAGTATTTTTTTATATTTTTTTTTTAATTCTTAAGTTTAGAAGCCTAAGGCATCTAAATTATTAAAAAAACGATGTGTACGTAAACGTCCAATTGAAGTTCGCACATGCCAGGCAGCAGTATTGTCTACTCAATTGTGGCAATTCCCGACTGTAATAAATAGATTTCAATATAGTATTGCACGTAGTTTGTGGTAGAATTCAAGTGTTTTTTGATGCACACTAATAATTTTATGGTGTTAAAAGTGTGCAAGTGTGTCTTAAAGTGAAAATCATTCGTTATCAACAATTAATACAAAGAGGAATGCAGTAACACCAGTATGACAGTGAGGATACGATTTCGTGAATATTAAAGAAAGGTCGTTGTCTTAGTGACTGAATAATCAAGTTGGTGATTTCGATAAACGGAGACGAAGTAAAAATGCCTCTTATGTTTGTGACGGCTGCCAGGTCCTAGCACAAGGTTTCAGAATAAAGCTTAAGTTATTTAATTGTGCCTAAAGACTGTTAAATCTAGCAAAGGTATACTTCGACCTGAAATAAGTGCATTCCCATAATTAATGGAAAATAAGTGCATTCCCGTAACTAAAGGCCGGGCCGGCGGTAGGAGGGTGCGGGGCCTCGGGCAAGATGAATTTTGTGGGGCCCTTGACAATCCTATTATAACAACCCCCCCCAAAAAATAAAATCAGGCGGGACGGTTCGCCACCCCCTAACGCCGGCCCTGCTAAAGGATACAAATCAAAAGGAAGAGAAGATTCCATTAGACTGATTCAGTGAAAAGAAATACCAACCAGTAGCATATTTAAATAACAAGTATGAATCGTTTGATGTTCGATTACTGCATTACGGAACAAGTCTTAGGAAGCAAGGTGGTATGTTAACGTTCGAATCCAGTTAATGGACATTAGTCATAATTCCATCTAATCCTGGTGAGCTGTTTTTATTCCTGTAAGACCTGCAAATATTCTCATAAGTTTGTTCACTTTAAATTACTTGAAATTTATCCGCGTATTAAAGTTTTATTTTCCTGGCGATTCTAGTATCACGCTGCTACAATATTTAATCTGAAATACAATATTTACTACTCATCATTATGTTCCGCAAAGTTTTTAGAATTTAAACTTAAATTTATTTTTAGCTTTAGTTTTTACTTTATTTGATGTAATTTGTTTGGTTTTTATGAATAAATAAAATGTTGTTTTTCGTTTGCGAAGCTGACGGAGAGAAGAGACGGGCAGCAATCTAATGAATTATTAAGACAACAACTAGTCGAGAAGTGTTACAATTTCAGTGAATTTGTTATCTTTGATGTTTAATAGACGACTGGCGGTCAGATCATTTATGCGAGTGTTTTTTTAGTTGTCAACACGATTCAATCGAAAACATTTACTACGTTAAAGAAGTGGTTTTGTTTGTTTTTGAGTTTTTTTTTTTTTTTTTTTTTTTTTTGAGTAAACTTTTGCAATTTCAAGTTCTTTATTTACGAATAAACTGCATTTTTTTTTTTTCAAATTTAACGACGACAATTTTATTTTCAGGGTGATGTTGAACTAGCAGTGTGCTGGTCGAAACATATGTTTTTTTTTTTATTATTATTATTTTTGTAACGACTTGAACTCTAACTAATTGGTAATTTTTAAGTGTATGTGACAGATTTTTAAACTGTCGTCGTTTAATATAACAAATAAAAAAATTTATAAAAATCACATGTTAAAAATTAAAGAAATTTTTCAAATACTGCAATTTTTCGAGAAAGTCTTTCTTTGAAATGAAGTCATTTAGCTAATCGCTAATAAAATACTTTAAAATGAAATGGGGAAAACTATTCCGTTTGAGAAAAAAATATCTCCCTTACAAAATTTGTTTCAAGTTTCAAAAATAAGTTACAAACTGTTGTATTTTGAATGTTTCCAAGAATCAAAGAACCAAAGAATGTTGCAAGAATCACAGTGAAATTAGAATAGCCAGACTTTTTTTCTAGAATAAAATCTAGACTTTTTTTTTACATTTCAATAATTCGTAAATTTAAACTTTTGTATTATAATAATAATTTCCTATAGTTTAACCTATAGTTACAGTTGTCTGTTCTTCACTAGTATCTTAAGCGATAATATTTCCTCAAATACTTATCTCGTAATAAACGACACAAGACCTCAAACGTGCCGTGACTTAGGTTTCTGAGCTTTCGATCGATTCACACGTTGACGAATTAGAAGAATAACAATTCGCACTTCAATGGCTATTTTTCTGAATGTCGACTTAAAATACAATCTCGTCTCCTATTTCTTGCTATTCTTGTGTGCAGAAAAGTATTAAGGTCCCTTTAACATAAAAAGTTGCCTTCGAATTTGAATACGCCGTAAATAATAAATAAAACTAACTGTATTTGTAAGTACAGTGGTACCTTGGTTAACGACGGCCTTAGTTAAGACGTACTTGGTTAACGTGGAGTTACTGTAAGCAAAAAATGTCTTGCATAACGACGCAGGCTTTGGTTTACGACGCCTCGTCGATTGGTGGCGGCCAATAGTTTTGAGAAAATCGCATTTAAATTTTGCAAAATATTCATATCTACGTCATTTATATTTTCTTTATACACAATTTGTACTTCTGGTGAAGATTGACATTTAAAAACTGTAATCATTAACTATTCATTTTATTAATGATAAATTTTTGTAGCAAATATAAATGAATAAATGATATACCATATTTCTACGACATTTAAAATCACGATAATCCTGGAACGAATTACCGCCGTTAACTAAGATACCACTGTATTAACAAAAAAAGAAAATCAATACATGTTAAAAATGTGATAAAGATGCGATATGAAGAATAATACAGTGGAAACTCGATTAACCGTCACCTTCGGGACCGGGAATGTGACCGTTAACCGAATAGACGGATAACAGAAATTTCGCAATAAACATGTACAGTAACGAAATTTCAATGCTGGTTTGGGACGAAAGGCAAACAATAAATTAATATTAAAATATTAATGAGGCTGGGTTGGGCTGATGAGTCCGTTGAAGGACGAAACGGCCGTTCCCAACTCCTCCCCATAATCTAAAGTTAGAAAGGCAATTTCTCCTTTTCTCCTATTCAGGTGCGGATTTTCTTTTAGTTACTTCTTTTACTTAATAAATTAATACAAAGAAAAATCTATTGGTAACAAATAGATATCGTCAAACACCAAGCGAATAATGATAATAATAATAATAGAAACATAAAACAGTATATGTTGAAGCTGTAATCAGTCTTCAACTTCTTCTGTTTCTTCGAGGCTCGAGTTTTTTTTCGCGGCAATGTCCCGTATTTTACGGAGAAGTTGGTTTTGCGATCGATGACGGATAACAGAGAGTGACGGTTAATCGAGTTTCCATTGTATATCAATCAACAGCAATGTGTGAAAATGAATCTTCGGCCATGGGCATTCTGAGGCGCTGAATTTATTATTTATTGGAAGATTTTACATACAAGATATAAGTCCCTAATGAAGAATAAGTGATGAGCTTTTCCAGACCATACAACGTCGTAGGTTCAGTGTTTCAATAGAGAGTTTTTGCCCAGCTCGCTATTCTAATACGGTAACGCTGAAGTCACATGACTGGTATTCTGCGCATGCGTCACTATATCGTAGAGGAAATACAGTTAATGTGACACGTTAACTTTCCTCGAATAGCGTATGGCTTTACGATAAGAAACACGAGTTCCGATAAACATGATTTCCGACACTAGCGCTCCTGGTGACGAATTGTAGAACTTGAAGTCCAATCGATTTGTATCTATTTATTCGAAATTACCTATTACAAAAATGATTTTCACGATCGGAGGGCATCTTTTTCCTATGTTTTCGTGGATGCTTTCAGAAAACGTTACATTAGTAATCAAAATCATTACAGAATTTCGGCTTGAAAATTTGAATCGGCGATCGAGATGGAATCTCGTAAACATATCGTCCTTGATCGAGATTTAACGAGACTGAATTATTTATCGAAACTGATAACAAAGAAAGACAAAACGATGAAAAAAAAAAAAGAATATTTCCTATTTTAATTAATTAAAAACATTCTTTCATCTATTTGATGCATTGACTAAATGATATTTATAAAAATCAAAGCTATTTTTTTCGTAAATAAACCGTAGGCATGATGACAATTAAGAAGTATAAATTTTCACGTTATGGCAAAAACTCTCTTCATGACAGAGCCCGCTATTGTGGTTACCGTATTCGTTCACGTGACATTTGCGTTTCCCGTATATAAATCACGTTATGGCAAAAACTCTCTAATATCAATTCCTAAGCTCAATAACGATCCATTTCAAGTTTCAACGTTGAAAACTTACTCAACTTGGAGGAATTCCTCAACAAACTACCGTAAATGATCATTCTCTTTCATTTGAAAACACAAAACATTCAGAATACGTATAAAGGCTGGAATGAATGAATCCCCAATAGTTTCTGAAAGTTTCCTACAATCAAAGGCTTTGTACGAAAAGAGTCCGCATTCATCTATTCGTAGGAGTGAATAGAGAACAGCCCAAATACATCAACGGCAACTTGTTGAAATGCTTACGTTTGCAGTAAACTTCTGAGATTTGCAGATAAACAAACAATAGCAGTTCTGATGAGTTCATGGTTAATGACGCATAGAAAACGAACGCCTAATGTCTACCATGATAATGTTACGCAAAGCGAAATTGGCCTCGGGGCTTCCACTATATCATCCCCGGTGAATTATTGCAAAGTACTTCCATAGATATGAGTGCAACTGAGTTACGATCTGCTTCATTTTTGTTTTTCATTGAAATTAAAGCAGAAAGCCTAGATTAGATCGAAAAGCCAGTTTTAGATTTTCTTTTTTAAGTTTTATAAATTTTGAGTATTTTATTTAAGTAATATTAAACAAATATATACATTATAAATATTTAATTTTTTTTTTTTTTTTTTTTTTTTTACTGAAAACAAACTTAAATTACTACTACAATTTTGTGTTAAATTTCTTCTTAATTCTTAAAAACTGATGAAATTTATGCTTTTTTATTTACTTATTTTAATCTTCTTTTTACATGTACGAAAAAAGTTCTTTTTCGTTCACAAAAAAAGAAAAAAAGTGATGAAATTAACCAAAAATAAATAATGCGCGCTGTTTTTTTAACATTTTAAAAATATATTAATCTTACATATCTTTATTTTACAGTTCAATGTTTTCAGGACTTTAACAAAACAGAATTTGAACTGATAAATTGGGATCTGATGCTCTGCAGACACTGGAGAGTCAGAATCCAACATAAATTAAACTTGTTGGGAAGCATCTGCTAAAAGATAACACCTGTGTAAAGGGAATTTAGTCCCTTTTAATTATGATATACTGGCAATCATCCCGGGGAAATTATTTATATCTGTTCTAAAAATGAAATAACAAAAGATTCATTAGATTTTTTTTTTTCAAATCTTCCATAATTTCAAAAAGAAAAGGATATAAAATTAGCTTTTTTTTTCTTAGCCTAATTTACAATAGGATTAAGTGAGATCCATCAAAATCAGTTAGTCTGTGCTATAAAGTACGAACTCCTGGAGGGATCTTCGTGAAACTTTGTTTACGTATTCGAGGACTAGGGACGATCTAATATTTATATTTGAAATCTTTTCCAAATGATTCTTTTTCGAGGAATCAGCGACAAAAGGAGAAACGAATGTATTTCTAAAAAGAAGAATTAACTTGCCCAATGAAACATAAACTAACAGCCAAAACAGGTACAAAAGAAATCAAAAAAAATTCGCACCCTGAGCTATCATCATTAACTTTTTTTTGTTTTTTCTTTCGTGGAGCCCCACTTTCGGGATCCTTAACCATTTGCACCTTCTGAGCTTATCATCGAGGGGTTTGTCTGGCTGACGAATACTAAGAAGGACGAAACGGTCATCCCAGATTCCCGCCGACGATAACTCAGGATCTTATGAGCCTCCTTTGGTTGTTATTTTATGAATCTATTTCTATTAAAATTGCACGGTCTTACATGTGAATATTAAATCTTAGTTAATCTATTGCGCGAGGTTTGATCCCATTAAATTAATCCGATTTATATAAATCAAGCAAAAATGAATTACTTGTTTGTTTTTTGTTTTTTTGTAAAAGATCAAATTTGTTAAAAATGTGTAATTTTTTTTTTTTATTCAGTAAATATTATAACTGGAGTATGAATATAGGCTTTTCGTTTTTATCGCTTTCATAAATATACAAAAAAAGAAAAGAAATTTTAAGAAATAATATTGAAGAAAGAAGGTTTTAAGTTCTTTCGAATTTCTTTTTAAATATTTTCGTATTTATGCTTATTAGTATTGTTTTTCTTTTATCCTTTTTTGTCTTGGTTATGATGAATCTTTCGCTATTGTTTAGATACTAAAAGTTTACAATGAACTTATTTCTAAATTCCATTTGATACAGTGTGGGTATAAAAATTAGAAAGAGGGGGAGTAGTATGAAATTGTTAAAATCGTGCTGAAATGAAATCGTTCATTTCGTTTTAATTTGAATACGGAGAATTTTTTTTTTCCCCCGCCAGGTAAAAGTTGTGCTTCTCTGCAGAACTTAATTGTCGCGTGGAAAAGAAGAATTCGACTATTTTATCTGTCTCAAGTTTCTCCAAAGTCAGTGGAATTTACAGGAAGAAAAGAGCAGAAATAAATAAAGTAAGTCTTCGTCGGAAATTCAATTCTTACCGAAGCATCGTCAACCGAGATTAGAGTTTTTACAAATGCAAAATTCGGAGCTTATGAAGAAAGGACAATGGGCACAAATATATGGGAAGTTGCCCCACCCCTGTATAGTGATAAGATATATACACCTATAGAAAGATCTCCTTAAATAGAACATATTTTATTATTACGACGTCTCAATTATTAAACCGTTCGGAATTATATAAGTCTAGATGTGACTATCTAGTCAACATCGTAATTCTCGAATTTATTATTTAATTAACTTTTGATAATTATTATACGTAATTAATAATTAATATTATCATTTATTTCAAGTAAATAATAATTATTTACATGTAATAAATGAAAATAATATTTACTGTTACTGAAAATAATAAATGTTAATTAAGATGTCAACTAGATAAGTCATATCTAGCATTAACTTATATAACTCCGAACGGACTAATAATTAAGACAAGTCGTAATAATAAAAAATGTTCTATTTATGGAGATATATATCCTATCGCTATACAGTGGTGGGGTAGATCTGCTCATTCTCCTTTGCGCTCATAAGGAAATAGAACGATACAACCATCGAGACTGAGTAAAATTTATTTTGTTCAATTATTAAATCAAAAACAAAAAATGTTGAAATTCAATTTTAATTATTAAAAAATAAATAAATAAAAATAGAAATGATCAAAATAAAATGCTAACAACTAAAAATTAAAGAAAAAGAGATTTTACATGCCCGATGATTCAATGAAAAGAGCAAAAACGAAGTCACAACGCAAATAACAAGAGAGGAAAGGATTCGCACCCTGAGGGTGCTCTTTTCATTTTATTCGTTTTTGCTCTTTTCATTTAACTAAAAATTACTTGATGAAGAAAGTAGAAGAAAATAAAAGATAATAATATATTAGAAACAGGCAACGGAAAACCACCCCAGTATCTTTCCCCAGGTGTTTCTGGGAGTTCCACGTGAATTCCATAGAATTGGACCTGTCTCCGAACAGAATACTATGATAAACATAACTTTAAAAGAAATAAAGAAAAAAAAAATTGGCTGGCGATGTTTTTTTAGTGTAAGAAAACTTAAATATAAATCCTAATATTTTTTTATTGGCAGAAAAGGGATAATTGTTGATGTTGTTGTTTTTTATTTTATAAATTTACCTTTTTTTTATATATATAAGTTTACTACAGCGAGGTTTAATACTCTTTATCAAGCTCTTTATTAAGAAGAACCTGATAGATTGTAATAACCTCGCTGTAGCACTTCATCCGAAGACGTCACTCTTAATTAATTCTACATCGTAAGTAAAAGTATTCCACTAGACGCCTAGGGATAGGTCGAGGGAGGAATGCTACTGGCGTATCTTGACCAACGGACTAAGTTCCCTTCCTTCAATTTCAGGATTAGAAACCCGTTACCTATTGTTCAGAACGTGGTTGGACTCTTGGACCCGCCTGCAGGAGAATTCAACGTGCAAAAATCCATGGCCACCTCCGAGGAAAACTCGACTCCTCCAAGCCCTTATTACTTATTATTATAAAATTACTTGTTATTTGCACTAACTAAACAATGATCAATCATACATATTTCACACTTATTCACTTTAAATATCGACCATCAATTGTGAATTACTGCTTTCATTTTTACGTAAGTTTAATAACTTTTTATTATATTTCTTTTACCTTTATAGATTTAGAAATATGTAATTTAATATCATTTGAATTCTCGTATAACAGAATGCAGGAAACGTTAATAACAGTTTTTGTAAAATAATTGCGGTTAATAACTTTAAAATCTTGGTGCTTCCTTAAAAAGTTGTTTTTTTTTTCCTTTTGTGGAAGATCTTATCGTATTATCTTGCAATAAGCTAATATCAACCCCACTGAAGAAAAGACCTGTTCAAGTACATCATCACTTCTGTAATTTATCAGCCTTAACTATTAACAGGAAAATAAAAAGAATCGTCTTTCAAATCATCACATATAACACGGATGAAACAGAGATTTATTCTAGAACGTTCAGCGAAATTTGAAGCTGCCAGTAATTTGAAATGACAATTCAGTAAGAATTCCCTTATTACGAATGCATTATAATTGATAGTGGAAGTTAGAATTTCTAAATTGTCATATTAAAGTTGAGAGTTATTTTCGAGAGCAGAATGTTGCCTAGCAATTGATGACGATTGTAAATCAAGCCACTTCGAAGATTAAAAGACCTCCTTTCTTGGGAATATTCATTTCACCTCGTGTTTTAGTGTCATTATTCGCGTCAACTTGGAAAACTTCCAGAGAAATGAAAATGTATTTCCTTATTTTTCTGGAAAACAAAGGGGAACACAATAGTTTTATAAAAATCAACAAATGGAGAATTCTAACAAAAAATATTTCATCATTCATTGATATTTTTTGTTCAGAAGCTAAAATGATTGGAATGAATAACTGGTACTTATTGTCTTTCTCTATCTGCCAATGAAAACAAAGAACATCATTACGAATCTCTAATTTATCAAAATGAAATCATAATTTCCAACACTGGTTTTAAAGGAAAAACAAGATTTTGCCTTATGCCGATTCGCTTAATGACAGTCTTCATCGAGGCAATTGGTGGATATAAGAAGACGGATTTATTGATAGAGGTTACAGTATGCAAAGAAGCTAATATAACACTATTTCTAAAAAAAAAAAAGAAGTGAAAAAATAAAATGGGGAAAAATATTCTTAAACTTTAACTTCTATAAACGAAGAAATCAGAATCGATCTGTATTAAACTGTACTAGGGTCTGTCCAGAAATTACGTCACGTTAATGTTTATTATTTTGCTCCCCCGCCCCTTGTCACAATCTCCCTAATATTATGTCGCAGTATCATGCACCCCGAATTTATATTAAAAACTAAACTAATTGTATGTACTTATAAGATTCAGTTTAGAACACACCTATTAATCAGTTCAATGACTAAATCGTTTAACAGTCGTAGAGTTGAAAGACAACCTTCTCCTTTAACTTTGCATTTTGCTGCTTTAAAGTTTAGATAATCGAGGATGTTTTAATGTTTTTCTTAGTAGGTATTTTTAATTTCAAAAAATTTGCTTAAGTGAAATGCAGTGTGACGTCACACATTAACTGACCCCTCCCTCGTCACACTTTGCCACGCTAAGCACCCTTCCTCCATACACACACACACATGCGTACATCGCTTATGGACAGTCCTCTACTTACAATGTACTGTATACTATAGTCAAAGGGAAAAATATGGCAAAAAATATCCAAGAATTGTCGAGTGGAAGTTATTTTTTTTATTCTATTTTCTTTTGAAGAAAAGTAAATATTTCTTTCTCCCGTAACATTTCAACCACACTATGGCAATACAAACTACTGATAAATAAGGGGAAGCTGAGTTTTAAAATGGATTAATTTATAGAAAAATAAATCCCTAAAACAGATCCATCCAGGAACAGCTTGATTATGGGCAATTTTACAGAGACAACGGTTTGTAACAATTATTATTATTATTCTTAAACTGAATTTAAACTGATAAAAATAAAATTTAATGAATTTAATAGTTAGTTCACCTCTAAGTTAAGGTTTACATAGATGAATGTTAAAGCTAATTTATATCAATTCTTCAAGTAACTCAAACAATAGTACATCAATTATAATTACTTATATTTCGAGTTTCATCCCAGAATACTTGTTAGCATTGTGCAAATGTTAACCAATCTTATTAGTAGTCTCCAGCTTAGTATCTTTAAATAACTCGGATAGCAATGGTACAAATAGGATATATCAAAATTTGCGAATTAATTTAAGATGAAAAGATTTAGGTTTATGTAGCTAATTTAAAAGTTATCTGTGTTTGTCATTTGAAAATCATAACTTTGGCCAAAGTGATTTTTTTTTTTTTACTCGGTAACTACGTACCCATTACTGTCCTGTGCTGATACATGAATGACTGACACCATCAAAATTGAAGCTATTCTAAGAATCCTCATCTTTAAACGAAATTAATATTTTCTTCTTTCCTAATAACATGCAATTTGAAGACAGTAATAAATTATTCAAAAGTCTAACTGAAATATTCTCATTTTTTGTTTCTAGAAGAAATAAACTAACTAGAAGTAATCTTGGCTGAAAATAATAGTCTAACACAAAGCAGAACAACTCCAGAATAAATGTCGACTGATAGTGTTGAAACTTCAAAGTTAATTCATTTTGTTGCAAGATCAGGCATTTCAAACTGTCTGTATATTTTTTTTTAATTATTTTTGTTTTTCGTAGAGAGAGAAGCTTACTAAATTTCTAGTATTTCAACCGAGATGGCATCACAGGCGTTTTGGGAATAAGAATACACTTCTTCAAAACATTAATATTAATTTCGGGTTTAAAGGTATTGCTTATTGTCTGTCTTTTTTCTCACATTTTCCTTTTTCCACTTCGGAACCTGAGCAATACAAAGGCGCCAATATTCCCCAACGGGAGAACAAAAGGCGCCAAGCCAAAAGAATTCCCGAATGTATTTTACTTCCCCAAAAAATGCTGCGTCACGAAAATGATGGGGAAGCAATTCTTAACCGTATTCGGCTATAAACTGGGATCTCTGTCGGGATCCGTCAATGACGGAAACGATGTGCCGACTCGGAATCCCGATCGCTCGGGAACCATTTACCATCTATCGGCAAACAATCTTCAGACGACCATTGAATCTGCAAAGAAAAAAAAAGTGATCCCGGAAGACGAAGCGAGGCTTTTTTTTCTGATATGTATTATTATTATGACTCTCCGAAGCATTGATATCGGAGGCTCCTTTAAGTTCGCGCCTTCAACGTAGAGCGAACAACTGGTCCCCGGGGATCAATGCCTACCAAGCAGCGGGGAAAAGAGATGCTACCAACCATCCATTGATGCTAATGAATGTTTTGTTTTCTCAAACGGAAGGTGATTGTAGACTAATAACAATAACGTTAGATCAGCGGTTCTCAGTCTTTTTTCTTGACTTGACAATCGCTAAGACTATTAATATTCACTTACGTTGTGTAATAGTTAACGGAAATTCCGTTTCACTGCTCTACCTTCACCAGACGGGAAATGCTGTAATGGGTAAAGGATTCCCAAAATGAATAAAAACAACTCTACGAACATCTTAAAGCATCTTCGAATATTCCGGAAATTACTGGAAGAGCAAATTTAGAGTCCATGCACTTAAAAAGAATTAATATTTAAAGCTTTCGAAACAAGTTAAAAACGAGAAAAAAAATTCAAACCGGAATGTGAGGAACTCGTTAAAATTTTATGATTACGTCAATGAATAAAACGGAAGCAATTAAGACAAGATTCCGAAACTGTGGGGCGCGATCGTAAAGGATTATTACGAAGGCACGGCTTTATTTGTTCACGAAATATTTCCTTTCCTAAATAACTAGTAAATTTTCTAGTTAAATTATAAAAAAATCAAAGTAGCAATGTTTTTTTAATATGGCTTCATTTTAAAGTCGCTAAATGTCAGTTTTTTACAAACTATAGTTTTTATGTTAGTTTCATATTCCATGATGTAATTTTTTTAAAGAATGTATTAACTTTTCGTCTTTATTATTTTATTATATGTATAATAAAGTAATTGGAAATGGCCTAATTTTGTACAATAATAAATTTTTAATGCACGTCATTCGATTATTACAGTTCAGTACACTACTAAAATAAGTACAGGGTGTCTAAAATTAAAGTTCACCTATTCCCCGCACTCTACAGCAAAAACTACGTATCAGAATGGCACAAAATTTGCAATACATCATAACGATGCCATGGGAACGACATTCAGTGGGAAAAAAAATTAGTTTCAAAAATCACCACAGGGGATTTGTAGGCGTGTATGGTATCAGAAATGCAAATTTTCGGTAGCACATCATCCCTCGTATCACTATTTAAGCAACAGCCTCACATGCGTTTTCATTCGCATTTTGTGTTCAACTCAAAATGACGCTAAGTTTACGAGAATGTGCGTTACTTGTGAAATTGTTTTACCAAAAGGGGAATTCTGTACCAGAAGCTCCCGAACCTTACCTCCCGCGGAGGTTCTGGTCGTTAAAAAGTCTTCGACGAGGTCCAATACGACAAACACGCGAGTGCTGTTTTATTAATAATATTTTATTAAAGTGCATTAAATTTGAAGAGGCGTCGTACTTAAGTTTAAGTTAAAGAATCCGACTACAGGCCTATGTAAACCTTGGGGCCGCGGGAGGTAAGGTTCGGGAGCTTCCTCACCAAAGGGACAAAGATGTGGTCGGGTGGTCAGCCGACACCCTCGGAAAAGAAACCATTCTATAGGAGGGAGGGTGAACATTAGGACCCGTTTGGAGGGGAATTCAACAAAGAAAAATCACCGACCTCCGCCAGGGATAGAACCCGACATCTGTAGCCCGCAAATCAAGTCCTTACCATTTGGTTACGGGACCCACCGTCGCAACTTGACGGAAATAAAAAAAAAAAAAAAACAGAATCATTGGGTCAAGAAACTAATTCTATATGGAAAAAAAAATAGCCTGATTGCTTAGTACTTGTATTGCAAATACACTGCAGACAAACTCTATTTTCATCATAGACAAAGCCTATGTTCATGATTATAGTAGATCCCAATCTTTCGTAACTAGCAACTTCGTCCATCGTCATCGTCCAGTGAAAATAATTAGATAGCTCTCGTTTTGATAGTCTCATATTATTATTGATATTACAGAATCGTTTCCTATTTTTCAAAATACGATATGAAAAGACTGTAGTTTTTCTATTCAAACGTAAAATTAAGACTTTAATTCAAATTATTAACAGCATTTCTAAATAAATAACTTCAAAATGCTTCGCCTCTAGATTTGCTAGGCAATTATAGTAAAAAGTAGCAGCTTTTTTTAATTTTTTTTAGCTCTTACTCTCTGAGAGGAAGTATTTTAATGAAAGATAACAATAATAAAGGTAGATCTTTTTTTGATAAATGCTATTACTTTTCATTATGTGTCCATTAAATTCATTTGTGTTCGAATGCTGACACACGAATTAGCTGTTTCCACTTTTATATTGAATTTTGAATTTTCGTATTTTTTGAGGGGGATTCCAATTCCTTCTCTATGATTATTATATTTCTTTTTTTAAAAATTCTTAAAATAAAATCTAGTCTCTACACATTTATATAGCATTGAGATTATGCATTATACGCGTATTTCGCAAAATAATGATACTGAAATTTGTGACTGCCTAGCAGTGTTGGAGCACAAAGTAAAGCTCAGATGTTCAAGGATTTCATGAAGATCACCGTCTTTTGAAAGAAGAATTCGTGAATAGCCTCAGCAGGACATCGCAAACGTAGGTCTGAGACGTCCTCTGTCCACGGATTCGTCTCCAACGAACATCATTCTGGAACCTTCACTTGACGTAAAACTGAAAATCATCGGTAAGACATCAACCAAATTCATACGGAAAATAATGTAACCACTGGGTCGTGTACAATTGCTTATTGACTTTAAGCTTAGTATTCTTTTCAGACAAAGGAAAATTTGTACTGCTTATATTCAGTAGATAGTCTATTATAATTTAAAAATAGCGACTGAAGAAACTTTTATTTATTATTTTTACGACTTGAAAAAAAATGGCAACGTTTTAAGAAAGTAGGTTTCAAGTTTTTTCTGAAACTTCTTGGGTTTTGGTTTTTTTTTTTTTTTCTGTTTTCATAATAGTAAAATTTAACGTGCGTTAAAGCTATATAACAAGAAAAA
>JAFIDM010000003.1:50820530-50856556 GCA_023159025.1 Thereuonema tuberculata
GAAATTAGCAAATAAAAGATAGCGGTAAGATGTAACATACACATTGTTTGTTTTTTGTGACATTTACCTTTTAGAAAAAATCAGAAACATTCAAACCTCACATTTATTTACTGAATTAAACTGCTAAAAAGAGTAGTTTTTCATTTCGTGTTTTTCTATTACAGTTTGTTCAGCTTTTTCCTTAATTGTCGTTTCACAGAAGTATCCTTTACAGGCGTTTCTGTTAATTAAAATGGATAATAAATAAATTACCACTTCAATTGGATGCAGATCGAATCATGTCAAATATTCATGGAATGCGTTCTGTTCTGTGATCACGAGTGGCCGGAAATGTTGATAATTATTAATAAAAGAATTTACCATTATTTATTATTATTGAATACTTTCTAGGACTGAATTGAAGAATACAAATTTGGAAAGATTCCAACTAGTAATGAACTTAAAAGATTAAAACTGATCGTCCAATTTTCATTCCTGTTGTTGTTGTTGTGGTAGTGGGGTTTTTTTTTTTTTTTTTAATGGAATTCATTCTCGTTTCACAGTATGTGAGGCTGAATTGTGTAAACTGAACGTCCTTCAGTAGATGAACTTTGTAATATTGAGTTTCACTGCCGTATAATACAAAGAATCACGTCTAGTGGCTTCGTTAGGAGTTACATATCAATAGTAAATTCAAATAATATAGAAAACACCGGAAACTCAAGTTCTTCACTAAACATCGCTTTATATTTCGCAGAAAGCTGTTTTTTCTGCTTCTTCAGACTTAATTATAAAGCAAAATAGAAACTATGGATAATTTAAACAAAGATAGGCAATGTTTACAATCATTTGAAAAGCTTCATGATTTTTACAAATATGGAATAATTTAAACAAATAAAGATATGCTATTTTTACAATGTTTACAATTATTTAAAAAATTTCATGATTTTTTTACAATGGTTTTTGAATTTTTTTAATAAAAATGGACTTATTTCCACTCCTTTTTGTTTATTGAAACAATGAAAACTATTTATAATACAAACTTCAATTATAAATCTTGTGGTTGTGTCAAATATGTTTTTATATAATACAGTTACCAATTGATCTGGATTATGTCCAAGTGTCATACAATGGTTTGCCCAATCAGCTATTTCAGGATGTCTATTTTAAAAATTATCAGCGCTTTTAAAAATAGACATCATGAAGCTTTTAAATGATTGTAAACATTGCCTATCGTTTTTGTGTAAATTATTCTTTGTTTGTTTCTATTTTACTTTGTAATTTAGTCTGAAGAAGCAGAAAAAGCAGCTTTCTGCGAAGTATAGCGATGTTTAGCAAAGAACTTGTGTTTCCTGTGTTTTCTATATTATAATCATGTGGTTTATGTATTTATTTATTGGAGTATTAAATTCAAATAAATTTACCGTGAATTTGAAATGGAAAATAAGCCTTGATGATTAAAATCAATTTTAGATCTATTTGAGTTTTTCTAATATAATAAAAGTTAGTTATGATCAAAAGCGAGGGATGGGGGTGGGGGGAATGGAGAATGCAAGTCGAAAAGATAGGTGAATTATTAATCTAAGTTTTGGTAGTATTCAAAAAACTGTTTATTTAAAAAAAAAAATCATTATTAATAAAAAAGTAAATAAATAACAAATTTCTACATAAAAATAAATCAAATCATTTTTTTATGTAAGATTCTATTAGTATTTTATTTATTTTATTATTTTTTACTTTACTACTTTACTATTCTTATCTTTTATGTTGGAAAATACTTTAATGTTAAATCTGCGTTCCAAATCTACATTTTAAACATTTTCCAAAATTAATTTCTAAATAAAACTTGAAATACTTAAATAAACCAAAGTATTTTCTCCGAGATTATGAAATCTATCAGGGCCACTTTTTTTTTGGAGCATCCTATTCATTGGAGTATCGGGAGGTAAATAGGGGTTGGAACCCTCCCCCTCCCATTGCATTTGAAATTGAAAAAACAAAACAAAACAAAAAAACAAGCAAGCTAGGACTTACATAATTATAAATTACAAGACTTTTTACCTTTTTTTTTTGTCTGAAAGTTCAGTTTTATTTGTAACCCATTCCCGTGCCCGAATGTCTTACACCTCTTCCCATTAGGTTTTGTTTTTTTGGTTGAACAGCTACGACTTTCCTAAATACACCTACGATCTTAATAAATTGTAGAAATGATATATCTTTGAATGAAGAAATCTAGCAACTGGTCAAGCGTGTGAAGATACATCACGTCATTGATATATTTTAAGTTGGAAAAACAAAAAAACAAACAGACTTTCGGTTTAAATTATGTAATTTGTTGCCCGACAAGAAATGGTCCAGTTTGTCATTGATTATTTCATAACAACTTCAAGGACAAAAAAAAAAAAAAAATGAATCAATTATCGAGAGACTGTTTCAAAAGTATGTCAGTGATTTTCACACATTAAAGGAATGAAATCACTTAAATTACAGTCAAGTCAGTTATTTTGTCGTCATCCTAAAATTATTTTATTAAATCACTTTATAATTAAGCTATTTTATAAGTGTCTATTAAATGAATACTTTATTTCCGAAAACATTATTATTACTGTTTTTATTATTATTATAAAATATTACAATAATAATATTATTATTTATATTATACGAATTTTTGTACTATTATTATTTATTTATTTAAACAACTTAATTTTCTTGCTTAACTTTCTTAAACAAGAAAAAAAAATTAAGTCGCAATATTGTTAGGCTCTTTTATTAACCTGATTTATAAAAATAATACAGAAGTTTTAACAAAGCAGCCGTAATCGTTTTTTTCTATTAGGAAAACTTACTGAAAAAAATATTAATGAGCTTTTAATTCATCAATAGTTAAAAAAGAAAATAATATATTTTTATATAAAAAAATAGAAATCACTTTATTTAATATATTAATGTACAAGTAATATATCATTTTATAAATGAACTAATATGAATATTAAAGATGCCATTTTTAGATGGATTATAATCGATTCAGTTTTATAACTATCTTAGCTTTCGCTCGTTCTTTTTTTTTAATTTTTTCTCATTCTCCCAGTAAGTTTTATCTTTGATATTTCATTGGACTCCTACCCTTGCTAATCCCCTTAAGCTAGTCTATTTTTTTTAAGTAAGCACATCTTTATAGGTCAATGAAAACTCTTCTTTTTTTTCCAAACGTTCAGCTTAAATCGATAATACTAACAAATTCAATTAAAAGAGGCTTAACTGTCTGTATAAGAGAACATTTCCACTTCTTAAAAACATATGATCGTGTTATCAGGTCAAATGTAATAAATCTTTTAAAGTTTAATTAAAAAAATAAATAAATAAATAAATAAAAGCTAACGATAAGTAACCACAAAAACACTCACTTCAACGCTATCTTACTCAAAAAAAAGCACGTGAAGAACAAAATTGCTTCAAAATGAAATAATCATTAGTGCAACTCGAGCTATATCATTGTTTATATAAAAGCAATTAAAAAAAATAATCTAAATTTGCAATTGTATGTCTATTGCTTAAGCGATATACAGTTACAAACCGAACCGAAATTGAAACTGGGAAATCGTAGTTTTAATTCCGAATTGTGGGTAGCTTTATTTTTTTAGCAAAAAGAAAAAGTAAAGATTACCGCATCCATTCCCCTCCACTTCCAATCTTTTTTTTTTTTTTTCAAGAATTCTACCAATTAAATTTTAAAGATTTGTAACTTAAAGTCTTAGTTCCTATTTAAAATTCAAGTAGGACCGAACATTCAAGATGTTTAAACTGATCATCCGATGTTTTTATAAACAATTAATATATTTAATTATAATTTTTTTTTTTTTTAAATTTCTTTTCTTTTTTTTTTTTTTTTTTTAAATTTTTTTTCTTTTTTTTTTTTTTTTTGCCAATTACCAACGCTATTTCTTAATAACGTCTTCTATACAACAAATAGTATTTGTTTATTAAATACAGTTTTTTAAAATAAAATATTCTATTTTTTGTATATGTTTTGTTTTTCGGAATAAAAAAAAAAAAGTTTGCTTCAAGCCAATAAATATTTTATTATCAAATAACAACAGATATTATGCGACATCTCAATAAAGAAAGAAAAAAAACACGATTACTACTTTATAATCAACAAAGAGCCTATCGAAAAGAATTTAAATGTAATACGGTATTTAATCCCCAAGAAATTATAGTATGAAAAACACAATGAAGTTCCTGAAGAATATGAAACCTATAAATCCGTATTAAAATTTAATGTTATAAAATTTATTATAAATTTAAGTTGTAAAAATAAATAAATCCATATTATTTACGTAGCTACATATACTTTGATTTAATGTAATGTACATACTTATAATTCTATGTAAATTATAATTATTATTTTGAATTTGCTTTTAAAACATCTCAGTAGACCTGATAATAACCTGATACGTTTTTGGTACATGTGAAGAAATAATAAAGAGTTCACAATTGAAATATAATAACTGTGCTCAAGAATTTGGAAAATGCTTAGGATCTATTCGGGGAGGAATCAATACAGCAATGATAATTTTAATTTCTAAAAATAGTCAAAAATAATTACATTAAATTGAAAAGAATTAGTAAAATACAATGAATTTACATTGCTAGAATTTCTTAAAAAAATACCTCTATTTGCTTCGACACAACTGAACGGCGATTTTTCCGGAAAAATTCATTTTTTACTTCGAAAAATATTCGACATAACAAGGTTTTGAGTGAAAATTCTTCGACGTAAGAATTAAAATTAACATTAGATGAATATGTAATATCAAGGGGAAAAATAATTTTTCGACATATCAAGATTTTCGAGATATCGAAGTTCGAGATATTTATTTTGAGTTTTTTGAGATTCGGAAGGAGGGTTTTCCAGTATATGCCCCCAGTGCTGCGTGGCTTGTTAAGATACAGTTTAATCTAACAGTTTTTGTGCTTATGTGTTCGAATCCCGGCGTGGGGCTGGGATGTTTCTTTCTTCTTCCGTGCTTGTTTCCCTTCGTAAAGAGTCAGAAGTCACCATACACTGCCTCCTGTTATCTAAAACGACAATAGTATTAAACTCCCCATTATTAAGTTTAATAATAACCAATGATTCGAAAAATGGATCTGGGGACAAGACAACAACAACAACAATATTAGAATGTTTTAATCGACTCCACCTTCTGCGCTTACTAAATCACTCGAAAAACCAGTGCCATTATTATTTTTTTTTTTTTTTTTGTCATCGATATAATAGATAAAACTTACTTATCGAATAGTACAATTCCATCCCTTTGTCGTTATTCCTAAACAGAGTGCATAAAATGTTGTGCTAAAGCATACATTTAAGGGCGGCCCATAATAATAATAAAAAAGGAAGTACTATAGCGTAAGGAAAAATTAAACAAAACGAAAAGGTAATAAAAAAATAAAAAAAGTTAGGAATAAGAAAAACAAAAACACACAAAAAAAACCACGCGGAATTGGGGAAAAAAAAAAATAAATAAATAAATAAATAAATAAACAGATTTGAACCGTCAACCTTCAGTATATGAGTACCCCTTACTAATGGGCCTCTGAACACAATGGGGAAATCCGTTTATCGATCCGACCTTCCGTCCGGGAGTTGTTAGGGGTGGACAGATACGTACGGACGGACAGGACAAACGCAATAGCTACCAATTTTGGTCGCTATCACAATAGCTCCCAAATGGGTCGCTAAAAATCCAGCTGATGAACTCAGTCAACACGAAACAGGAAATTAACAAAAGCTACATAAATAAAAAAAAATGGTTTTGTGATTCTGACTGAATGGGAAATCATGTCCTAATTCACGTTTAGGAAATATTTAAAATACTGAAAGAACATGTTTGAGGTTTTAATGAAAGTTTCATATGACACAAAAAAAATAAGTAAATGAACAAACAAATAAAATAAATAAATAAATAAATAAAAGGAAATTCTATTATGCAAATATCAGAATAGTTAAATTAGATAATGAGCTGAAACGATACGAGAATTAATAAGCTATTAAAAAAACAAAAAAAACAAAAAAAAAACAAAAAAAGAGAGGCTTTAGGAAAAACTTCGTAATGATGTTTATAATTCTGATTTACACATAAGAATTTCTCTTCGTCTATGTTTCGTTTTCACTCTTTTCTTTCTTTTTTTTTTTTTTGCAATGACACATTTGCATGTTTCATTACCTTTTGAGCTCGTACGTTGATGTATGGTTTGTGAATGGTGATAAAAAAGATCAAATCCCTACCATTATAATTGAACTCCGAGTGGGATAAAAGTGGGATAAAGACAATAAAGCAGTTTACTTACTTTATCTTACAAATTTACTTGACTAAATAAAACAGAAAAAAAAACCTCAATTAACCTTTTCCCCTCCTGCGTCTTTTATTTCCCAGTCATACATATTCATTAACCAGATTCAGTTAATTCATGGTTCCCATTTCTTTTCCATTCTAATTAGTCTACTTAACGTTCTTAACCACCTTAATTGTAGTCTTCGGTTTTTTTTTCCTTAGTAAATAAAAAAAATTGGATACTTGAACTGAAATAAAAACACGAGTTGGTTTTTTAGCACAAACCTATTTAAAAGCATTTCCTCTCAAAATTCTAAATGTTTTCTCTTCTGTCCAAAGACTGGAGAATTTGAAGAGATTTACTGTTAACATTTATTTTACGTAATTTCTTGGTTTTGTTTAATATAAAAATTAATAGTAGAAAGAATGGTAATAATGTATTCATTATTTCTCAGTAAACAGGAAAAAATACAAAGGTGCGCCCAATAGCCAAGTGGCGGAGATTCGGTATCTTCCCACGCAGAATTCTCCTCCAGATGGGTCCTGTGGTTCACCCAACCCTCTATAAAGTGGGTATCGGGTTTCTTTCCTGAGGGCGGGTGGGCGTCGCGTCGGCTTGAACACTCCACCTCAACTTAGTTCCGTTGGTCACGAAACACCAGGAGCCTTACCTCCCGCAACCCCAAGAGTCTGAACAGACCTTCAATGGAATTTGTAACCTAACTAATAAACACTTAAAAATTGTATAATAAATTTAACTTTACATTAATAAGGTTTCTGAAATTTCCCCCCGTCTATTAGGAAAGCGTTTCCGGATTTTATTGTTATGGTTATTCAATCATTCACAGTAACAGAAAAAATAATCTCACAACACTGAGCTGCGTATTTTCTATCATTTTACCAAAGATGGCGCCGCAGTTGAGCTAAAACTTCAACGATTTATTATGGTTTCAATAAAGTCACTCTAACGTTATCTAAATGTCCTGGAAACTACATTTGGTAATACCTTGTTTTTATTTTAGTTTACGACTAATAAATTAATTGGTTTTTAGGTAAGTGTGTAAATTTATTAATTTCATTTCTTTTAAAAAAAAATCACTTCTGAAATTATTATAACTTTAAGGTGATCAATATAATCTCAATACTTTTTTAGAGATAGTAAATAATAATGAAAATGTTTAGAGGATGATTAATTATAACAGAATCTTAAAGAACGAAATGTTGACTTGTCTTAAAAAGACAAATGAATCGAGAGAATTTTAAGCTTCTGAAGAATTAGAGCTGGCCAGCAATAAAAACAGAGTGGAATTTCTAAGTCAAAATCCCTAAAAAAAAAATAATAATAATAAAAAAAAAGCATTTGTTGACTACTTTCTTCAAAAATGAATTCACTGGGGAAAAGTTTGAGTAAAAATAAATAGTTCTCATTTTCTAATCGATATTAATAAATTCACAATACAACTATTGAGGAATGTTATGAGAAAGTTGTGCTATCCTGCCACAAATGGAAATAACCTATTCTAGAAAAACACTTTGAATGCTATTTTTAATTAAAAGGTTTCTGTAGATTAAAGAAAAAAAAATTGAATGTTAAGTACAACATACGAAATTTTAGGCCATTACTTCAAAATAATGTAATTTGCCAAAAGTAGATAGTTAGTTAAAAAAAAAAAAAATCAAAATAAATAAATATGTTTCATTGGAACTGTTGAAGTATTGCCTCGCTTTAACCAAACTTTTCTCGTTGATTTTTTTTTTTTTTTTTTTTTTTTTTGTAAAATGCTTCAAATGTAATATTTCCTCAAACTCTTTCAAGAATCAAACTATCAAGAATAGAGCTCTTTCAAGCGAAACAAAGGAAATAAGAATTACATTTCGCAGAAAATTACATCTAAAAATAAGTATTATTAATTCTCTTTCATTTTCCTGTAGCAAGAGGCTGAGAACTTCCTTCACGTTAACTGCAGTCTTATTTTCTTGCAACACCACCTTCTGTATCAAAATACGAAATTTAACCATCTGATACATCTTGTATCAATATTCAAGAACAATATTTATATAATAAATTCTATATATAGAATATTAAAGTTGTGATTAGAACCGTGCACCTGATAATTAAATAAGATTAAAATGAATTTGGAATAAATTAGATCAATGCTTACTGGGTTTTTTAATAATCTGGTAAAAAAAGAATAAGTTTCACAATTATGAAGGCATTTTTAACAAGAGATAATCAACATATCTATTACAATTTTCAAAATTGTGTTCACGTAATAAATACAACGATTCATATATTTGTATAGTAATCTCAATGGTAAAGAATTCAGTTTCGTTAAGTTTAGGCAATAATTGAGCTGCTATAAGAAAACTGATTGCAAACTCTGAGCACAAGTAGAACAGAAACTACAGTCACTACCTGCTTGAAAGCTCATGGTAACCTTTAAAAGTAACTCATTCATTACTCTCTGTAAAGCTCATTTATAAATCAGTGTTCATTGATACGTATAATGCAATCATTAACTGTTAATCTTTTCTGCTATTGCCTCTAACAGCTACTTTTTATTTCAATAAATTGTACTTTTGACAAGAAGAGTTTTTTTCCCTCTTCATGACATATGTAGTTCTTAGTACTGCAAAAAGAAATAAATCTGTGACCTTCTTCTTCAAGACGAACAACCTGAACAACTACAACCAGGTAATCTTAATTCTTATGCAAAATATTTACCGGGACAAAGAGCAACGACGCTGTTTGCTGAGGCGATCTTTCGCTCCATAAAGTGGCTGTTGCTTGATTTAACTACTATCTTAACCGAATTAAAGAATAGTAAGTAGTTAAAACTCCATTACATTCTTCTAATACTTTGCAGTCACTGAAATGAACAACACTGACTGTTGTACAAATAGATGCTAAAATTTCGGAAATTTCTGAATCATCTAAACAAAAACGATTTAATGTGCCTAGATTAACATAAAAAAGAGAGAAAAGGAAGGTTTACATTCAAGGTATACAGACGTGGGCAAATGCGGCTCTTCGTTGGGTTAAGTGCGGCTCCCAATATCCCTTGATAAAAATATAGGTATTTTCTTTACCCATTATACTAGTATTTTCGTAGTAAGTTTGTAAAATCAAAACATCGTTCACAACTAACAAACGAGCAACGACTGTAACAAATTTTACACCAAATTTTCGAGATTTAGCTAAAAAAAATAAATTAACTTTTTATTATTTTTATTTTTATTAAATAAATTTTTAAGTAATTATTTTGTGTTTACTTTCTCATTTTTTATTTTCTTATATATGTATTTGTTACTCTTTAAATAGCAATTAAGATTTAAGTAGAAATGTAATTAAATTTGAATTTGTGTATTTAATACTATGGAACGTGACTATGGTGTGGCTATTTATATATATAAAATCCAAAATGTGCCTCTCGTTGACCTCAGGTATGCCCATACTTGGTATATAAGAACCTTTCTTGTCCGTTTGTGCCATCCTTATTTGACTTTTCAAGTTAATCTCGACAAGTTAAATCTTTTTTTGATTATATTTTGATTGATTTGAAAGATTTTTTTGAATGCTTTACTTAAATTCCTTTGGAGCATGCAAGTGCGCAGGCCGGTAATTTAAAGCTCTTTTGATTATTGTTTATTTTATTTTTTTTGGGGGGGGGGGCACATTGGCGGGAGCTTGAGTGAGCCATCTGAGCCATCATCGTGGGTTTATCTGGGTGATGACTCCTAAAGAGGACGAAACGGCCGTCCCCAGATTTCCATCGGTGATAGCTCAGGGTGCGAAAACCTTTCTTGTATCTTATTTATTTGTCTCCTTTTTTTTTCTGTATCATCTTATCGGCGTCAAATCCACGGTCAGTCTACGAGAAAGAAATTTCCAGAATGAATCCAGACAATTTATCTTTTAACAAACACTCATTCAAAGCACTTTCAATCGTTATAGAAAGCACATTTCAAAGAAATTGAAGAGTTATATATCTTTTCTTCTTTTTTTTTCTAAAAAGGACATTTTTCTTAATTTTTAATTTTTCTAATAAAATTGAAATGGATGAATCGACTGGAAACGTCTTTAATTGAAACTTAGCAGCTCAGGACAGTTTTGCATTCCTGTAGCAGACGTTAACGAAGAAAGAGATGCTGAGTAAGTAAATATGGAACATTCCAGTGTTTGCAGCCAATCCAGCTTTCTCTTCTTTAATGCGAACCACGAGCGGAAACTAAAACCGTTACATTTATAAGGAAAAATATTTCAAAACATTTAAAACGATTTGCATTAATTTTTACCACTAGAAATTAATTATTAAACAGTATCAATGTTAATTATTATATTCCAATATTCAATGATATTTCTATTCATTAAAACGAATTGTTGTTTTGAATTTGGATGCGATTAGTTATCATTTTCAAACTGGATGAAGTGCCAAAGAAATGGCTGTTCAAAAAAAAGCTAAAAAAAAAATCAATTAATATCATTCATATTTTTACTTTTATTTTTTTTTTAGGTATATAAGATTTAATAAAAAGGGTATATTCTTTTTAGGGTAAAAAGGGTATAAGATTTAATAAAAAGGGTATATTCTTTTTAGGGTAAAAAGGGTATAAGATTTAATAAAAAGGGTATATTCCAAACATCAAGGGTATATTCTGCTGATGATTCCTAATAAGGATGAAACAGCTGTACAGAATTACCGTTGATGTTGGCTCAATGTGCGAAGGCATATTTATTGTCCGGTTGGCGAATTTCTCTCTCCATTTAAGATTTAATAAAGAAAAATAAAAGCATTTGGAATCTCACGTTTACTTCAATACTCAGAGATTTTACTGATATTCAAATTTCAAGATGTTTTCTTTAGCGAAATTTATAAATGTAAAAAAAAGAAATCATTAAGCCTTGAAATTTCAAAGGCTGTATATTAAGGTATAGTAGAAAACAGTTTTATGCATACATACAGTAAGAAGATGTAATAATAGCAATACATAAACTTAGTGTGTTGTTTCTGCTTTGTCTGTTTCACTGATATTATTATTTACACTAATATAAATTAATTTGTGCGTTCTTAATCGAAATTATTTTAATTAATTTTTCACTGAAATATAAATAAAAACATTCATTTTTCAAAGTAAATACGGTTCAAAAAAACTTGTTTACATTACCTCCGTCACCACGGTGGATGAATATTGGGAGAAATCATATTCCCATCCGTATCTACAGCTGGACGTGGGCCAATTAGGATTTGGGTTCCAAAACACACTGGAATTAAGCAGAGGCACCATTTCGCTGTCCTCGTGAAGAATTGCGGAAAAGTTGACATCGAACATTCGGCAGCTGCTGTAAACCCACTCGCCGTCTTTCATTTCGAGTGGCAGACTCAGTTTTTTTCTCTGTTCAACTGTCAGATTGAGTTGGATCAATTCGGGTATTTGACACCAATGATCGGGCGTTGCGGCCATGAAAATCTGATTGTAGGCATGGAAACCACATGGCATCAAACACGGGAAAAGCACCAGTGTAATCATCAGTTTCTGGTATTTTCCGAAGTCACCGATGTCTGGAAGAATATCGTCAAAATCCATCGTTCCGCGTCGCACATCGCCAATTGATAACCATGTGTTTCTGTTGAGTTGACAGCAGCTCGCATTGCCTAACCCCTGCGTCCAGGTTGGCGAGAAACTTACAGCAGAAGAGAGGAAGTCGATACATGTGCTCTCATTGCCGAAGAATTTACTCTTCGCATGCGAGATCAATTCAGCCAATCTCCGCTAGCTGGCGGCACTGATTTTCTCCCAGTGCTCTTCACGGAAGTAACAGTAGACAAAACTGGAACAAGACACTCACCTGGGAATTCCTGAAACGGTTTACAGAGAAAATGTAAACATTTATTACCGAAAATTTATAGTTTGTTTACCTTAAATAATCGAATGAATATTTTAAAAACATAAATTAATTGATAATTTTTTAGATAAATTAAATGTAATACGTTAGTTAAAATAATCACATCATCTATCTACATATATATAAGGCTAAATAATTGTTTGTTTGTATCCTTATTTTTTTATGCATTCAAACTCGTCTTGAGGTATCACAACCAAACTCAGCAGCATCATTAATGAGACCACGAATAGATTTAGGGCCTTTATTTTTATTTCCTTCAATAAAAAGTCAGCATGAGAAGGAAATAAAAATTCTAAAGTATTAGAGCCCAAATATTAGAGTACCCAGTCTTAAATAATTGATATTAATCTTAGATTAGATTTTTCACGTGCGCTGATGAATAATCTAATTTTTAATTTACGGCCATGCACATTAATACAAAACTAGGATTAAAAATTTTAAAAAGATTAAAAATACAGACAGACAGTTTCGTTCTGAAAACGTACAGAATTCCTCAATGTCTATTGAGGAAGTTCCGCACATTTTCAGAACGAAACTGTCTGTCTTTTTTTTTTAATTTTTTTAAAATTTTTAGTCCTAGTTTTATATTAGTGTGCATCGCCGTAAATTAAAAGTGATATTAATCTTGTTAGTAATCCACTAAGTTGTGGTTGGTTAGAGGTGATTAAAATTAATCGATTTGTCAATTTAAGTAAATAATACGAATTGAAATCATTTTTTCAGAAAATAAAAAAATTATACTATTTATATTCACTATTAAATCGTATTGCTATTTTATTAAAATTTATAAAAATCGTTTTGGTCGTTTCCATGACTTAACAAAAAAAGTTAAGTAGCATCTCAAGGAAAGTGTACTTCTAGTTCTTTCAGAAACTTCTTATTCTTTTCAAGGGGTTACTGAAATTCAAACTCTGCTGTTTAGTAAATCTACAAATGATGAGATCACTACGCAGCCTCCCTGAGATGAGATCCGGACACCTCTTAAATGGACACCTTAATAGCCTTCAATTACCCTCAGTCACTTCATTAAAGAGACCACGTGACCGGATAGAAACGTCCATGTCCTTGGCTTTTGTAATAACTGCGCCACTTTCTTCAAAATCATCATCTTGCCAAAACTGATCGGTTGGCCAAAGCCCAAAGTATCTGAGCAAAATAGGATTCGAACTGGAAGCGATCGAAACAAAATAAAACTCTTCAGCAAACAATGTTTGTACCCAAGTAAATTCTTAAAACTGTAAATCAGTTGATTTTGATGTTTCATTCTTCATTTTAATAATGATATCGCAGAATAAAACAGATAAATAGTGAGTGAATAAATGATAAGTCTCAAGAGACGAAAATGAAACTTAAAAATTACAAAAAAAAAATTTAAAAGAATGAAGAACTTCATAATCTTTTGCTGTTCACAATTTTGTGTTTTTGAGTTGCAATTTTGAGTTTAGTCTTTTTTGAGTTTTTGTGGTAACTTTGTCTCTTTATCACATAAATTCATTTCTTAGCTGTTTTAGGTGTCGTGATTAAAGCATTTTACTACTTGAAAAAAGATTTTGATTAAAGCATTTTAATACTTGAATAATTGTAATAAATATTACAATATTTATTGTAATATTATGAATTTACTTTTTTTTTACTTTTTCAATGACGAACAAGAGAAATTACAACTATATTCTTACAACAAGTAACATCAGCTCTATGTAGATTGAAGAGTGAAGATATTTCTCCTTTCGTTCATGTTTTTTTTCGAAATAAAAATGTAATTGATGTTTATAGTCAATATTTACAGATATATGATTCGGAAACAGTCCATTCTATCCGTAACAAATCTACAGCGTCTGCAACGGCCAGAAAACTATCAAGACAAGCAAAAAGAAATTGCTGAGTTTTCAATTGAACAATAGCTTTAGGCAACCGAAAATGCAAAGTGGTTCATTTCGCTTTAAACATTTTCATAAGCTTCAAAAACTGGATTTACTAGAGTCCATGTATACAAAAGGGGATAGAAGATATTTGCAAAGGATTTTTTAGGCTTGCAACAAATCTGCACGGGATTGGTTAAAAAACAAAAGCAGTTATAATTTTTGTATTTTCTTACAAGGGGATGAATATGTATTTCGTTTATTACATAAGAATTCTTCTTAACAGTCCTGTCGTGACTGAACATTTCAAAGATAAACTTATATAAATAGCTCTTCGAGAACTATCCAAGAACTGTCCAAGAACTGATTTTATTATTTACAATGGCATTCCTGAAGAATGGGTTACATTGAACTTAAAAAGAAATTTTGAGATAAATAATGATTTCCTAATATTATAAACTTAAAATAACAAAAATGTCGGATCAAACCCAAATAAGCAGTACATTCCTGTCAATTTTTATAAATTTAAAATTTACTTTTATAATAATTAATTCAATTCTTTATTCAGCCAATTGCTCACAATGTTTTTTTGTCAGTTTTTTTTTTACCATTTCGGGGAGGATAGGATGGTGAAATATAAAGTACAATTTCTCAAAAAAAGACTTGACTAAATTACGATCCTCTAAGGGGGAAGCTGCCACTGAGGTAACTCAGGACCAACAAACTTTACGACGGGGAACTGAGAGACTGTTTAAAATGCAAGCCAAGGACCCTCTGGAGATGGTCTCCTCATTACCCTTCAAGAATTTACAATTAAAGGTCACATTTAATCAAACGTGGTTCGCCGAAACTATAGCTTCATGGAACTCCCACATTAAATTTATTCAGTGCATTTCTCTAATAACACAGCGTTTAAAACTTTCTTAATAAATTGCTTGAGTAATCATTTGAAATATTACGCTACATTATTAACTTCTCTATTTCCAAAAATGTAATGGAAATCGATCTAGAACACAAAGGTTTTAAAGGTTAATTTGTTTTGTTTTGTTTAGTTTAGAGCAGAAACAAAAAATTCTAACATCTTATGTCAACTATCAACATTAACATGCAATTTTATTTTGCAATATTTAAGTCAACTTTAATTTTCCAAAATAAATAATTTATTTATTTTGTATTAATAAAAAAAAAAAAAAAGATAAAAGAAAAGCAAATAACTGTGTTTCAAAAATATTTTTTTTTATAAATATGTTTTTAAGAATTTTTTTTTATTTTTTAATTTTGATTAGAAACTTTTTGAGCAATCTGCTTATGAAGTAATTTAGGATTTCGTTTTATAATTATAAAATTTATTTTTATTTTTCGAGTCAGCAACAAAGATTAAACAGTATAAGTTAGTACTGAGGATTCAGAATTAATGAAACCACTACTAGTAGAGCCATCTATAGAGTAAGTCTGCAACTACTGTACTTTGCCTGAAGGCTTTCAAATGGTCCGTTCTGCACATTCGTAATCAATTATTTCGTAATTTTCTTGAAATTTCTAAACATCAATAATACTTATCAATTTATTATCATTTTAACCTCTTTCCTAAGGGAAGTAAGGCTACTAAATCTAAGTAAATGCAGAATTTAAAATCTGGGATTTAATTTTTTACTGAAAAGAAAAGAAAAAAGCGTTTTCAGATGCGAGTTTATACATAATTCTTTTTCAAAACTAAGCCCAAAGCAAAATAAATAGCAATTAATAACGCGCCCCTGCATTTATAAGTGAATTCTAATTACAGCTGTTTCACAATTATTCATGATCATCAGCTAGTAATTTGAAGGATTTTAGAACTAAACCCAATTAAGAAAGTTAAAATTAAATTCATATTAAAAATATTATCAATAATTTATAGGGCTATCTTATGCTTTTCTGAATGGATTAACTTCCGGTAGCCATAAATGAAATTTCAAAGGCATTTTTAATTTCACATCTTAGGACTGCCATTTTACTTTATTCTATTTTTATTTAGTTATTTTTTTTTTCATTTTAAAATATATACTGAAAAGGAAATGAAGCCTACAAACGTAATAACCATAAACTATTTGTCCAATCATAAGTAATTCATAATATATTGGGAATTAATAATCTATTAATAGGAAATTACTCATCGATACTGAGTTCCTAAGACGTATGAATTATTTCTCAAATGTCTCCCAACTCATTTTTCAAAATCAAGTCGAATATTTTTGAAGCCTATATAAACCATTTACTGATTGACTTCAGAATTTACCTTACAAATAATTCCAGGTTTTATTTGCATTTTGTCACGTAGTTTAATTAATTTCCATGTGGCTTTAATTCCTGATTTTTCCTAATCTTTAAAGTTTCTTTATGTATATTTCCTGATGAAACCATATTCCTTAATATTGATAAATACTTTATTACAAACTTCTGATCTAGTGCCATTTTTCTTGCTTTCCTATTTGTCCATTATTCTTGTCTTTTCTAGGTTTTAAATCTAATTGATAATCAATCACCAAATTTTTAAGTGATTTTTTTTCTACTTCGATTCCGCTATTAGCACAATGTCATCCTCAGATATTAAGCTTAATTTTTTTCTCTTGATTTCGAATATTTGATTCTCTCCAAACTTCCTCTCCCAAGTTTTCCTCTAGTTTATTCATCAAATTATGAATAATATCGGTCTAAACCATTTCTTAGAGAATTCTTCTTCTGTTTAACTATCGTTATTAAAGTTTTTAATTATTATTAAAATGGTAGTTTGTATAATACTTAATATTTTCCCTTTACTGCTCCCAGTATCATATAATGTTTTAATAAACGTATTTCTATCGATAGAATCATAAGCCTTTCTAAAATCTACAAATAAATCATTTAGTTTCATCCTTTTCTCCCTCATATTGAAAAAACTTCATCTACACTTCATTTTATTATCGAATTTTCGGAAGAGTATTAAAATTAAGAATTGTTGAATTTGTAACAATTGTAAATATAATAATATGTTAGTAGCATTTTAAGGATAAAATGCTAAGTTTTGTTAACAACTATGCTAAGGAATTTTTTTGTAATTTGATATCACCTGACTATACATTGTAATCTTGAAGAAGGAAGATAGAAAGAATTGTTGAATTTGTAACAATTGTAAATATAATAATATGTTAGTAGCATTTTAAGGATAAAATGCTAAGTTTTGTTAACAACTATGCTAAGGAATTTTTTTGTAATTTGATATCACCTGACTATACATTGTAATCTTGAAGAAGGAAGATAGAAAATTCTTCCGAAAATTCGATAATAAAATGAAGTGTAGATGAAGTTTTTTCAATATGTTACGATGTGATTTAAAGAGGAAGTATGGATTTAGAACTTTTCTCCCTCAGCCTTCTTTCAATTAAATAGTTTAATATAAAGATATTATCGTGGGTGGAATATCCTTTATTAAAACCTGCCTGATCTTCTCTTAAAGCATTATTTTTCGTATCCACTTTTCTGTATTATTTTTAATTATCTCAATTAAAGATTTTAAAAACAGTATTTAAAAGAGTTACTTCTCTACAATTTTTTCGGGAGCTTTTATCTCTTTTTTGAAGAACGGGATAATATTTCATTCTCTCTATTTATCTGAATTTGTTCGAACTCCCATATTTGTAATAAAACTAATTTGTAATTTATTCTTACGTATTGCATTGAAATTTTTACAGAATTTCATTTTTAATCTTATCAGTTCATGGAGCGTTATTATTTTTTTAGTTTTATTAATATTCATATCATTTTCTTCATCGAGAATATATAGAACTTTTACGTGTGCACTTGAATAGAATTAAATGAATGACGCCGACACACAAAATTCAAAAGGTTTAAAAATATTTAAAACATTTAAAATACTGTTTTATTAATACTGGATATCATTTTCTTCTGTTATTTTATTATCCCCTATATTTGTATCTTTTAAAAAGCACTTTTCTTTTCCAAATCCCTTTTCATCTTTTAATTCGCATGTGCTTTCCCTCCTAATCTATATATATAAAGGAGAACGCTTGTTGGTTTGTTTGATCGCTGTTCACTCCTAAGCCCTTTGACCGATCTGGACCAAACTTTGCAGAATTGCTCTTTAGGACGCTGCGGAAATAACAGGATACAATTGAAACCTAGACACATCTTCTCCTCCACCTATTTTAATCCCCTTCACAATTTCGAATAGTTTTGAAGTAGAGATATGGTTACCGGATTCAAATCCGCTTGGTGGCAACATTTTTTTTTTTACTTCCTATTTTTTTTCATGTTTTTTATTTTTCTTCTTTATTTATGATATTGAATTTTCTTTTCTTTTTTTTTTTTATTATTTTGAAATAAATAATGTTCTTATATAAGACTTTTACGTGTGCACTTGAATGGAATTAAATGAATGACGCCGACACACAAAATTTAAAAGGTTTAAAAATATTTATTTTTAAATGTTTTAAAATTTTTTAAACCTTTTCAATTTTGTGTGTCGGCGTCATTCAATTAAATAACGTTCTTCTTAACTTTTTTTTAATTAAATATTCTTAATTTAAGAATAACGAAAACCCGGATCCGGACTAAGGGGCGTAAACGGGGGGGGGGGGGGGCAGACTTTCTTGAAGGATACGCATATCTCCCAAACCACTTTAGTTGGAAACACGAAGTTTCACATGAATGTTCTTTGTCAATATCGAAAAGATATGTATTCGACGAATTTTCTATTTTCTGGTCCTAAAGAGGGGGAAGGGCAAACTTTCTTGAAGATGTGCAATTTTCCGAAACCGCTTCAGTTGGGAACACAAAATTTCGCATGAATGTTATTTGTCAAAATATAAAACATATATAACGAAGAATTTTCGATATTCGCATCCTAAAGGGTGTAACCGGGGGATGGTGTGTGGAAGGGGACAACTTTACTGCAGGATAGTTTAAGGGGTTTTAAGGTTGTATAATCAGAATATAACATTATTTTGTAATCATCACGTGCTTTTTTACCAACTGGGGAAGATTTGAAGTGATAGGGGTGTGAAGAAGGGCAGAAGGAAGTATTATATTTTCCAATCTCCATATTCATTTCATATCTAGGGCTTATCGAGTTACAAAATAGGAATATAACATTGATTTTAACTATCATGGGACTTTTTTACCAACTGGAAAATTTTTTCAAAGTCATCTCACAATTACAATTTCTTCATCATCCACATCACAACAACTCTTTTTTGGAACCCTAGCGAAGCACGGGTATTTTTGCTAGTAACTTAATAAAAAGATTCTCCATATCTTGTATATGCATGTGCTCGCTAAAATTTATTCCCTTCAAAGAATTATTTACCAAAATTCAGTAGATATTTTTAATACTCTATAAAAAAGAAAATTCATTATCGTAAATAAAGAAGGAAAGTAGAAAAACAGAAAAAAAAAGAATTACAAAAAAATTGCCACCAAGCGGATTTGAACCCTGAAACCATATCTCTACTTGAAAATTATACAAAAATGTGAAGGAGATTAAATTAGCCCTGATTGTTAGTTATTTAATAAAATAAAATGTCCATTACTATTTTATTTGCTGTTTTTTGTGACTAATTAATTTTACTTTTCACTGTAATCCCCCAGCAATAATTGTCAACAGTTAATCTTTGATTCGATCGAATTAGTTTAAACGTTGTGGTTTACGTATATTGGCAGAATCCATTATAATAGTATGGAAAAGTGCCATTAAACAAACAAATAATAATTTCATAATTTAATTAATTATATCTACACTAATAGATACTGTGTTTATAATTATTACGGCCAATAACCCTTTGTGTGAGGATTACATTACATTACGCCACTACCATAACCAAGTGTAGCACGAATGTACTATATTCGTTTTTACTTCACTGGGACCATAAATTAACGAGGGGAAAAATAATCCGAATTAAATTCCCTCGGCAGAGGTTTATCGCTAACTGGAGAGCTACTATGATTCCGACTATGCAAGGCTTAATTAGGAAGGTAAAATAAATTAATGCGAAAGTGTAACAAAACAATAAAACGTTTAATAAAACAATCTTACTTTAAAATGTGAATACAATCTCTCACAGAGAATTTCAAAATATAAATAAACTAGAAATACGTTTCTATTTCTATAACGTTAATTACTTAATGCTTTAAAGTTAGATATTATCTGTGCGAGTTAATCGAAAGTCCGTCTTCGGCTCGCTTGCCAGAGTCTCAATTCTTCGGTTAAAAGTTAATCTTAAAACTTCTGGGCTTGGACGAAGAGAGTACGAAACTCACTGAAATAAAACAGTACTCACTGGGTAATATTTCTGCTTTCCGTCGAACTGGAACTTCGGACATCCACGTCGTAGATCGGTAATTCTCCTAGAATCCAATATGGCGACCCACGTTCGAAATGGAACAGCGATCTTCGTCCAAATGGCTTTTCACCGAGAATACGTCTTTAAAGCATTGTCTTTCACAGTTTTTATTGAGAGAATCAATCGGGATTTCTTCTCAATAATCGAAGCACACTAATCGCAGCTTCTCACTTAGAAACTGGAGTTCTGCAGTACGGAACTTTGAACTTCAAACTGCGGTAACGAACGGCTTCACTATAGCTGATCACTTCGCAGCTATCATAATAACGCAGTGATAGAGGATCCTAATCTTTGTCACTGGGAACTTGGAACTAACTGCACTTCAGCGAATAAGGAACAAATCCTATCTGCAGCTAACTTGGAAACGAACTGCCTTGTGCGGAAACCAGGAATACATCCACTCCGCACCGAGACTGCCAACGAACTGCCTTGTGCGGAAACCAGGAACACATCCACTCTGCACCGAGACTGCCAACGAACTGCCTTGTGAAATGTGGCTTCCTGCTCCGAAAAGCACTGAGCACGGACTCGTTAATTGCGTAACAATGGGCCGCTCGCGCGCTTATCATTGTTTAACAATTACTCACGAGATTTCTGTCCTAAGCCTGAATCGGCGATATGGGCGCTGCCATTTTGAAAACACAGATAATTGAATCACTCACGAGATTTTGTCCTAGGCCTAAATCGGCAACATGGGCGCTGCCATTTTGAAAACATGGATTCAGGAATGCTTTTATCTATTTAGGCCTTCAGTGTGAAATGGAAGATATTGAAAGATAAGTTTTCTTTCACACAAACACAGATACAATTTTATAGATACAATAAAGTAATATATTTAATGAATTGTATCTATAATATATTGTTATCTATTCATAATACGATCGTTGCAACCAATTATTAAAATCAATTTCTTTTAGTATATCTAACCAAAATCTAAAATTTATATACAGTCGGACCCCGATTTAATGAATTCATCGGGACCGAAAATTTTATTCGTTAAATCGGGGGTTATTCGTAATATCGGGGTCCAAAATAAAAAATTTCTGCACTTAACCTTATGGAACAGCCCTAATAAGCATCTACTCAAAAAATATCCATAATTAGAAAATGTACATTTTTTATTCAGCAGCTAATAATACAGCGAATAATTACGCACTAGTTAATTTGAAATTTTAAGTATGTAATGAGTAATGTTTGACAATTTCCTTGATTCCTGACTCGAAAAAGTTCTTTTTCGACTTTATGGAGAGAAGAAAATTCAGCCTTCATTTGTATCCTGCTGCATTAGGTATGTTTAGGTATGTTTACCCAAACTAACAAAAAAAATTTTTTTTCGGCTGTTGAAATAATTCGTTAATTCGGGGTTTTTGCCTTCATTTTAATCGGGGAAAAAGAAAAATTCGTTAAATCGCGAAATTCGGTAAATAGGAATTCGTTAAATCGGGGTCCGACTGTATATTAAGTCAAACGTATGTTTACCTATTACGGCTAGTACCTATTGTATAGGAAATGCATAGAATTATTCAATGAAATTAACCAAACATATCCACAAAAATTAGTTCGCTGAAGAACAACTGTTGCTAAGGAACCGACCACATGACTGAACCTCGTAAGGCACGGTACAGTTCGTCTAACTTAGGAAGGCAGTCCCCTCAGGCATTGGGACTTTGAACTTGAAAAAATACGGATGAAAGGGTATCAGGATATTTTTGTGGAATTAAAAAAAGGTCTAATGTGATCGTTTTTTTTAGTATTTTGGAGAATTCAGCTCTTCGGAAATGTAGTTACTTAAAGAAGATAATAACGAGGTCAAGCTCTGCAAACACTGTTGTAATCTTTCCTCCCCACCCCCATTTACCTTATACCCTTTCACCACTATTTTTTCGAGTTCCCAGTCCCAACGCCTGAGGTGGACTACCTTCCTAAGTTAGACGAACTGTACCTCGCTCGCTGACCTGGGCATTCACAATTCGGCCCTTCTCGGTAATGTTCGGTTCTTGTCGATAGATTTATAATAGTAATATAGATTATAGTTCCAATTGCCATTTTCAAATTGCAAATAAGCAGACGGATCGGATATTAATAAGCAATCTGACATTCAAAAAAAAAGGTTGAATACATTCATTATTGATAGGGGATAGGGGAAGAAAACATGAATCAAAAAACAATATAAAATGATTTACAAAAATATATTTTTTTTTTACTTTGTTTGTTTTTGTTTTGTTGAAATAGTTTCTTTAATCCCATTTTTGAACCCTTTTCAATGTTCTCGATGTTTTGTACAATGATTTCCCGCCTGGTTTTTTTCAATCTATTATTTGTGAATTTAAACCTTTATTTAAATATTTCTAATTACTTAATTAAATTTATTATCTACATTTATAATGACCATTTTATTGAATTAATTTCATTATATCATACCATGTCGTCGTTATTATACATATAATTGTAACTTATTTAATATTATTTTTTGACTCATGTTTCCTTCCCCTTCCCCCTATTATTAATGTATTCGACCTCTATTTTGAATCTCAGATTGCCAGATTGGTTGATGTTTATGTTTACTGCTCCGCTACTATTCGTCGTAGCGTGATGTTATACAGCCTATAACCTTCATCAATAAACGGGCTATATAAGGCAAAAAGAATTTTTCAAATCGGACTGGTAGTTCCTCAGATTAGCGCGTTCAAACACACAAACTCTTCTGCTTTATAATAGTAGTAATATATATAAACGAGAAAAAAAATTACATGAATTACATTAATTTTGAAAATTCCAAGGGGGAAGTGCTCCCTCCGCCCCTGTTTAGTATAACAATAAGGTAAAAAGAAAAAAGTCGTTTCTAAAATTAGCTAAAAATTTAAATTCAAGTAAAGTTTAAGAATTCATTGTAAAATTTTCACTTTCATTTGACGATCGATTTTCGTCTTAGCAAACTGTTAAATTGATGACAATAGCGTCGTTCAAAGTAATTTATTTATACAACTCTTCAATGCAACGCTATTTCAATTTGGAATCCATTTCAAAAGTCGTCCATAATTAAATCTTGACACGTTCTATGTTGCAATTCCTTTCGCGTTGCCAGGCAATTTCACTTCTTAATGATTCTTGTATAATTTAATAAAAGAATTTGAATTGTGATGACATTTTCGGAAGCAAAAGATTTAAACAAGGTTATCCGAATCATTTGCCTAACGGAAAATTTCAAACGCGTGTCTAATCGAATTTGCATTCATATCTTGTCTAAGATAAAAAGTTAAGAAGTCTCCAGTGATATACGAACTAATTTTTCTTTCTTTCTTTGTTTTTTTATTTTTTTTTAATTATGGACTACGGAGATATTTGTTTTCTGGATGTCGCCATAGTCGTAAGCCCCTGCCTACAAATCTTTTACAGTTACACTGTTAATGAAACAATACCTGCCTCCAAAACCATTTTTTCAAACTAACAATGCATTACGTCAACCTATAACTAAACCTTAAGATTTTCCAGAATTACAATTATAGTTATTGATGTTGCCGTGATAATGGAGAGAAGTGTGTAATGGTGATTATTTTAGACTTGGCTTCCCATCTACGGATTTCAATTTCTATGAAACTTAATGAAATCTAAAAAAATATTAAAGCGTTGTAGGTCAGTGCAGGCTCTCAGGTGCGCGGGAAGTTTAGGCACCTGAGATTCTCGACCAAAGGGAATACTTGAGATCGGATGGTCAGCCTTTAACCTCCGAGTACGAAACACGATACCCATTTGACAGAGGGGTGGGTGATACTCAGGGTAATCTAAAAATTGTTGCCCCCCCCCCCCAGCGAAAATCCTTCTCGGGCCCCTTCACGCTATTTCGAGCCGCACCCAAGCCAAGGCGCGGGCCCCCTTTTCAGTGGACCCCCCCCCCCCGCAATGCGGGGACTGGCGGTACTTAGATCCGGCCCTGGTGATACTAGGATCCGTGTGGAGAAGAAATAACCATGGAAAAATCCATAACCACGGCTAGGACCGGGACTTGAACCCGGGATTCTCCAATACGTAGTCCAGCGCTTAAGCCATTGGACTATCGGATCCACATGAAATTTAAAAGGAAATTTAAATGAAAAAAAAAAAAAAAAAACAATTCAGAAGAGACTTGTAACTCTTCTGTAACGTTCTCATTCTGAGCGATCTGAAACTTTTTGCGATCAGATCCGAAGACCATTTAGTACAATTCAGTTAGAGTTTGAAATTTTTTCCGCCTATAATGGTTGCATTCGATGTTTGTTTTCTAGCACGAGGCACTACGTAGATATTTACAGAAAAATAAAACGGCATACAGTAGAGTCCCGCTATTCCGAACCCCGCTATTCCGAAAATCCGCCTATTCCGAACAGAGTTCAGAAAAAATACCGATTTTTTTAACTTTAAAACAGGAGAAATTAAAAAGACGTTCATGAAAAAACGTATATTTTCACTGAACCTGTTCACCACGAGCCGATCAACGCTGTGTAGAGCTGACACTAGCAGATGTTGCCGCACTTAATTTACGCCTTAACAAGTCAATACGTTGATATTATTCATGAAATCCGCCTATTCCGAATTCCCGCTACATCGAACAGTGTTCGGTCCCAATTCGTTCGGAATACCGGGACTCTACTGTAGTTGTAAAATTTTAAAGAAGTAACTATGCAAATTTCAGTAAAAAAAAATTTTTAATTACGACGTCTGACTAAAGTTAAATTTCGAAGTTAAAACATTAAACATAAATAAATAAAATATTTCTCAATTCACTCATTTCTTTACTTCCTTCAAGTCAAATTTGACCAGCACGAAATTTATCAGACTGACGAATTATATATAAACTACGTTGTTCTTTGTTTTGTCTTTTTCTGGAAAATAAAAGGAATTTGATGGTATTTCTGTCCGAACAGCATTTTTCTACGAAATAGAGGGAAATATAACAATATAGACATTGAAATATGTATATTTTGGGTCCTATTATATCGATATTTTGTTTCTTCGCGTTACCAAAGTTCCTCTCTTGGACCTTCAATAGGTGATCATTCAAATGTCTCTCAAGGTAAGACGTGCAGTTTTTCATGGGAATTACTCATACCACTGTTTTTGGCATGAGCGATTTATATTCTAAGCACATTTTTGTGCGGTTCTCAGAGTTCGAGGTCACGCACTACCTTTGTGAGTGGCGTTTCCAATCACGGAGGTCCTTGGATCTCTCATGAGCCCCTAGAAGGATCCATAGATACTGAAATGGTTTCCCGTTGCCTTCCTCAGGAAGACATTATGAAGTTTCAGAAAGCCATCACACCTGAAGGAAAAGATGAGGAAGCAAACACAGGAAAGGAAATAAACATCCATGCCGGCGCCGGGAATCGAACCCAGGTTCCAATACATCTGTCTCGTTGGAGGCCGTCATCTTGACCACAAAGCTATGTCGGAACGGCTCCTGAATAACCACATCTCACTTTTAGCATGCAGTTTTTCTTTTAAGATATATTCTCAATTTCACTTTGATATGATCCACAATTACTATAATTTCTTAATTATACTATATTTGCATATTTCTTTATATTGTAAAATTTCTTAATGTCATGTCTTTATATATCTTGAAACATTAACACGCTCACCTAGGGGCAATCGTTTAAATTTTTACTGACAGTAAGCATTTCTACTGCTTACAAGATCACTTTAAACTATCCCAAAAAACTATAACAGGCCTAAAAGATACACTTTCTTATTTCTTTGAGAATATTTTCCTCTAAGCTCAGTAGATAGCTTATCAATAAATAAGCTATTAATTTAAAAATGTAATACAGTAAAACCTCGTTAAGTCGTCACCCGGATAAGTCGTCACTCCGCTTAAGTAGTCGTTTTCCTTTGGTCCCGACAAGGTCTCATAGACAATAATGTAAAATAACTCTCTTTTACTCGTCACCAAATTTAATTCTACTCCGGATAACTCGTCACCCTCAAAAATGGCGAAAAGCATCTTTATTCTCAATTTTGCCTGCTATCTTTTTAGTCCCGCCCCTTCACTCTAAGAGAGCCTAGCCTTTACGGGGAATTTTCACGTGGGAAATTCACTTGGGAAATTACACACGTCTCGCTGCGACTCTTGTCAAGAGTAGACGTTATTCTTGACCGCTACTTAATGTGATTTTATTTCATAGCGAGTAAGCCCCGAAAATTTAAAAGCGATCGAAATTGTTTTTCTTCCTCCAAATGTAACTGCACTTCTTCAACCTTTACATCAAGGGATAATTCTTGACTTTAAACGAAAGTACAAAAAAATGCTTGTAAAGGACATGATAAAAGCCTTGGATAGGAACGAAAAGCTAGAAGTTTCGGTTTTAGATACGATTAACTATGTGCACAAAAGTTGGAGTTCCATTTCATTACAAAGTGTTTCGAATTGTTACCAGTAATCAGCACCTTCATCAATCAACACTGTTGATTATTTTAATGCCAGTAAAAGAAAATAAAACGTGGTAAGTATAAAATGTGGTTTTTTTCTTTTATTTTCCACTCATTCATTTACATGTATTAATTTCTGAAAATCTTGTTTTTCTCACCGAATCCTACAGCAATTCATAAAAATATTGTATTTCAGTGGTTTTTTTTTTTCAAAAATGCCTACTCTGCTTAAGTCGTCACTCCGCTTAAGTCGTCAAAAATGTTCGGTCCCTTGAGTGACGACTTAACGAGGTTTTACTGTAACATGATAAAAAAAAAAAAAAAGTTTTAAAAATGATCCACTAAAATAAAGATAAAAATATTTTAAAGATCTCTTTTATTAATTCACTTGTATCCGACCCAAAAACTGAAAAAAACCTCCTTTTTTCCCCCCCCCCCCCCCCGCCTTGCAGTTCACTCCAGGCCAGATCCGAGACCCTAAAAACCTCTTCCATATCTTTCTTTTAATAACTCATAATTTATATGGATTTGGAAGTAACGCATTATTAGTAACGCTATTACTAGTAACAGTTACTTTTTATAGTAACTATCGGTAACGCCGCCGCGCTGGTGTGGTCGAGCGGTCTCAGGCGTCGGTCTGTCGTGAGATCAATGTGCCAGCGCCCGGGTTCAAATCCCGGTAGCGAGCATGGATGTTTCAAAAATTTCCTTTCCTGTGTTGTAGCCTCTTCTTCACTTTCTCTTCGGTCTGACGTCATTCCTTAATGGTGTCCTGGGGAAGGCCACGGGAAACCACCCCAGTATCTTTCCCTTGTAATTCTAGGGAGTCTGCTAGGGGTTCGCCGTCTTGGGAACACTAGCGCTCCCTGGAGCACGGATGCTTCGGCAACGAAGCTCGCACTTCGGTGCGAACCGACCACACACACATCGGTAACGCCGTTACTGTCTTAATTGAGTCACTGTAACTCAGTTACTTTTATTTGTAACAGATAACGAAAACGCATTACTTTTTGCATTACTTTTTTTTTTGTCCATTTTTTTTTTTGGTTTACTTTAACATCAAGCTATTGGGAGGTTAGGCAAGAGCTGCTTCAAAAGCACCGTATCAGTTATCGGGACGTAGTGTTGCTCAGGATCTTTTCTATGAAGTTTATCTTTAGAAACTAAATCCAAATCTCATCTACGGTCTTATCCCAGTCATTTTTGTTAGAATTGTCGACGAAGAAACACCGGTTTTTACGAGTCTCTTTGAGTGGTTTACTTCAAAATTCAGAGGGCTATTGACAAACAGCTAGCATTTTAATTAAAAAGGAAAATTCTAAATAAAATTCCTGAAAAATAAAATAAAATAAATCTATACATTAATTTTGTAATACAATCAATCAATTTTTATTACATGATATTGCAATTACAACAGAGTTTAAAAAATCTAAATTCGTAATATGTTTTAAACACATTTTTTTTTGGTTGTTAAAAACTACCTGTACTGTAACTTTTTAAATGTAACTTATCCGAGCCTGATATATAATTTAGGCTATATTCAATATCCCAACGGACACTTACCTTCACTTTTCTCTGGAATTCAAGGCAACTATGGTTCTTCCCTGTAAGTGTTAGCAACTAAAGTATTCCGCTGTTTCCTTTCTGCCATCGGTTCAAAATCTTTTAGTGTTTGATGCATATTATTATTATGTTGAAACTTTCTCCAGGGGACAGAAATTGGGGCAAACTTGTGGACAATCGGCAATTACTATAAAATAATTCATTAAAGGACTTCATTATTGTTTGAATATCGAAGACTTTCTTCATTCTTCTTATTTAAATTTATATCCTTTTTTAAAATATTTGATAATACTTACAAACTTCGAAGAACAATAGTAGCTTTTTAGATCAATTTCTTCAGTTCAGACCATTTTACTATTGAAAACAGAAAATCGCCCCATCTGTTGGTAAAAAAAGGAAACGATTAGTAATTGTATGGAAAGCAAAACGATCAATTCATTGGTTTTGGAATTGAAGAAAATTGGTTACATCAATTAATTAATAATTGGGAAAGAAAAGATAAATGATCAGATTGTTTGAAAAATAGGAAAATAAATTTTGTTGATGTAAATTAATGTAAGAAGGCGAGAAATGACTTACACATTTATTTAATCAGGAACGGCTTACCGGGAGCTGAAAAAATATCTTATTTGCTGGAAAGTAGAAAATTGTCTAAGAACAGATTTGAACGATATTAGTTTAGCTATAGTTTTGGAGAACAACATCTAAAGTTGAATATTTTTTTATTTTTAATTTTATTTGATACACTGCCATTGTTTTCCTGTCACCTGGTGTCGGCGTTTACTTGAAATCATTTTTCTAATGATTAACTACGGATAATAAAATGAAAAAAAAAAATAGTTTATTTTCAAGAGTTGATAATATTTTAGTATCCCGTTTCGTTTAGAAATATGTCTATTGGATTTCTTTTTCATTCGGAAACTTCATGTAAAGTATACCATATCCAAATATACAGTACAATACATGTTGTTGAGTCAAACTTGGTTTGCGTTTCATATTTGGATTTTAAATTTATAAACTATTTTTTTAAAGCAAACTATATTGCATTTCCGTTGGAGAATACTGAGTTTTACAAATAATATGTTACTATAGTTGAATTCATGGAGGGCGTGGAGCTTAGTTTATGAATTAATCTCAGCGACATTTTTTTTTGAAAAATTGAACTGTTGCTGTAATTTTATACAGCATTATACATAGAATTTGTGTTACTATTCTTAGATGAAAGTAAAAATAATGCGATGTAGTTTGTTATGAAATTCCTTGAAACATATTATTCTAAATTTCAATATTATTGTAATTTGATTTATTAATACTTTTTTTTTGAATGACTGTTGTGACATGATCGTCCAGGCATGATTAAATATAATGGTGATTTCCATGTATGGCAGAATAGTAATTGGATGTGGCAAATACAATCAACTTATTCGTCAACGCATACCACTCTAATGCTGGCATAAATTCTTTTATAATTAGAACAGAATTTGAGATGTGGCTACTAATACATTGATGTTTATATTATTCTAAACGTTCATCAGTGAGGTGGAACATGAGAAGAAAATAAGTCTTTGAAATAGAATTAGTTAGAAGACACAATCATGTAAGAAACGTGCTTCGCGAGCACTTAAATAGATCTCATTGTTACAAAGCAATGTTAACATCGTAGAAACAAAGAAACAAAGAAAAAAAAAACATTAAAAATATATTATTTTTTAATAGAAGTCCGTAAAATAAATTCTTAATATCGATGTTAAGAATTTATTATTCTACATTAATAAAGTTAATAAGAATAACACTCATGTTAGTATTACATGGGTTGCTTATAATTATTTTAAGAATTAATTATATAAGATAAGAGCTTTTCTGTTAATATTTATACATTTTAAATTAATAAAATAAACGATAAAAAAAAGAGCTGGCAAAAAAAGTCAATAAATTGTTAAAATTATCCATTCAGTTTGTGTCAACAATTGTTTTTTAACTGATAACAATCATATGATAAATCAATATAATAAAATAAAGATGTTGATAATTAACATAAATATTCTAAAATCTAAAGCATTTCAATAAAACAACTAACTGTTCAGTTTTTCATATAAATATAAATAAAGAACACAAATTTTTAGACCATACCTGCATGTGTTGTATTAAAGATGTCAGAAGATCACAGCTTTTATTATTTTATTTAAAGTTTCAAGGTTGTCCAAGCAAAAAATTTGTAAACTCGTCGTTCGTGAAATGACAGGAAAATTGCTTATAGGAATATTCTTAGTTAAAGGCTTTGAAGTTTTTTATTCCTGTACAAAATTAATGTAATTCACTTTTAAAATTTCAAATTTTTTTTCTTAATTTTTATTTTAATAGTAATTTTATTCTGAATTTATTTAAAAATTTTAAGAATTCAATAATCAAATCAATTTAAATTCAATATTCAATCAATTCGCATTCATTTAATTAATAAGAAATATAATAAGTAATCAGTAAGACTGATATATGCTCCCCTCTACCTGACCTACATTATTTTTTTTATTGTTCCATTTAACAATTCCCGACAGCGGCTATTGTAATAAGACGAATAATCTCAAATTTCAAGGTTTTTGAATTTTAATATATTATTTTTTCAGTTACTTATGAATTACTTACCTTCATTACTACATTTTTATTATTTTTTATTTTTTAATAAAGTAGCTGCAAATTTAATTACCAATGGGCAGTTAAAAAGCGTTTAATAAAATTTAAATTGATTTTCTAATTAAAAAAGAACGACAACGTAACAGTAAATTAAGAAAGAAATGAGTGTAATGTTATAAACTTTTTAAATATTCATTAATTTCTATTTTTCTGTAATTTAATTTATTAACTCTCATTGCTATCATTAAGTTTCATTTTTGTACTTAATTAAACATTAAACAGTTTTTAAATGATGTTCATATCTTAATTATTTTGTGAAGATAATAAATAATATTAATTATTAATTTCACTTTATTTTAAACAGTTTTTTTTTTAATCATCAAAATTACAAATTAAAAATAAATGTAATGGCTTAATGTTATAATGCCATTATTTGCTGCTTTAATATTATAGAAAGAATCTTTATTTATTTAAAAGTAATAGAACGAATGTTAAACAAACAAATGAATAATAAAAATGTCATTTCTGAATGCTAACACAGATGTTTCGTCCAATTCTAAACCACAATCGATTGTGTGTTTGAAGTTCCAGAGACTTCGTTCTTCATAGGTAGCGTGGCCGAGCGGTCTAAGGCGCTGGTTTTAGGCACCAGTCTCTTCGGAGGCGTGGGTTCGAATCCCACCGCTGCCAGACAAATTTTTTTACTGAACAAATTCAGTTTTTAGAATTAGATACCAACAGTAACGACAGTTAAATTAATTATTCCTCTTTTTTTCCGTATGCATATATAATATAAATAATGGACGTATTCTTCATAACAATGAAATCACATGCATTTTCATTTATTTATTGGTTAATTTTGTTTTTAATTTATTTATCCCATAAATATAAGTCATGAAAATAAGTCCTAACGTAAAATTATCCTAATCATAGTTAAAATTTTAAGATACTTTATTATTATTATTTTGTTTTTTCTTGAGAGCTTCTCTAACTCCACAATCAATCTCTGGATTTATATTTCGGTCGAAAAACTTTGACAAGACATTGATAAAAAAAAATATTTTAGAAAATCGTTCTTTTTCAGCTAAAAAAATAAAATTAGGAAATGTAGAGAGTTGGTATTTTATTAATTCTGTCGAATTTTAGAATTTTATAAAAAACGCTTTATTAAACAATTTAAGCACTTCGAGAAAAACCGTAAGTTACGACAAGATAAGTTACATAATAACAGCATATAATTCATATAAATACTAAAAAAATATATATCAATTAATGCAGTGTTCTCAAACTGCCGCTGCGCTACTCCATCCTCCCAACGACGCGCGAAAGAATTTGGCAGCGCATTTTTTTTTTTTTTTTCATAAAACATATTTTTAGGAAAATAATTATTGTTAAAAAAAAAATAAAAAAATAAGCCTGTATTTCATTAATGCAGCAATGGTTTTAATATTTAGAAATGCCCCTATGTTTGAAAGGCAGTTCTACATTTCATGTCTAATTACAAAGAATGTGGGTTTTTTTATATTTAATTGTTAATGTACAATATTTATAAAATGGTTTAATTTTGTTGCATAGTATTTTTCTTATTCACACATTGTTATGTAAATAAACAGATAACGCATATAGCTTTGGATTTGTGAACCCTTAGACATTGAGGAAAGAAGGAAGACCTTTTTGTTTTGTTTTTTTTTATTTATTTTTTGTTTTTTTTATTGAAAGGATCAGAAACTTTGACGGCTACTGAATTAATTATAGAATGAACATAAACTAAAATCAGAGAAATATACCGGTAGGCTATAAATGAAAAGGACCAACATTAATCAGAATTATGTTGTATTTCTATAATTATAAATTTCATTGTTTCGAAGAAGTTTAAAAAAAATAATAATAGCTTAAATTTTCATTTCCGAAGAAATTTCTCAATTTTCATTAGTTGGTCTCAAAAGGAATTTTTTTTCAATTTCCGTGAATGTATTTTTAGATTCACGGTGAGTGTTTTTTTCTTAACAATAAACAGAGAATAAACTCTATTTACTTTGACTCATAAGATTGGTTTCTTAAGAGCAGCTGTAATAAGTCTCTCTCTTACTTCCTTATGACTTTAAATTGTTGAATTTGGATAAAACAAGTTTCAAGACAGATCGCGTTTTCATATTTTCAAAGAATAAAGTGTGCATTATTAAGTAAACAGTTCCTTACTAACACATAATTTATAATGTAACTAGACGGCTACCCGTCGCTTCTCCGGCAGCCTCGCGTATGTAAAGAAAAAATATATATATTTATTAAAAAAAAAATTATCAAGCAAACTAAAACCTAAAACTTTAAACTAAAAATAAATTAAAGTTTAAATTCTAAAAAATACATGCAATAGAATGTAACAGTGGGAAATTTATTCACAAAACAAATTACATCCAGTAAACTAAAACCTAAAGCCAAAGCTAAAAATAAAAATAAAATTTAAATTCTAAAAAATACATGCATTGCATAATGAAATCCATTTATTATAGTCGGAAATCTGTTGCCTGGCAACGCGCCTGCGAATTCAATTGTTGGTACGCAGGCACGCGCACACAATGCTTTTAACAATAGATTGAAGAGATGAATTAATCAGCCATTATTCAAGTATATAATTTGAAGTTAGAAGATTGTGGCAATTGTTAGCTTAATCATCTTCCAGAAAAAAATTAAAAACTAAATAGATTTATAATTTCTATATAGCCTAACTAGCCTGACTGAATTTACACGTTTGAAAATTTCTCTTTTTTATAGGCCCTGCATATATATATATATACAGTGAAACCTCCGAATAGCGGACAGTCACGGGACCGGAAGTTTCGTCCGTTATTGGGAGGTGTCCGTTATTGGGAGGTGTCCGTTATTGGGAGGTGTCCGCTATTGGGGAGGACTATCTTTTTTTCATTTTTTAGCTTATAGCATGTCATTTAATGAAAAATTACGTACCATCTTATATTTCTACAATTAACATTGTCCTATAAGAAAATATGAACAATTGCAAACTGTTTACTATTTTCCTTTTTAAATGAATGCTAATCCATTAGTCTTACTTAAAATAATGACAAAATTAATTACGGTATTAATTTTGTCATTATTTTAAGTAAGATAAACGGATTAGAAAATTAATTTTATTAACTAAAGTAATCAGTTAACAGAGTTTGACATTTCTTTTTTGCATTGAAAACATGTTTCTCAATATGAATATTTAAATCGTTTAACTTTGCAAGGTCTTCAGAGTCCACTTTGCTTCCAACGCCTTTTCTTGCAACAATGGCCCACTAATGGGAATGTTTTTTGCTCGTGCAGCACAAAACTAATCGAAGACAATAGAGTCGATCGCACTTGTCTCCGTTTCCGAACTTTCATGTGTTTGGAGTTTTCGTTGGAGTTCGTGATCCATAATTTCAAAATTTCCTCTGGACGCTACATATTACTGTAGCCTGATTCTATTGCTTTTGAAAAACAACACACGATCGTTCATTTTCTGTAGAATGCTGTCCGTTATTGGGAGTGTCCGCTAATCGGAGGTCAATACATGGAAACGTCTATATTAAGGGACTGGGGATTGCAAAATTGTCCGCTATTGGGGGTGTCCGTTAGTGGAGGTTTCACTGTATTTATTTATAATATATTTTTGTAATATTATGCAGTATAATACATTTTTGTAATATTATGCAGTATAAGATAGTTATGCAAACCTTGCCATCGTAAACAACTACGTTATCTCCTATTATATGCTGTATTTTGCGTGGAACTTAGAAGATGGCGATATTGAATCATGGCTCCTTATATCTCCCGTCTGATTGCTTACGTATTACGCCAAACCAACATTTTCTCCAACCTAACAACAGGCAGTTAATAAGCTAATATTCAAAACTAGATGAAAACATTGTGTAATGTCTCGAAAACGGTTTAGTGTTGGCCCCTCAACCCACTTATATTTTTAAAATACTCCATGTTTATTTTTACCTCACAAAAGGTATTGATTTTAGCGATATACTGGATGAGCGGTCTCCTTGTTAGTAAGTGCCTAAAACTTCGTTATAAAACAACAGTGGTGGAGATGTTTTACAATTTGTTTTAAACTTTAACGCTTTTCCGATAACATCTCTGAAACCACAATTTTAGTCAATGCATAGGATTTTCCTGTATCTGATGAATTACATCCACTGATGAGTTTAGTGACCCTGGGTTTTACAGTGACTCAGACACATTAACCGAGCATTCTGATAATTCATAAACATGACCTTTTTAACAAATATTTTGACAAAGGCAAAATAATTGATACTAGAATAGCAAAACAAAAGTCATACTACATTTGATAGTAATATTTAGGAATAGAGTAACAACAATGAAGAGGGTAACGTTTGTTTTTTTTTTTTTTGTTTTTTTTTTTTTTGCAAATGCCCGGGCTCTTAGTATTGAAACTAAGGACCACAACAAGTGGTGAGATAGTGAACGGTTGGCCGAAGAATCGTTGCCGAGGGTATGCCATAGGAGGCAGCTCACAATATACCCGCAGAAACGGACGAAACACAGAAGAAGAAAGAAACAACCATGCCACGACCGGGATTCGAACACGGGTACCGACACACTGGCCGCAACGGAAGACCGCCGTCTAGACCGCACGGCCACGCCAACACGGCTAGGGAAATGGGTAATGAATGTATTTAACTTCACAGATGGTATTGGACGACCGAATGTTGACAGAAGATCTAATCATCATCGCCTTCATCTTCGTCATCAACGTCACCAGAGTCCCCAGGATCATCGAATTGAATTTTAACCTTTCTAGCTCTGGCTTTGGCAGATTTTTGACCCTGGCTTCCTGGCTTTCGCTCCAGATCTCATCCGTTTCAGCCTATTATTTATGAGAAAGAAGCACAATACCGTGTTCGTCATTCCGTGGTACTGCCTCCCCTGCCAACAGGACCCGTTGCTGCCAAGATTGATTTCGAGTTTC
>JAFIDM010000003.1:50875518-50889655 GCA_023159025.1 Thereuonema tuberculata
CAGAATTACTTACCTTGTCATATGTGTCCTTCATACGAAATTTCGTGAGAATCTAAAATGGTGAGGTCAAGAAGGTGATTGATCTGACGTGGAATGTCTCAAGTGTCATAGTTACATGAGTTCTGCTTGTAGATTGTGTGACAACTTGAAGACATAATTGCTGGGTATTTGGAAACAAGAACAGTTATTGGAAAGTAATACAGACAATGGAATTAGATCATACAATCATAGTCAGGCATGTAATCATGTAATATGAAAAGAGAAAAAAAGAAGCTAACATACAAGCATACATAAGACAGAAAATAATTAATTAGTTTATGATTGGTGATATTTAATTTTATTCTCTTTCAATCCACTAGTGCAAAGCAGAGAATTATGCTAAAGTGAAATGTTAATTTAGAAATAATAAATAAAAGCTTCTATTTGGCAGAAATCCTTTTCTTTATATTGCAATACTTGCTGTAAACAAATATCATCACTTGTCAGGCGACTTTGGCAAATTATGAAAGAATTACCATAGCTACACATTCAGATTACTTTCACCAAATATTCAATATAGCAGATTACATCAGAACTGGAAATTTCAAAACAAAAATATGTTTTAGTGATTTTTTTTTTTTTTTTTGAGCGTTTTCTATTTGATTTTAGTAGCAACCAAACTGTTACAAATATATGTAAATAAAAAGATCATAAAAAGAATTTACGAAGCGAGTTACTGCTTTTTTTTTTCTGCTTTATTTTGCTTAATATTCCTTTTTTCATATTATATGTCCATGGAATCTATAAATTTTATTTTTTAAATACTTATCACTCTCTATTTTAATTATTTTCATTTCTAAGCGTTTGGTTTTCTTTGCTAAAAACCTCGATAATGTTTTTCAAGTTAAAACCAAATTCACCAAAGCTTTATTCTAATTCAAACGTGTATTTATATAAAGTGACGTCATTTCAGATTTCTAAAGTTTAAAGTTGGAATAAAACCAATGAACCACTAGAGGAATTAAATAAAATTTATGAAAATTATTTCCATCCAGGTTCAATTATTTAAAAAAAAAGGTGACGATGTATATATCAGAATTAATTACTCACTGTTCTTCAGATATACACATTTACTCCATAATATTTAATGTACGTAGCTTATGTATATGATTTGAGAAAACATTCAAATTGATCAGCGATATTATTTAAATTAATTTAGTATCTTATTATATACATATTAAGATTAACAAATTTTAATGTTTTATTTATTTGACTTATCAAATCAAATTCTTAACACTGAATATAACTACAAACTAAGGAAACTTTAAGAAGTTTTGTTTTCTCAAAATTAGAATACTCCCTTTAATTTTTTCACGAAAAGAAAATGATAATTTAACTGTATAGAAAGATAGAGCAAAAATAGAGCAAAGCTTGTGATAATGTGGTGTAATAGAATAGTCAGATTTATAAAAACACTCATACATTGGTGCTCAAAATTAAGACAGTGTTTAACAAAACATGTAATAAAAGGATATTATATATATCAAATCAAAAGGGTTTGAAACATTTTAACTAACAATGAAATTTTGATATTTTATGAATTTACTATCGTCAGGCTACAGGACAAATTCAAACAAGTCATCAAATGATATTGATCAGATGGAAGGACTATGATCTTAGTTACACCCACACAATAATGAATTCTGTTGATTTTGAGGTTGTTAATGAGCTTTATGAATTTCGTCATATAGGATTCACGAAAGGAACATAGGTCTCCTATCACAGGCATCTACTGGATATAGAGATTTGGAAGATCAGTTCATCTTCAAAGGGAATCACTGACGAGATGAGCTTCACATATAAATATTACAAATATTAGCATCCAAACAAATAAGAAATTAGGGAACAATAGCATCCCAGAAGCAGCACTAAATAGATGAAAAGGCTCCCGTCTCCATATAGCTAATCCAGTCCTGGCAAACATATGGAGTGGCAGATGTTTTACCAGAGACAGCAAATCATTGTTGCTGAAAGTCTCCCTTCTCTGATGTTCATGGGATAAGTAGAGGTTTCCTATTCTCTCCAGATGAGATGACCGATTTTCTGATAGAAGAAAATGAATTTCAAGTCATAAATAAAGACAACACTGGCCTAGTGAGTCTAGCACTCCCTTCCCCCAGTTCTCAATTGTGATACATCAGTTTAAAGGTCTTCTTCAGCTGGAGGGAGAGGTCTACAAGTCATCATTGCTTATCTTTCTCATTAGTATTTCAGTATATGGGTTTAGATTTAGTTTCTCTTTAGCTGCCAATAGAAAGTGTTTGATTGTAAATCTCCTATGATATTTTGATGTTAAAGTAAGGTAATGGTCATAAATAGTGCTTGAGTCATACTGAGGATGGTGAGACACATGATCCAAGCTTCCTGAGCTCTTTATCAGACAGGGCTGTAACGACTCAAGGTATTTGGAGGGAAAGGATAATTTACTGATGGAAAAGAGAACTTTAAAAAAGCTCAAAATGGCTGTCCAAAAGTCACATTTAAGTCCACAGGCTTCTTTATAATTTTTTTTTTACTTACGGTATTTTTACTTACATTCTTACTTATATAGTACATACTGTATTTTCTTTTTAACTTTTTGTGGACAAAATTTTTTATTTTATTTTATTTTGTAGGACAACTTTTGTTTTATTCTGTATCTCTTGTGACCAGCATACAAGTGATGGGAAGATTTGTAATTCTTATTGCTTTCTTTATATATTAAGTTAGATCACTCCCTTTCATCAAAGTTAGTACTAATCACTAATTGCTACACTTGGGTGATCTAAGCCGTGTCCTCTTGTCAGTTTCCTGAAATCTCAAAACCATATCTCTTGACCTATTCTTTCTGTTTCTGTCTTCAATGTAATGAATTAGCAAATATGGATGACAAATAATGTTTTTTTCCCCTCCAAAACAACTTGGATTATATGAATTTGCAAATATCCTTCTTAGAATTCATCCATCCATTTCATTAACTGTTGGAAGTTTCTACGCTGAACATACAAATTCAACAGCCGATACATGTGAAGAAAAGTTCACTAGACTTTTTAAATGAATTTTTCATTCTTCAAAAAAATCTTTCAAATCTTTCCTAAAACTTGATAAAAAGTAAAGGCTCAGTTTGCAAATTTGTTTCGGTTGTAACTCAATGCTTTTTATTAGATATTTGTGCAAAATAACATTTTAGAAATTTAATCATAGCTAAGATATGATTTGATGATAATATTAAACCAATTCTGTGACAAATGATTCTTTATGGAGTCTATTAATTTAATGGCATGATGTTGGGAAATATTTAAAAACAAATAAAGAATGGCTATTATTATTAATATTAGAATAGTATTCCTTAAAATTAATACAATTGCAAATAAATTCTAATCCTAGCAATTGCAAGTAAATTGAGGATTAGAAGAAATTGCTTTCATTTCTAAGAAAAACCAAGAAGACAGCATTTGAAGAGTCTGCTAACGGCATTTTGAGAAATGGGACTTTAGAAATTAAGGAAGTTTTGGAAGGGGGGGGGGGGGTTAATGTATCTCTACACTGGGAATACAAACGGTCTAAAAGTATCAATCATTTATTTTTTTATAAAACAGCTGTAATTAGGAAAAATGTATACAGAGGATGTGATTTGGCTGCGTAAGTCTCATCTTGCAATGAGATAAAAACTGAAGAAAAAAAATTATAATTCAAAGACTGCAAATGTAAATCGTAATAGTTAATGATGTAAACACACTTTACTGAAAATTCAGAATTCATATAATTTGTGTACTGTAAGTTTTAAAATGTGGAATATAACTTAGAAGTTAAATACGTTTACCATTCATTAGTAGTTTGGCTACAGTCTGATGGACAGAATTCATATGATTAATAAATCATGGAAACTGACGATGAACATATAAAGGAATAGAAATAATTTTATTTTCATTGTGTTTTATAAACATGATAACAATTATAAGCAATGACTGAATCTAAAACAATGTACATATCATGAACCTAGAATAACGAATGAATCATCAATTGACTGATAATATTGATTGTTCAAAATATAATTATTGTTACCTAAAATTTGAGTTTGGTAATTGGAGGCTAGAAAATAGCCTCTATACAAAGTCCCTTCTTCATAGCTTTATAGAAGCTAAATAATAATAATCAGCTAATTTCTTTCTATTTATTTGCAATTTTAATGCTTCATTTTGAAAGTTTATTTAAACAAATAAATTCGATGTTTTTAACTATTTCAATTATAGGTAAATACGATAAAAATTAAATTCTCATCCTCCATAAGAATCTAATAATTTTTTAAATTTTTATTAAATAATGTTTAATAATAAAATTAGTTTGGATGCTTCAAGCTATCCAGATTTTCAAAACCAAAATGATTTAAAATCAAAAGTTTCTATAAAGAATACTACATTTCCATTTACATTAGTACTTAGAATATGAAAGTAATGTTAAACTTTCTGTCTACAGATAGGTTTGTACCCATTACATTTCTTTAGTGTGCATAGCCAATTAAAGAGTTGCAATTTTCTTTTACGTTGATGTAGAGAGTCAGAAAGAAACTGAATTGAAAGGAAACTGGAGAAGACTTTTTCAGACGATTCCCAAATTTGGGCAGACAAAGGGAAAGAAAGAAATAGCCATACCTTATTCAGGATTCAAATCCTGAGGTGGTCCACTGGATTGCCAAGAAGCTGACTACATCACTTGGTCAATGCTCAGAAGGCATTTTGAAGTAGGGTATTTTAATAAATTAATGCAGTAGTCATGATATAATTGTTAAAGTTATGTTCAGGATTTTACACTCGAATTTTATTAAAATAATCATTAGAAATGAAAGAGTTTTATAAAATTGTAAGTGAACTCTTTTTGCAAGGATTTTAAATTGATTGCTTACATTGACGAAAATTACTTTTACTTAAACTAAAATAAATCTAATGCGAACTACAGTTTCTCAATGAAATGACGTTAAAACTGAAAGATAAAAATAGTGCTTTTAAGTTACTGTATTTATTTAGAGAAATATCAGGGATTAGTAAATTATTTCTCAAATTACTAAAGATCTAAGCACAAAAAGAAAAAAAATTAAAATTAGCCATGATATTCTTAAATAATCATAGAAATAATATTAAATAACTCATTAACTACAAAGAATAAAATTCCTATTATAATTCAAATTAAAAAAGTAAAAATAATTGTATTACCTTTCTGTGAGGATATTTTATGAGTGATAAGGGGCACAGTTCATTCAAATTTATTTAGATCATTGTTAATTGGATACTAAAAATAATGATGTATCCATTGGTCTTTTTTTAATTTATTTTTTTAAAAAAAAAATATGACAAAAAATAGCATTTACTTTTTAAAATGGCTTTACACTTCAATCACAAGAGGAAGGTGACTGATAAATTTTAGAACAACTTTGAAATAAGAATTCAATAACAATGTTTAATGAGTAAACAAGTACATGAAGAACAATAAAAGCAAGTACAATCAGTGCTGATTGGTAACAACAAGCAATGACCTAAACACTGCTCTAATGAAAAAGGATTAAACTGTAAAAAATATTTTCACTGGACTAAAATGTATAAAGAAACATTTAAAAAAAAATCATTTGCTGTCTCAAATTCTGCAAATTACAAGGCAAAAAAAATAAAAATAAAAATAAAAGTCTAAGTAGTTTTCGTAGAGCCCAATTTAATTACGATATAGCGCTACTAATATTTACGTATGAAATAAGGAACAGGAAAATATCTAGCTACCTTACTGATATCTGATTCACCAGAATTGAAATCAGGTGACTGGCTTCCATCCACTTGTTTTGAAACAGTTCCTGATTTTGAATTAGTACGAGACCCCTGACCTGATAGTGAATCGTTACTTGATGGAGACTGAGTACCGGCCGCTTTCCTTCTTCTTCGTTCACCTTTCGGGTGAGATGTTTTACAGCAGATTGTGCAGATGCGACTTCCCGGTGCATTAATGTAAGTACAATGTTCACACTTCCACTGCCGATTTGCCATAACACGGCCTGATCGTATCGATCGAGTGTCGTCTTCATCACTTGCTGAATAGTAATCATCTTCAGAGCTTGTAGCTGTATCACCCAGTCCAGTTTTGCTACTTCCTCCCACTGGAAAATTACGCAGAGTTTCAGATCTGCCACCATGAAAGTAGCCTCCATTAACAGTTTCAGCTTCTACACTATTTTTCCTTAATGCTCGGGACGAACGTGAACTTAGAGCAGGTGATGGAGGCCGATTATTAACAATGTTATGGGGAGGATGAATGTAAGGTTGTGAAGAAGACAAAGCAGATGGATTGTGCAAATGTCCCATACTGGTATAACTATGAAGACCAAAACCAGATTCAGGCATCATATTAGGATAACCCATACTCAAAGAACTTGGTGTTCGCTTAATAGTTGCAGTTTCTCCCATATAAGGCATTTGTGGATGCATAGGATAGTATTTATACATATCTGGATGTTGAGGGGCATACCAAGGAGCATTTGGTGGATTTACAAAAGGATCACCACCATATCGTCCATCCATTCCAGCCATGTGATGAGGTGGAGCATAATTGACATTTTGAACAGACTGTGCCTATGAAGAAGAAAAAAAAAAAAGTAAATTAATATTTCCTTCCACAATAGTACCGTAATAAAATATCAATATTGATTCTTTTCCAAACCAACTTCATTCAAATTAAATGATACTCTTTATTACATGTAAGTCACTGAAAAAGTTACCAGCAAAAGGAAAAAAAAACAAAAACACAAAATCAATTTAAACAATTTAAGAGTTTTTCAAAATATTTTCCTTTCCAATCTATAACTTTTGCATCTGTAACAACCATTTATGGAACAATTAAGTCAATATTATTTTGAAATATTCAAAATGACCTTCGATTTAAGTATTCATGGCGTCTTCATTTAACATAGCTTATAACAAATTGCATTTTTGGTAGCAGGGAGTAATAATAATAGTAATAATAACAAAAAACATCAGATGAAGAAGTAGAGAAAATTAAAGACAAAATTTCTGTTTTTTGTTTGTTAATAAAAATTAATTATCTTTCCTCCCATGTGAAGGTGTGTATGATCACAATGCCTTAACATGTACATGTACAGTCTTGGATATGCCAGGGAACTTTGAGTCCCTTCTTATATTACAATCACAATTTTTAAACTTTATGACTAACAATTAAAAAATTAATACATATTCAAGGAGGCCCAAAGCAAGTTTTGAAGTTATTAACACTATCAGCTGATATATTATTATATTAGGAAACAAGACATTAACCTCATAATTGCTTTCCTTCTAAAGACTTAAGTTTCTGAAATTTAAGTCTATTTAGATAATAAGGTTTTCTTTTTAAACTAAGAAAAGGTTTAAGGAGTGATGCAAAACTAAAGGCATCTAAAATGTAACAATGTGTTTAGTGATGCTACGACCGCAAAAAAATATAAAATAAAACAAACAGTGTAATTCTGCTAATTCTTCAGAAAAAAAAAAAAAAACAGAACAAAAAAGTTTTTTTTCATTCTGTAGCTAAAAATTTTTGGACCCTAATTTATAATAAAAAAAGTTACCCATATATACTTGAAATAAGTTTAATATTTTACTTTAGGTCTCTAATAATTTCACTTTTTCTTTATAAAAAGGTAAATTATTATTAAAAATAATAATCCCATTTTTTTTATATCAATATCAGTATACACCATTACAAAAAAAAAAAAAATAGATAAAAGTGTAAATGCAATTCTATTCCTTTTGTTATATGTTTTCTTGAATAATTCATTTGTATCACTACAGTATTTTCATTTATTTAATTTTTTGTTTAGATGTGGACTATGAGTTATTGCTATATTCATATTTTATTTTTCAAATCAACATTTAACTTTGAATCCGTTCAAGAGCAGACTCAGAATTGTAATATAAAGAATAATTTCTTATTCTTCTCATACAGTTGTTAGGAATCATAAAATAACTTTTCTAACTTTACAGGAAATAGCTTGACAATAAACCATTAATACCCTGTAATTATCCGCACCAATTCAAATGTTTCAAACTTAAATATATCCACTAAACATTAATTCTTTTTACTAAGTTTAATTAGCAATTATGCATTAAATGTTGATCAGTTACTAGTATCAATAGAAATTACCTTTTATTTGAAGAATTCCTTATAAGTAGATGCAATGAAGAAATAAAAAATACCATAAAATTATACTATTAAATTTAAGAATATAAAATCATACTGTTTCTGTAAATAACAGATTACAAATAAATATGACTAGATTCAATTATCTGCTTTTATTGTGACATTCTCTTAAACATCTCCTAATCCCTAATCTGCATCTTCAAGTTAGAGGCATATTTACACATATTTACATTCTGGTAAAGCAGTTTAAGCAACATCATCATCATCACTTTCATTTAAAGCAAAATTCAAATATAATAATAAAAATAATAATAATATTAAAATAAATAACTGTAGACATAAAATCTAATAAAATGTATTTAATGATGACCCTCATCTATATTTCAGAATGAACATAATGAAGGTTAATGTTAATTTGTTTATTATTAAAAAACTCCATAGTTTTACCAGCGATATTTCCCTGTTAAAATAAAAAATAAATTTAACCATTATTCTGATAAAAAATTAAAATAAAGACTCATTTACCAGACTATTATTTCACAATTATCCTGATAAGAATTAAAATACAAATAAATGATTATTCAGGTTTACAATATTTTTTGAAATTTTCAATTACAAATTTATTAATTTCAAGTCCTTTCTGTTTATTAACACAGTCACAGTTATTAATAACACTTTCATTTAATGAAAGACGTGCCTTCCCACCTCGTGTCATCTTAAATGTTGTTCTAATGTCTTATATGTTTGTGCCGTCCCTAATGAAGGAATACGCGCAGTATTCCGAAACTGTCGGATTATTACCATGTTTATAATTCTCTCAACTTTATGTAAGTAAGTTCGTTTTATTTATTTCCACTTTTTTTTTATTTCATTACATGCACATTAAGCCTCCTTATTCTTTTGCTGTAATTGAATAGGACTTATTCTTTGTTATAACTGCCTTGGTTTTAATTTTTTCAAAATTTAGCCTGAAGAAGCAGGAAAGGTTATTACCCTGAGAAATATCGCTGGTAAAAGTACGGAGTTTTTTAGTAATAAACAAATTTTGTAATAAAGAGCAGTGAATTAATGTTTAAGAAATAAATAAATTAAATAAATGAAAAACTTTACGAACCTGTGCTAATGGCACTCCTAAATGGGGTGGAGGACGATGAGTAACATTCTGACTGGCTAGATCCATTGCACTAGTGCTATGCTGTTGATTCATCATTCCCATTCTGTTTGGAACTAAAGTTGCATTTCTGAATGAATGAATAAATAAAGAAATATTAAGTCAAAAAGTATATCAAAATTAAATTTTATGTAAAAAATTCTTAATTACCAAAAATCATATGAAGTTTTGAAAGTAAAATAAAGTTAACCCTCCAGTGGATTACTGGTGAATCTCTAATTATCAAAACTCAGTCATCACAATAAATTGGAATCCTGAAAGTTTACCCAATCTTTTTTTCCAGATTGATAAATAGCTCAGAATTGAATAAATATGTCCAGCATTCCTCTGTTTAATATGGTGTTCTATACAACTACAGAATTCTGATCTTTAATGGTCGTATTTAACTGAATAAATATGAGGAAACTGTTAAAGCTTCTTATTCATTTTTACATATTAGCAATTCTCACATTTCTATTCACCACTATATTGAGATCTGGTGTGTTTACTGTAACTACTCTCAACTGATGATCACCAATTAAGCATGAAACAGCTATTTTGAGATGTCACTTATAAACACTGGTCTCACTTTTTTCGTATGTTTATTCATTTTTCGCAGCTTTTTCTTTGTTTAAAATTCATTGAGGCTGCCGGAGGCCAGCACATGAATTTCCTTTATTTTGTTTTTACTTTAGATTTGTGGCGGTAACACAATCTTTTCTTTTCCTTATTTCTTTCTACTAATATTAGTAATTTTCTTCAACTTTTTTGAATTATTGAGCAATTCACATATCGTAAGGTACTAATTCAGCTTTGATACTATTCATTTCTACATGCCGTATCTAACTGATGCATAGCCTCAAAAGTGATAATGATATTTCGTTTAAGTCCATTATACCTTCACATATTCAGACAAGGTGACTTTATCTGCATGATTCAGTGTAGATTTTTAATTACATCTCTCTCCAATATCTCAAAGCATTTGATTTTCATTTGGAATTATTTGGAATTTCTAAAAAAACAAAAAAAAAAACAAAACAATTACAATTTTTTGATGATGCTCGAAGGCTTTCTCTGTCTGGCATATGCATTATAAACAATATTCTGTGAGCATCTTTAGCTTAAAGAGGTCATTCTGTAACGTTTCTTAATCTTTCTGTGAGATTAAATGGTTTTTATGGAAATCAAGTCTTGTAATTTGGGAAATTTTGGTTTCTTTCTCCTTTATATTCTACTTTCTCCTTAGGAGACCATTTTAATATTGTCGAATCCAGATCCTAAGGGTTATATTTCATCTCATTGATAGGAAATGGAATCATCTGAATAGGATTGTCTAGTTAATGATTAAGATTGTACAGTCATTTGCAAGTTTAGTATATATAGCAAATCTTTTTTATATCATTTGATGTTTATCTTATTTCAATAAATTTTTACCTGATTTGCTCACTGTTAAGATAAACTTGGCAAATCCTGACACACTTACAAGGAAAAACCCTATTTTTTTTTCTGTTTCCAAAAATGATGAATTACAAGCTACTATTTTGTCCTGATATGATTAATCCCTAAAGTCTACTTAACTAAATTCTTCATATACATATGTAGTTAGATAAACATTTTTTTTTAAACTTGTAATTCTTAGGATCACTTAATGGAGTGCAACAATTAGTCCTAAATTGGAGAAAAGCAAATATCCTCCACAACTTCTTTGTTTCTTTTCTGCAGTTGCAGTACATCCTACCCAAAAATCTACTTTTGTCAACTCAGTATCTTATGGTATTGGACATTTCAGTATACCATATACTTCTAAACAATAAAGGGTACGTAGCACTGCTCTTTTCTTCTTTTCAAATGTTATTTTAAAGAAACACAAATATTCTTCATCCAAACTTTTTATTCAGTAATAAACAGTTTCTGTGTTTTCCAGATAGGGTTTCTTCAGATCTTTTACATAAGAGTATTCCTGCAAACAACAACTAATTTAGTAAATTAATAATAAAGGCATTTACAAAAATAATAGATTTGTAATGATATTCCCATTTTTGATTAATAGCAATAACAACAATTTTCTAGTATTAAGAGTAACATTTAATAAGAATCAAAGCATTTACTGCATTGCAATGTAATAATTAGTTAAAGTATCCCACTACAGGTCCATGCAGGACCTTGGGTCAAGGGAGCTAAGGCTCTGTAGGGGCCGGATTGCACAAAACTCCGTTAGGCTGCAGTCAAATGCCTTATCTCTTGGCTAATGGGTGCACAATATGATAATACTTACGTTCAATTTAAAAATAATTTTTCATGTATCTTTCTGCCATATGAAAAATAGAACATTTTATTTTGTAAAATTTTGTGATTTTGAATTGTCTTATCATGTCTTGTCACCTTGTTCTACTTTTACATTACAGTACTATTTTGATACTAAGCTTACATGAGTACTTAACATATATACAAAAATCCATTCATGTTATTTCCCATTCAGCTATTCTGTACCATCAGGTGGCACACATTATCACTTTGAAAGCTAGTATATGTGAAGGTATGTTATGTTCTTTCTTTCTTTGATTGTACACACGTTTCAGTCTGTGATTTTTAATGTCGTAAGAGTGACAGAGGCTAAGCTGTGCCAGCAAGATATGAAATTGAGAACAAGTCATTTGATAGGAAGAGTAACACATTTAGAAGAAAGAAGAAACAAGCCAAGCTTCGGGCACATCAGTCACATGACATCTGTTACATCGACCACATATTATGCTTTAATTGAAAATAGTTGAATGACATGGGCAAGGATGTGATCTTGCTGAACTTGAAAAAAAGGCATGGTTGTAAATCCAATCCATTACAACTGTTGCCATTGTAAGCTGTTTCCAAATTATTGTTTTAAGTTGTTCCAAGAATAGATGGATTCCGGACAAAATAACATGGTGACAGTTATTCTACCTTGGTGAAACAGTGGAGCAAATAACCATGAAGTTCACCAGAGATGAAAGGCCTGTTCACAGAAACCATTAGACCTTCAAAGAAAGTGACGGTAAAGGTACACTTGATTACATCTATTCATCAATGTCACAGTGATCACTTGAAAGCTTTGCGAAATCGATATATCAAGGGATGGGTGAAAAAAAATGTCTTTGGATGAGTATTACTTTGGATGATGTCTTGATGAGCTTGCCATTTGGACAACAGATGGAGAATGATTCTTTTGGGCAAAGAGGAATCACTCTACTGTCATGATCTACTAGAAACAGGAAACTATGTGTTATGATACAGGTGATATTTTCTTTGGAATCAAGATATCCATTGACGTAATTTTCACAGTTATAAGATCTATCGTAATTTCCTAGAGCTAACTTCCTAGATAGCACAGATGTAGGTTCTAGTAGGATACCATTATAGGAACTGTTTGTAAGTAGTTTCCTAATCACAAACGTAACTTCTGGCCATTAACATGACCAACAAAACCAATTCCGCAATTTCAATTGCATGCAGCATATCTGGGATTTTAATGTACAAAAGATCTGGTATTTGATTTTCTCCATTATTAACACTAATAGTTTTAAGGAAGCAATTCTAAGTACACAGCATATCGTATTTGCTGAAACTTTGAAATGTCTTACAAAGTCCATAGCACTAGTCCTGGCAGCAATAGGGAGATCTAGGAAATGGGAAGGAATGCTATCACAATGTATAATCTAATTTTTATTTACTCTTAATACTATAGTATTAGCAACACCTGTGAATGCTTTGGAACATAGATAATTTTATACTTTATGAAAAATTCCAAGATTTGTTCTTTATGATTAAACTTTGAATGTAAAACGTAAGGAAAGCACTGACTACTCTATCTGCATCTGAAAAGATGATATGGTGTTGCTTAGATTATCTGGATCAAGTGCACTGGTGTAGACTTTAACTGTACTAAGATAAAAATCCTAGAAAGCAAAAGTCTGCATAAATTACAAGAATAAATTTCTGCACGATTTACAGGGAAATGAAGACTTTATGATAACATTTTGTTATCTTCATTTTAAATTATCAGCATATTAATTAACCAAAATAAAATTTCTATCAAACATATTTCATAAAATGAATACCACTTACATCTAAAAAACAAGCCATTTTCTTCCCTGTGATTTTGTATGTATGCGTGAGATCCATAAATGAAGCAGCGGAATCACGAAATAACTTTTTAAATAATTCCGAATAAACAGTTAATTTACATTTATTGTTTATTTCAGCTTTTCAGGCTCCACATTGATTCCGACAACAGTTAATTTACATTTTTCTTTACTACAGTTTAACTGTATGTTATTCACAGAAATGTCATTGAAATGAAAAAAATATAAGACTAAAAAATATTAAATACCTATCAACTGGATACTGAGGACGTTTGCTCATTGTAGGAAATCCCTGAAAGTTGCCAGGAACCATTGCATCATCTCTATTTAATGTACTTGGATAGTGGGAAGGTGGTCTGTAACCAGGAGCCTTTGCTGGGAGATCATTCCAATTATCACCAGGATTTCGTTGTTCTTCATTTTGGGAAAACTCATCCCAGTTATTATTGCTTGGTGTGTTGTGATTCTGAGGTAAGAAAAAATAAACATATAAGAACATAATAAATTTACCTTAAAATTAAGACTAACTGAATTATCTTTGTTTCTTTAGTTGTTATAAAAGATATATAAAAATCAAACGAATGAAAATCATGAAAGAGGATTAATAAATTTTCTGGTTAAAACTTTCCCTATCAGATTTCCGGATAATAATTTCCTCTTTAATTCCATAAATGTTTCTGCT
>JAFIDM010000003.1:50924044-50935111 GCA_023159025.1 Thereuonema tuberculata
CTGAAAATTGGCAGAATTACTTACCTTGTCATATGTGTCCTTCATACCAAATTTCATGAGAATCTAAAATGGTGAGGTCAAAAATGTGTTTTTTTTTGATTGATCTGACATGGAATGTCTCACTTTTCATTCTTCTTCCAAGTATTCTTAGACTATATTGGTGTTTATATAAAACATATAAATTACAGCACTCACTTTCTTTATCATATCAACCTCATTTCTAAAAATTTACGATACCAAAGAAAGTATATGCCAATCTTTTTATCAGCATAATATTTTTTAAAATGAATTTTTCTGATGAAGATAGTAGACATATTTTACTTATCGGTAACCTATATATACTACATCCTGAATAAAATATAATACAACTGCAGTGTTTTAAATATTTGCTTTAAAAAGCCTAAATCTACCATATCACTTAAAACTGGCAGCTGCTTTCAGTCTGAAATGATTTAAATTAATTAGAAAATTCGTTTCATCCAGAAATTCCTAGTAAGTTCTTAGTATTATCAAACCCACTGAGCTTCATCACTCCTGCACACAGTCTCTGTCAGGCACCAATCTCGAGCTGTTCTCTTATTGATAAGATATAAGATGTTCTTTTTCTTATTAGGAGTAGATATTAAAAGAGAAGTTAATTATCTGTGAATAACATCTTTGATTCACAGATTTTAAAGAGCTGTCTGTTGTATGATTCTTTTCCACAGTTTTATAAATGAGTTGCCTTTGTCAGTTGTTACCTTTAGTACATGTATCATTATTGCTTTTATGAAGCATTTGCTTTAAATTTAGATTTCATTTGTTTTCCAAATAATTTGGTTTTTCTTTTTTTTAAGTATCCTTTATTTTAATAGAAATTTCCTCCTAATCTATGATGAGCTATCATTAATTTTACATATTAGCCATGACCAACATGATCTATATTCTGTTATCACTGTCTAAACATTGCCTTCTCTTTACAATTCTACATTCTGCCATTCTATTATCCTAAAAATTCACTTTATTGTAAAGCAATTGTCTTACATGCTTATAGTTTTCATTTCTAAGTTTACTCATCATCACATCGACTTTTCAGAAAATATTTCTTAAGTTTTACAAATTACTCTAGATAATTATTTCTGTTTAAAGCTGCCTTTTCCTGTTTATTATGAAGGATCATAATAAACATCAGTAAATATTGACTGTACAAGACAGTTTCGCCAAGGGCTGCTTCAGGATCTACTGCATCAGCTTTTCAGTGATTATTTTGTTTCCAGAAAGGATAGATTCTGCTATTAAGTTTATTAGTTTCAATTCAATTTTAAAGTTGGATGAGAATCTTCATGCACCACTGTACCTAGATGGAATTTCAGATTTTTGATTTTCTTTCCAATTCCTTCATGTAAAGATCAACTTTAACATCTACCAATCATTCTATAAGTAACCGTAGGAATTACTGAAAAGAACCATACAAGAGTTCTTTCTTTTCAGGAACTTTCTTCTTATTTCCTCCTCTGCTGTTACTCTCCCTCACTTTAGAATGTCTGTTGCCTTACCTTCTTTGGTCTTTCTTTTCTTTCTTGATCCTGTCCTGTCTCACAAGGCACTTGTTCCTTTTTCTTCTTCTTTGTCACCAAAAGTGTTGTTCCAATATACTCACTTTCTCGTATGTGTAAAGTATAATAATGTATGTTTCTTTGTTTTACTTTTTTAATTGTTAATTAGTTTATACTAAATTTGCTTTTTCTGTTTACCAATATTATAAAATCCGATTCATTTTCATGAAAATTCACAACATTTTGAGGATTCTAAGGTCTTATAGAAATTTTGATTCTGAATATTTATTGTATTGTAGAATCAGTCCATCTTCGAATGTTGAAAAACAGAGATACATCATCATTAAAACATAATTAACATAATTACAAAACGTAATATTTCATTTACAGTATATATGAAGATGCATTATTTAAATCATCAAAGAAGTTAGTGAAAAAACTGAAGCATCTGAAAGAAGTTTTATTTTCAAAATGTAACAGTTCCATTAAAAATTTTAAAAGTAAAATTTTGAAATTAGAATGAAATTTTATATAAACCATTTCTCAGTACATTTCATTAAGCATTAATCACAGATATTTATATAAAGAATTTATCAAATCTATCTATTATATAGGGCTATATGTATTTCTTTTTTACTTGGGAAATTGTATTATGAAAAAAATTAAATAAAAAATGAATTGCTTCAGAGAAGCTACCTATGCAGTTTTGAGAATTGGAAAGACCTGTTCTCCTAAAACTCAATTAGTAAACTTGCTGACTTACAATATATGAACTATCTGTAAAATTTAAAACAGAGCTGTTTTGAGATGTATTAGAGGAGTGGCAATTGTATGTAGATGTTTATGTATTCGGATTATCAACAAGTATTAATTTTATAGTTTGAAAATTAGTATCTATTTTTTAATATCTATTCTAAACTTTGCGTCTTTCTTTTTCTTTTTTCATTCGTTTAATTATATCAATTATTATCTGTTTGTTAGTTATTGTTATAAAGCAAATAAAATATTGAAAAAAGCCTAGATACATTAATAATGTTCAAAATTTCACATCAAAAATAACTGTTCATATTCGGAAACATTCCATAGTTTTTAACCTTCAATCAGTGTCTCTGTTTAGAATATCAAAGTATAAAAAATTCAAGTAAAATATTACTCGTACACAGACATACAAACGTAAATTATTTTTACTAGCCAGGTACCGTCGATTCACTCCTGAACCCTTGCATATAGCATTCAAATAAAAATCTTTATTTATTTAGCAAATTAATGTTGAGATTGTCGGAGAATATACGACTTCCCAGCCCGTTGTGGCTTCTCTGGATAACTCTGATGTATTGCGGGTTTGGCGTCACACACCAAAAATTTAAAGCGAAAAATCACATTTTTGCATGTATCTTGCAAATGCAGAAACGTTTGTGAATGAGTGATATATCGTTCGATAGAACTTTCAAATACCTACATTTTCTCAATATAATGTTTCCTTCCAACTTTTATACTGTTCGCTTAAATTACGAAAAAGTCAAAATTTGACCCTTTAAGAGGCGACATCTTGGAAACCAAAAACTTTTTTCAAAAACTTTTTGTAGCATTTTGTTTGTCTTAAAAAGATCTACATTTTATTCATTTGCATGAACAATCTATCTCTTATAGTTTGGTCACAAAATTGGAAAAACTGAAAGTCTTATGACAGACAGAATTAACGTTTTTATAATATATAATTATTATTATAATTAAATTTATGAATATTAAAATTTCAAGTTAAAGAATTACAATCTTGGAAGCTAAACAGCATTCTCTTTCACAAACAATCTTTTCTTGTTCTTATATTTTATATTCTTTATTTGCATTTCAAAAGCTGATTTGATCATATTTTTAAGGAACAAGAACTGAAAGCTTATAATATTTGTTTTAATTCCATTTTTTAATTCTTTCTTCCAGGGAAGAGTCTTTCAAATTACATGTCATTGCCACCATCTTAAATTAAAAGTAGCAATATTTTGATATGACTTTTTAGTAGTAAGAGAGTTACTTTCAAAACCAGCTCATTATATAACCTCATAAGACCCCACTTCAATCTGGAATATAAACAAAATGACAGATTGTTGTTACCGTGCTGATTTTGAGTGATAAAGCACAAAGTACTAGAAGACTGCTTCTCAGACTTATTATTCCAATGCTGTATTTTAATATTTGTTGCAATATTAATATTTATTTCCCTACAAACTGATGTTGAATAGCATTTAAATTAATTTAATAAATAGAATTAATTAACATAAAATTCTAGGAATTGAAGTTTGTAATGAACAAATTGTTATTCATGTCAAAGTAAATTGTAATAAAAGAAGGGATTGTTCTCGCTTTCAATTTCTTGCATAATTTTTTTTATAAATTCCTTTTATCATCCTTCTGAGTTAAACCCAGAATTCGCCATTTATCAACAACAAAGTTTATTTTAGAACAAAAAAAATATTTTTTTCATTTTAGAATTTCAATACTGAAATCCAGACAAATTTAACTTTACAAGAGAAGCAGAATAATCGGTCGCATGTTACAGAAACAGAACAGGAAAAGACCCAGGTGGCTTCCACCACAAATTCTGCAGTTATTGTTGAAGATCAACCGTTTCAGAAACAAATACAATCCTCAGAAGTACAGTCTACATCAGTAGGAGATAGCAAACAACCAGACTTAGAGAAAACATCAGACAGCAAAGAAAATTCCAGCACAACAGTATCTAAACCAATGGATGACGTAAAGGTATTTCTTTTTGTGACTTAATAACTGTAAATGTTTCTTTGTTAACTTTTAATATAGAGTGTAAATGAATAAATTACTGATTTTTCTAAAATTAACATTATTACCATTTTTTTTTTTTTTTTAAATTTGAAGCTTACATTTAAATGAGGACTTCTTTAATATAATAAAAATTACAGCTACTTAACTTTTTAATTTTCAAGTGGCTAAAATTGTTTTTAATTTGAAATATTATATTCACGTTGAATTTAAATTGTGAATATAATATTTATACTTGTTTTAGATTAATCTTTGCTTTTAATTTCTTTATATGTAATTTCTTCACAGAAGCATGAAATGCTTTTAATAAAATTGTTTAATCGTATTGACTTAAAACTTTAAAAAAGATGCTTAGCTGAAGAGCTGCCTAAAGGATGTTGATATGTGGATTTAATGTTACCAATGACTACTCATTTCCAATTATATTGACGTTTTATTCAGTCTCATTAATTATAATCAATCTTATATTAATAGTTCTTAAGAAGATTTAAATTCATGTTATTGAAAATAAATATATTTAAAAAAATTATAAAAGAAAATATATATATATATTAAAATAACAGCATTCTTGAAAACGACCCAATATTGTTTGATAAAATGAATGTTTTTAGAATGAAATGACAAAGAATTTTCCCCAACAAAGAGGCAATCAAAGTAACGTGAAGAATAACATTAGGCAAATAGCATTAAATTTATTTCTAGATAGAAATAAGTTATATTTTTATTTTTGCTATATGTTTAAATTTTATCTCTCTCATAAATCTTACAAAATAAATTAAAATTGTTACTCTACTATTCAGTTATGTATATTTATATAATTAAACAGAAGAACAAACTTTGTCCAATTTAATTTTTTCTTGCTGTTTGTAGAAACATCAGTGATAATGCTACAAAGGTTATTATTTTAATATGTGTGAAATTTGTTTCAGGTGACTTCACAAGGGACCTCACCAATACCACCACCTCAAAACTTTCCTCCTGAAACAGGCATTTCTACGCAGACTGATGATTTTCGAAACACTGGTCTACCCGTTCGAAGCTCCACTCGTTTATCCTTTACAGGATCTGAACGTGATCTTCCATTAGCTAGTGGGTTACGGAGAGCAGCATCTTTACAAGTTGGCCCAGGAATAGATTCATGGAATTCGAGCAGTCATTTTATTTACAGGACACCTAGCCGTTCATCGGTTTTCAGTGGTCAGTCCAGAGATACAAGTCCAATGCGCACATTCCAAGGTGATACTGAGTTTTCCCATCAAGAACGTGGATTTCCTAATGAAATGATGGGTCGTCCAGATTATTATCTAAGTTTAGAAGAACTTATTGAGAAAAGAAGACAGGAAACAATGAGAGCTCAAGGATTTGAATTAGTGCGATTATTAAGAGTAAGTATAATTAAAGCCAGCTTTGTTTAATTCTATCTATCTATCTTATAATAAAGAAATGATCTTAATACTGTAACTAAATAAATAATAAATAGTGAGTTCAGATAAACTAAATAAAAAAAATGAAGGGTCTTGAATTAAGCAAAGTAGAAGTGAAAGTTTCTTGTGGATGAGCAATGACTTTAGGAGATTGCAATCATTGGCACTAAATTAAATTTATTTAATGGTATTTTTGTTTTAGCATTTATTAAAAGAAGTTCAAATGTAATATTTTTATGTTAGTGTCTTATGTATCACTGGTTGAAAAAAGTATCCTTTTTCAGTCTCCTGAGAAGAAGACTTCTAATCTCGCTTTGTCCGACCGTCTGTGGACAAGTATCATTAAAATCTCATCAAAATATCATTAAAATATCATTAAATTATCATTAAGCACAACAATCACAACAATTGCGCCTTTTGCATTTGCAACAATCACATTTATAATAATAAGGAAATTAAAGCAATATCAATTATAATTTTCTTTAACGTATCAGAAGACTCAGAAGACGTTGAAGCGTTGTGATTCGTTTACTAATTGCTATCCCTACCTTGTTTCTTGAAGGAAATTTTAATTGTAGGTGTTCACTCTTTTCTTTTCTTTTTTTTTTTTTTCAGTAAGTGTTTGGAAAAAACTTAATTTTCTTTGTCTAAACATGAATGAATGTTTACTATATCTTTCCTAATAATTTTTACAGTGATTTAATAAATTTAATCTTTTAACAAATCATGTCTTAAAGATTTAAGTTTAATTTGCAATTTATTTATAGGTCTTAATGTATTAATTAGATTATTATTATTACCTTAACCTTTTTATTTATTATCTAAAAAAAAAAAAAATTTTAAAACTAATTTTCTTTTTTTTTTGGTCTATTAAAAAAAAAATATATCTATAAAAAGAACTGTATAATTTCTTTTCAAATGAATTAGAAATTTTAAGTTTGTTTTTCTTTTAAAATAAGTGGATCATAAACAACTTAACATTTTTGATTAAAGAAGTGGAACTTACTAGTTATTTTTAAGACTTTCCAAGCAGTTATGTGAATTGTAGAGGTTTCCCTTCATTGTTTTAGTAATTTATACCTCTTGTAATTCAATTAGATTTTATTTTATTTGTTAGTTAATTGTCACTTCTAATAGAAGAACATGTTTTATACATATTTATTATTTATTTATTTTTTATTTTTTTAACTCTAGGAAGCTGAACAAAATAATTTTACTGCAGATGATTTGCAAATATCCTTAAACCATTGTGGAACCCACAACCCTATTAAATGGCTACAGGATAACTTGAAGACAATGGTGGACACTATAGTTACTTTGGTGACAAATTATGGTAGAGATAAACCTGAAAATGATATAGGAACTATTTCAATTGCAGAAGCCAAAGATGCACTAAGGTCACATAAAGGGAACATTTGGGCTGCAGTTACTGGTTGTGTAGAGGCTAGGCAGAAGAAGGTATATTATTATTATTATTACTATTATTATTATGTAAAAGTTTCAAACTTTGGGTTTCCCCAACAAAGATAAACAACATGATCAAGGACCAAAACACATATTGCCAAGTGTAAAGAACAGTGTGCTCACAGTTGTGATCACAGTTTGTGGAAATGGACACAAGGGATGTGTGATTGTGTCCATAAATTTTCCTTACTACGCGTGTTGTGTTGAGTACCACAGCCTTCTGGTGTTGTGCATAAGTGTTTTTGTAAAGTCCTAGTTTGCTGAGGCTGTGGTACAATGTGTGAGGCACCAGACTGGTGGCAGACAGGACGATTGGTACAATACGTACTCGGTCCTGCTCCACTGCTTCTGGAGCTCGTGTGCTAGATCTGTGTATTTACTGATCTTGTCTGCATGAGTTTTCTGCATGTTCTTGCTGAAAGGCACTGCAATATAAATGAGATAGGTCTGTTTGTTGACATTATCAACAAGTGTGACGTCAGGTCTGTTGTGATGTATGGTTTTGTCTGCGTGAATGGGGCGGTCCCATTACAGCTTATGTGAGGGTGACTCTAATACACTTTGTGGTGTGTACTTGTATTACAGGTCCGTGTTCTTAATAAGTGAGTGTTTGTGTTCTAGTTGTTGATGAACAATCGACACTACCTGATTGTGTCGGTGGAGGTAGTCTGGGAGAAAAGGGGACAGCCTGATATTATGTGGTTGATTGTCTCATGCGTCGTGTGGCATTTCCTGTTGTCATGCGTATTGTCATGCGTGTTTGCGTCGTGTAGAATGTGTTTCTTGTAGTTGCATGTGGGGATGACTTGGTCCTGTACGGCGATCATGAACCCTTCGGTCTCCCCAAACAGTTCACCAATCGTCAGCCATCTGTTCGACGCTTCCATGTCAACATGAGGCTGACTGAGTTCGTGGCAATGTCTGCCATGGAGTTCCTTACGAGATTATTATTATTATTATTATTTTAGTTATTTTGCTGAGTATGTTTTTATAACAAAACTTAACAATAATGTGCATTTTTTTTTGTAATAACCTTTAATAATAATATAGAAATTTATGGATCTTAAGCTGTGATTAGTACATTATTGTTAGAAGTTATTTTCCTTTTTGTCATAAAAACCTACTTTATTAATTAATGATCCAAATGTGAAATCTCAATCATTAAAATTACCTTTCTAAAGCATAGTAATTTTTGACAAGTAATTTGGTTTTTGTTCCAAATACATCCATAATGAATTAGTCATTTTTATCGCTTAAAATCTATTTACTATTTGTTGAAACATCATATTTTTATTCATCTTACTGAATTTAATAAAAAGAAAAGGACAAAGAATTTAATGAATATAAGGCAAGCCCCTACCAGGAAAAAAAAAAAATCATTTATATTTTAGAATTTCAAAACCTGCACAATAGCATCTCTTCAGTTGTGAGATCCTAACAATAATTCATAAGTAGCTGGATATTGTTTTTGGGATCTGCTTTGCCTCTTATTACTGCACAATAAGCATTATAACAACAGCAGCAACCTCAGTTAATCTCAATAGCAGCAGTTATCTAATTACTTTTTTTTTTACCGAATTTTTAAAATATCAGCTCATTAAAGAGAAAGTGAAAATAAATACAACACACTTGCAAACATGATGAAAAGAGAATAAAAAAGATGGCAATTAACCTACAGTTTTGGAATACTCAGCGTATTCTGAAACTGTAGGTTTATTGCCATCTTTTTTATTCTCTTTTCATCATGTTTGCAAGTAAGTTTGTTGTATTTATTTTCACTTTCTCTTTATTTTAATACACGCACATTAAACCTCATTATTATTATCAGTTCATTTCAGTGAATTTCGAAAAATGTGTAAATATTTATAATTTACTCTTCATAAATACTTCACACATTAATTTGTGAGCAAAATGCATTGTTTTTGTTTAAGCAAAATCATGTGCATCAGTTTCCATCTAACAATTTCTTATACAGGTAACCCCCATTGATTGCGAAGGATATGTTCCAGAGAAGATCGCAATGAGCGAAATTTTGCAATCAACGGGGGATTTTAAAAAAAAAAATCATTGTAGAGTATGAAAAAACACTTTATTGATAAAATAAACATTATTAATATGAAAATAAATGTTTTATGTAGCATAAAAGTAATACAGCATTGAAAAGAAACTGAAAAAATATTATTTAATCACTTTGTTCCTCGTTGCAAAAAAGAATCTCATGTACCTTGCTGGGCCTGTCTACATTTATTACGTAAAATTTGTCGATATTACGAAAAATCATACTTATATATATAATATTAATTAATGTAAGTAACAAATATATACACTTCATGGTAATAATGTTTTATTTAACAATTAATTGTTGACAGTTAAAAAAAAATTGCACTATAACGAATTAGCACTCGCTGAGGTCGCAATCAACAGAAGTTACCTTTTATAGCCTTGTCAGTATTATCATCCCATTCTTAGAACATTATAATATTTTTACAAAATCACTGTTTTCAAATAGTTGTGATCAAATCAATGTAGGAAGCAAATTCTTGTATTTATTTTCAGAAGTTCCTTTCTGTTTTAACTCTTTTTAAAAATGCCGGAATCTCTTTCAATTCTATAGTAGCAAGTTCAGTAAGCAGCATGATTGACATTAGGTTAAACTAGCAGAATGAATCTGTTCTTGAATTCAGTTAAGCAGTTTATTTTCAGTTAAACAGGATGCTTATAAAATGATAAAACTTTATAAGGAAATGTAATTTAAATATTTCTAAACAACTTTATTTTGTTCCTAAAAGGCAAATTGCGTATATTTTTAGTCTCAATTCTTATTATGACCATCTTTCAAGTGGGATGTTTCTGGATTATTTTATTTTCTGCAATATTAAAGTATGCAATGATCGAGACAGAAGAAGCACAAGGTTAAAAAACATCCCAGTGGCTTATAATAGAATGTTCCATTAAATTACAGATTAATTATAAAGTTTTATGAATTTACCACTAACTGTAATTTAAAGAGAACCATTATAACCATTTTTTTTTTCTTGCAAAAATTAAATTTTTATCTAAACATGGATGCCAAGAATACAATCACTTGCTTACAATCATTTCAAAACTCGAATTGTTAATCTAAGATCATTTACATTAATGAGGGAAGAAACAGTTGTTGATAACCTCAAGTGTTAGGTGATTAATTTTCAGATTCACACAATTTCCTCAATTTAAATTCTGTTGAAGATATAGTGGAAAAGCACTAAGTCCATTCAAAATATTGATATCTATGTTAATTTTTTCAGTAGTTTATAACTTTCATTATTAAAGATTCTACTAGAAATTATTAATTACATTTTTTCTTGTATTATATTAATTTTCCTAAACTTAAATTTCTTTCAGTTTGCTGAATTGAAATCTAGGGGAGATTTCAGTCGAGAGGATATTATGCGTTCTCTCACTGAACATGAAGGTAATGTTGAGGCAGCATATAGTGACCTAACGAAAGATTCTCTAAAACCATTCCTAATGAAGATTTGGGGTCCTCCAGTAGGAGTTGAAAATGAATCTGGAGTCATTTTACAAGAAAACAAATCACCTACAGCAGCAGGTATTCTGTAATTTTATTATTTCACTTATTTTTTTTTTATATATATTTGCATATGAAATGCATCAATATATTAAAAATGTATTCCTATAGTGACTAAATAATCTGTGACGAAAAAAACTTCGATTGACTTTTTAATGAAGTAGAGCTTATTCTATTCATCCCTTAATACATCTCCAAATGTGAATTTTTCTGGAGTTCTCCAATCCCTTTTTAATGCTCCTTCCTTCATGAAAAAGTTTACTAATTCAGCAAGACAAAA
>JAFIDM010000003.1:50942309-50960840 GCA_023159025.1 Thereuonema tuberculata
AGCAATCATTCAATGGGTGCTTCATTCTAGTAAGTTTTTTAAAAAAATTATAAAGTTTTTTCACATTAATAATGACGAATTTACCTCATAGAAATCATAAATTTAGCCTCATTGTTTTATTTTAACTACTTGTTGTTTTTCATTTAAATTTTAATTAAAATAGAGAGATCAAAAGGCCTTATTTGAATGTATTATGAAGTAAGCTTCATTTGTGAAGCCACTCTCCTTATAAAGTTAATCTTAGTGCTTATTGAAAGCATGCATTTTTCTTGAATCTTGAATATACCAGATTGTCATTGTCTTATCATGGTTTCAATAATAATAATTTTCAGGCACTTACTGAATTAAATTCAGAGTGCAGAATTTCTATATTTAACAATAAGACTTTCTTATAGTTAAATAAACAGTTTGGTAAATTTCAGTGAAATATTACATAAATAACAAAATATAGCTTATTGAGCTCATTCTTTTATAAGAAGTTTCCTACAAAATCAACTTCTAAAATTTTTGAAATCTAGAATTTTTCAATAAGTTTAAAAAGAGCCTATTTATTAGAATGTCAGTCATTGCTATTGGCAAATTTTAACTTCAAAAATTTGCTTTTAGCTACAGTTTCATTTAATATTGCAAAATTTATAAGTTACCAAATTTAAATTACAGGCAATATTAAGTTTTTATTGTGTAGCAATCTATATTCTATAACAAATCAGTTCCATTCTTGTTATACAAAAGCATGATAATTTTGATTTTAAAATGCATTTCAAAAAGCCAAATAATATCCTACATAATTTTATCATGATCACTTGGTAAATGCCAATTTCTGAAGTTAATTATCATTTCGTACATTATAAGAAGAAATAGAAAATTAAAATCTCGAGTAACAAGCAAAATGATGGCATTTTGCTTATTTATACTATTACTTGAATACATATCCATAATTGAATATATTTTTTTGTATATTACTTTTTATTATTTTCTAATAAAGAATTTTAATCCTAAAATTCAACGGTTTGCATTTTAATTGTTTAGTTACTTCCAGCTAATCCCCCAATAGAATCTCTGGCTCTGGGATGTCTTCTTATCACAACAGTTGTTACAATGAATATTTTCTCTTATGCCATACACTATATGGCCAAAAGTATCCAGACACCCTTCCGACGAAGTGGATCGGGAGGTCTGGGGTTTTGATGCGCCATCGGATGCTATAAAAGCATTGGTGGAGGCTTGGGCAGTCATAATTCTGTGTTCCCGATAAAATGAGTAAGTCAGGCGAGCTCAGTGACTTCGAGCGTGGCATGATAATTGAATGCCCCATTGTAGGATATCGGTTCGTGAAATTGAATTGCGAACATGCTGCATGTGCCGAAATCAACTATGAGCGATGTAATTGTAAAATGGAGACATCGAGGCAGTGAAAGGATAGCTGCACGAAGTGGTAGACCAAGAAAACTGACTGACCGTAGCAGTCGAACCCTGAAGAGAGTAGGGAAGCTAAATCGCAAGTCTCCGTTGGTAGTGATGATGACTACAGAGTTCCAACATGCGTCGGGTGTTGTCGTTAGCAGCAGGACTGTTCATCGAGAGCTAAACTACTTAGGTTTTCACGACCTTACGGCTGCTCACAAGCCGAACATCTCCACCACCAATGTGAGCATCAATTGCAGTGATATTGGACAGCATTGGAAAGTCACCGGAATTGGACTGTGGAGGAGTGGAAAAGCTTTCTGTGGAGTAATGAATCTCGCGTCACGATTTGGCAGTCCGATGGATGCATTTGGGTTTGACAGATGCTCGGCGAACGTTTCTTATCCAACTGCATTGTATCAACTGTTCAAGTTCGGTGGTGGCAGCATAATGGTGTGGGGGTGTTTTTCGTGGTTCGGCCTGGGTCCCTTAGTTCTTGTGACGGGCAACATGAACTCTGTGATGTATCGCGCCATTCTGGACAACAATGCTCTCCCAACTCTGTGGCAACAGTTTGGGGAATGCCCGTTTCTCTTCCAGCAGGATAACTGTCCCGTACATACATCGAAGCTTGTGCGGCCGTGGTTTGATGACATGGGTGTTCCACAACTTGACTGGGGTGTATTAGAGCCTCGATCTCAATCCCATTGAACATCTGTGGGATGAAATAAAACTCAGATTATGTGCCCACCCACATCGACCAACTTCCGTGGCCAGATTCCCTTTAGCAGTCATGGCTGCCTGGAAGTCAGTTCCACCTATCAAAACCTGGTGGAAGTATTCCCACACAGGCTGACATCGATGCAAAAAGGGGGACTGACATCATATTAATGTGTGCCTCAGGAGCCTCCGCGTCCCAACCATGGGGTGTTCAGATATTTTTGGCCATATAGTGTAATTACTACTGGGATCTAACATATTGTTCTATCTTCTGTATCTGAAGCTGTGAATGTATCTGTGAAATATAAAAATGTTGCATAATGCATAGCAATTAGAATTCATACAGATACTGGAATATGACAAGTAATGGTGGTAATATTTTAAAGAAAATATTCCAATTAATTACTAATAATGTTATAAGACACATCCTCTTCCTATCAAAGCTATATTTCGCAGTTTGTTACTTTTAACTGCTTCATCAGGCATAATATTCCAATTCAATTTTATTGGAGTTCCTATAATTGTAAATTAAATTTATGCCAAAAAAAGCATGCATGTCTTAAAGCTGCTTCTACTGGCTGTCAGAATACATCTACAGAAGAGCAAGAATTTAATGTGATGCATATATGACAACGTTTCCTTTTTAGGACCTTGCAAAGCACAAGACCTTCAAAGAGGATATTTGCATATCTGCAGTTAAGAAAATTGTTTTTTCAGTGTTGCAGTCTTTGCTGCTGTCAGATTGGTTTATCAGCCTGCAATGTTCAAGTGTGGATGAAAAGAATATAATTTTATCCTTCTTTCTATTCAAACTTGGTTATAACAATAGAAAATTGTTTGTTGCTTATTATATCTGTTATTGTGCCACAATGTTAATCACTACTTGATTACCAAGCAGACATGCAGAATAGCAAGTTTTGTATATATTTTTAGAAACTTGCATCAGATAATTCGCACTTTCTTTTTGTCTATAATAATCTTGTCTCAGTTTTATTGACCTGCTTATAAGTTGTGGGCATTTGTAAATGTTATTTCCTACTAAGCTTGAACAGTATCCAGTTCTCACTATCCAAATATAATTTTAAAAAAGTACATAATTTTTAATTCCTACTTACAAGGGAGACTCACGATCCAGCCCCCCCCCCTCTTATCGGAAGAGTGAGTGAGAAAGGAGGAGGAGACAACGCTAAATCCGGCCTGGGGTGTCATTCACTCCATAGTTGTCCCAGGCCAGTCCTGGGGGGAAAAAAGAAAACATAAAAGGCGATATGGGAGATGAGAATAATAGACAGAAAGAGAAGCAGCAGTGGTGCCGCAGTAGAGTGCTTGCTCATGGGGCTGGTGACCCAGGTTCGAGGCATGCTGAGGACACATTTTTTTTCCGCTTGTAACTTTTTTTTTTTTCGATGGTTTACCATTCTTTATCCTGTTTTTACTTTATATTTTGCATTTTTACATTACGTTTTGCATTATATTCTAAAGTTGTGAAATATAGTATTAAAACAAATGCTAAAATATTTGTTAATACAACTGAATGGTGCCATTAATATTTTAGCTTATTTTTGAATACTGTAAGTTGCCTGAGGCATCTGGAGTGAATGACACCCCAGGCCAAATTTAACGTTGCCTCCTCCCACTTTCTCACTCGCTCTTCCAATAAAAGGGGGGGCTGGGTCGTGAGTCTACCTTTGTTAGTCTTATCAAAATTACATGTTAAAATTTGCAAGTCTATATATGATGAGTGTAAAGCAACACAAGGCAATGAAATTTATAGTATATAGCCAAACTTCGAAGGCAATATCTCACTCAAAAACATGTTTTTTTTAGTGGAAATTTATTTTTCAAAATGTGAGATATAAATATACTGGCAACCTCCATTAACCAATATATTGCAGTCATTCAATAAAAAAATAAGTTTATTATAAATAAATAAATATATAAATCTGTACTTTTTTTTATAAAAATGCATATCTCAAATAAAAGTTTTGACATTTATTCAATGTAATTTTATAAGTCGTCATGATATTTGAATCAGTGAGTGCAGTAATCACATAAGTAACAAAAAATTCAGAAACGTCTTTTTGCATGCAATGGACTTGTCTGGGGTAGACTCATATTGGGTGAAGAAACCATATCAGTCCTGTGCTTAGTTTAGTAGATATAGGATCCTACAAAAGTATGTTGGGTACAAAAACAATGAGACCGTGACAGTTTCCTGCTCTCCTGTAAAATTTCACGGAGGTGACTTATGTGGTTTCTGCATTCACCGATTCATTTGTTCTGATTACACTACATACTGCTTGATTCTCATAGCATTTTATTTTACTGAAGTTATACTATAAATTTCAAGCTCAGTGGAAGATTTTGTTGGATACTATTTTGTGTCATGTTTTCAGGCAAAAGCTGTGACTTTTGTATGGGTATTATATGAGTATATGAGTATTATATATATAATATTTATGGAGAAGGTTTAAGGCAACAGTGAATAAACATAGCTTACAAAATTATAAGAATATTAATTTATTTACTATGTTTATGCACTGCATCATATACAAGAAAAATAACTCCGTATTAAACAAACCTTGATTGAATGCATTACATTATTTTTATTTTTTAAAGAAGTCTTTTGATGTTTGTTTGTTTTTATGAAATGAAGCAAATATCACTTACATTTGCCTAAAATCTTAGAATAACTAAAAATTAATAAATAAATGCTGCTGCAACAAAGTTTCAACTATATGCATTGTAATTTAATCCAAAATTGCACTTTGAAATGTAGAAATAACTCATTGGTAGGCTTAACATTTATGTTGCTATAATTACATTATCATAATTACCCCATTTCTAGTTAAATCCTTTTCAAAATTTCACTTTTGTAATACATGGTTTTGTTTAAGAATTTATGAAAAGCCTTTAGTACTGTGTTGAGTTTTTACCATCCTGGAAAGGATAAAATACACCATCTTATGGCATTAAATCCAAAGCTTCTTTCTGGGCTCCATAAATGAAGAGAAAATTTACATTTCATACCAATATATTTAGTTCTATTTCACTTTCTTTAAATTATTTCACATATGGGTCTGGAGAGTGCAAATTATAGGTCTTAAGCTGTTCAGAGCAGTTGCTGCTGATGTATTATTTATTTGCAATTGATCCCTCCTATTGAATTTGAATCTAGTTACAATTATTGAACCTCAATTTCTACAATCTGATTTAAACATTTTAGACAGATTAGACAGATTTAAAGATTAGCATCAATTTCCATAAGCAGAATTGGAACTTTCATTTGTCCATGGACAGTTATATTGGATGCGATAAAATAGTGATAAAGGTGCATTTATTCAAAAAGCAGTGTCAGCAACGAAGGTCACACAATGGTTTCAAGATTTTGTGCGAATCACATCTTCAGGGCAACAGAAGGACAACATAAACACAGGGATAAGACATTATGTAGGTTATATGAAGGTTAGGTTTAATGGTGAACATGTTGCTCACTGGTAATAGGATTATAGGCTTTTAAATAATTACATTGTAAGTTTCAGCCATGACAGTGTGTATACTTATCTGCCTCACAGAATAACATATTATAGCTCATCTGCAACAGCTATTGGAGCAACTGGGACAGGTGGTACTTGAAAGGGGTGGCAAAATGGGATCCCCTGCTGCTTTTTGTTTTCTATTTTGATTTGATTGGGAACAAGAACCTTGGGCCTACTGATCATTTGCCCCTACACCAAAAGACCTATCTACACCATTGAATAAGGTACTTGTAAGTTCTTTATATTTTATTATCATGATGCTTATTTGTGATGAACACTATTGGATAGTCATTCACTTTATTCGTCTCCTTGATTTCTGAATTAACATCTATAATTATCATTGCATGGAATAGGAAGAGAATACTTATTGAGCATATGGAGATAAATAGTATATTAAATGGAATGACATTTAGAACTTTTCACACAAAAAAAAAAGCACTTCATAGTGTCTTACTTCAAAGATATGACCTTTTTAAATAAGTATTCACTTATTTTCCAAGAAATTAATTATTATTTTTTAAAATTAACTTGCCGCCAACTGTTGGATTTTGATTACCTTGCGAATTTGACTATTTGAAATTTTTTCATCTCTTTATCAGTTTTTGATTGAATGTATCCTGTTCAAATTTATGCATTTGCTGTAATATAATGGATTCATTCTGTTGAAGTTATGTGATTAAACTAAAGTAGTCGTCAGTGATCATGAGAGAAATGCTTGGTATTAATAAATGCAAGCATTTATTTTGATATTGATTTTTGATTTTCACGAAGGGGAGAGATTTTATGGTAAAATTTCTTAGGTGTGTTTTGATTTAATATCAAAATAAAAAGTTGATGATAATATCATAAGTCGATCAGATTACAAATTGTTGTATTATTTTATAAATGTTATTTACTGATATATATCCTCTTAGACTCATGATCAATAAAATATTTAAGAACCAAAATAAATACATAAGTTGATTTAACTTTCAAGATTATTGATAATGGTAATAATAAGACAGCTATTGATTTTCAATTTTAAGACTGAATCATGTTTATTTACTATATAATATTGGATTGTTACATTTTATATCCTTATTTAATTATTAGCATATTGATTGTTAATGTTCTGTTGTTTTCTTTATTTTTAAAAGTGTTATATCTCTTGAAGATTGAGCTTGAAAAAGGGATATGAATGGCATTACAGAGATCCTGAAAATTTGCAGCACTATGTATTTATTTTGGTTATTAAATGTTTTTACTACCTTCAGAGCCCTAAAGAGAACAATATATATATTTTACTATGAAGTGCTAAATCGTCCATAAAAATATATTTTACAGAAACCCTAGAAACGGAAGTAAGTTGGACTAAAGTTTAATTTGTTGAAAACGATGAAGTCTGTGAAAATTTTGCAGTACTCTTTATTTGACTGTGTTTTCAAAAGAATATTTCCTTAAAATATTAATAGTAGTCTAATAAATAGGATAATAGGATTCCATTGTGATGACTGATTAATGGCCTGGTTATGGAGTTGTTTGAATTGAATGAATAAAGGAGGGCCTCAAAAAGTAGAAATCACAGAATTGTAATGAACTCAACAGTTGCAGTCAACAATTTTTTTTAGCAGATCTTAGTTGGTAACGCCAATAAATCAGCAATTTTCTGTGGTATTAGTAATAAAAGGTAACGGTGGCTTTGGATTATGCAAACGGGACAACCTCTTTTGAAACATTGTGACCTTCAGGTTTTAAAATATACTCAATAATAGTGAACTCTTATTGAATCTGACAGTAATTTTTTAAGGCAAAAAAAGGAATATCTGTACAGATACTGAAAACTGCATCAAGTGAAATCTGTAGCACAAGATGACCTCAACGTGGACTTACTGTTCAACTGATTTTTGTCAATGATTTTGTCAGGTAACTGTTATTGTCTTTAAGAATTCTTTATTGGCTAAACTGTCATTCCAAAATAAGCAAGAAAGAAGACAAAAGTGCTGCAAGTGAAAAGTTCTCCAATTAAAGGGTTTACATTGATGTCTTCATTGGATTTCATTGTTAAACTTTGGAGTACTTCAATTTCACAGAACAATTTCAATATATTAAGTATAGGTTTATAATTAGTATTTTTTTTTCCTTTTGTAGAGGAGAGCAAGAATATTATTAGCGGAAGGGAAAGTAGGAACTTTTGAAAGAGCTGAAATTGCAGTGAAATTACTGGATCTGCGTTTTGAAGAAGATGATGCTCTCACAGCAGCCCAAGAATGTGCCGATTTATATGCAGCTGTCAGTTTTCTTCAGCAAGATTGTGAATTGTGTGCAGCAAAATTTTCAATGGGAAAGGTAAGATTAATTTTATTGAATGTTATCTATTAAAATTATTTTTTAGATGTTTGTGAAAATGATTCAAAATTCATTTCTAATAAGAATTTATATAGCATTAATATACTAATACCTTTAATAATAAAAACTAAAACAAAAAGGTGTAATTTATAAAGCCATTATTGCAAACTTAGAAACTTAAAATATTTATCAAATCAAATCAATCAAATACTATAAAGTGAGCAATTCTTGTAATTTTATCTTGAAAATGAGCATACTGGATTTGCATGAAATGGGGTGAATCGTTTTCGGGTGCGAAAAAACGATTTAGCTAGGTCTCCACTTCAGGAATCATGTAGGGAGTAAACAATTGACTTAGTACCTAGGTTTTTACTTTATTTTTTGTTTTATTTATTTATTCATAATAAATTTGTGTTCTGTGCAGTTTTACCTGTAATAAAATAATAATTTTTAGAACTCTCTCCTTTCAACGTTGTGTATATTCACTGTGGAGCTGTCCATTTCCCCGAAAGGTGTGTGTGTGTGGGGGGGGGGGGGGTAAATAACCAGGGGGTTGCTTTTAGTGTTTTTACTTTATTTACATTTTATTTTATCAAAAAAATTGTTAATTAAACTTGACAAGAGAAGATCCATACGTGAAAATGGAGCCAGACCTTGAACTTTGGTGGGAAAGGAGGGGAGGTCATTGGAATTGGAGGCCCAAGTTTGGGAGAGAAGCCGAGAGCTGTGTTGTGATTTTTCTTTGTCATACATCTTGCTCTTATGTTTTTCTCGTATGTTAATCTGTTCAATTTTTCTTCTCTACTTCAAAGGATGCATATTGCCAACGCTAAAGCTGTTATGATCACTCTGTCGTACAGTTACATATGTGCAATCTCTTGTAAAAAACTAAATTGCAATTGATTCGGAATTATATTGACTTTCAATTTTTTCCTAAGGTACCGTTGTGACCCCATATCTATAGAATGACTTAGAACCAGAGACTCAGATTTAACACACACATATGTTCTCTGTGATGCACTTCCATTTGAGCTTGGTTTCCCAGGCTTCACTTTCCCATACGGGACCCTTCCCTGGTGAATTAGGAAATTGGACAAATATATAGCTTATTTAATGAAATAGTGTGAATGCAAAACAAGAGCATTTTTGATAGAAAAATCAAACCATATTGAACTTGAATATTTAAAAGTGCTGATAGAAGGAAGACAATAATGTATATTTTTCAGATAGGATTTTTTAAACTTTTTCTTCATAGATTAGATCATTTTTCAAATCAGAATGATTAAAAATCTGCATTATTTTAAATTTTGATTTATCAAATTAAAGATTTAAACTTCTTTGGGAGTATAAGCTTGGAAATTACTCTGTAACATCACAGATTGAATTCAGTCTATTGTTATCTTTTGTTCACAAAGGGAGCAAATGCTGAATAAAACTCTTTACAGCATCGCAACAATACCTTTACATTAAATTTAACTTTGAAAAATAAAGACTATAGATTTCAGCGACTAGCAGAAAAATTGACTTTAAATTAGTTTTACATCCTTAGTTTCCTTAAAGAACTTAATCTTCAGTGAAATTTTAAAATCTACATAACGAAGCCAACAGAGTTCATAATGACCAATATTTTAGATTAAACATTGACAAAAAGCAAAAATAAACAAATATAAAAATGATTTTTACATTGCTAAGTGTCACTTCAGAAAACTCATAGAATACCAGCAGCACTAAGAAATTAAATAAAAATAATAACTAATAAAAAAGTAAATTACAGAGCATTCAAATAAGCAAGTGTAGCAAATAGAAATTACGTTAGTTGAAAGTGTTTTGCTTAAACATTGTTGTTTATCAGAGGACATCATTATAAAATCCCCAAACCAAACTGCAGTAAGTAAAGAAGAAAAATATGAATTGGATGTTGTATTACTGACTAGGTTGCTTAAAAAACAAAGCCAACTAAGAGTTTAAACTCTAAGACAAACAGAAGGATGATTGAAGTAATTGCCTTGAATTGTAATGTGTCAATTACTATATCATAGAATAATGTTGTTAATGTAGGTCTCAAATTACACTTTCCAACGTTTGACAAAGCCAAAAATATTAACTGAACTTTACAGGAAAAGGGATAGAAATTTGAAAGATACAAGATCAAAAATTAGCACTGCTAAATGTAGCATTTCAATCCATTTATTTCTGACCAAATTAATGTTTAAAAGCCAAAATCACTCAAAAAATAAATGCATAGATGTTAGTATATTATGGGAGGAGCATTTATATATATGCCATTTTTGTTTTTTATTTGTAAAATTCATTTCCATTATTCCATTTTCCTTTTGTAGATGGTATCGATGCTGAATTGCACTCACTGTTGCTGTGAAACCTGTGCTCGAGCGTACTTCACAATTCAGATCCGTGATCGCAATATTTTGGAAGCTGTTTGTCCTTTCTGCAATGAACCAGATTTAACGAACGATGATATTGCTCAGGATTATTTCAACAACTTAGATATTCTGGTAAATAAGTGTATTTAGTTTTTAAAGCTTTTTGTTTCTAAATTGATTCATGTAATCTCAAATACAAGCTTTAGGATAGCTTTCAAATAAAATTGATATGTTTTCTCAGTTTCATTATTGTCTGTTTAAAGTTTAAAATATTAAGTTTTCAGAGCTTTTTTATGGGGGTAGGAGGAATTAAAGCAACTAAGAGCTAAAGCAATATTTGTTTTGTTTCTTATAAAACCCCTTTGAATTGATGATAAGTATTTTGTAATCCCAATTTTCCCACCAAAAAGAAAAAAAGAAAGGAATAGAAGACTGATTAAAGTTAACATACAGATGTTCCTCGATTTACAATAGGGTTACATCTTAATAACCCCATCGTAAGTTGAAAATGCATTTAAAACACTTATCGAATATTGTAGTTTACTTTAGCCTAGTGGCTTGCTGCTACTGCCTAGAATCATGAGAGAGTATTGTACCATATATCTCTAGCCTGGTAAAAGATCAAATTTAAAAGTTTTAAGTATGATTTCTACTAAATGCAGATTGCTTTTGCATCATTGTAAGTCGAACCAAGATAATTCATTGACCCTCTATATAAGAATATCACTTGTTTCAAGACATTGTTGCCGTCAAGGCTGGACAGGACAGATTTTAGCTAAGGATGTCAGTAAAAATCAGGTCTGATATAATGAGAAAAATAAAGATATTGATTATTTTTTAAATGTCTGTTAATAAATCTTTCTAAATATTTTATATAATTTTTTTTTTTACTTATTTGAATTGTCAAAATACTGTCTCTATAGAGACATCCTGAAAAAGTCTTAGGTCAGTTTGGATCGAGTTAATTAGTATCGTATAAAATCCCTCCTTGGTATAACAAAAATATCCCAGAAATAAAAAAAAATATCTATATATTAGCAATTGTTCCACAATAAAATTATCAGTGGAAAAATAATCAGGAACTTTGACTACAACTAAGAAAGTCAAGAAAAGAGTATAACTCTTTGTCAAGTTTTGATACCATGTAAGATAATTCCATAGTTGTGAAAGATTGTATTATTGTCTTTTCAATGTTGCCTTACCTTAGAAATCCTTTTTTTTTCTGTAATCTTCATACATATTATTTTAATTATATAAAATTATACGAATCAAAATTCAATAAGTATTTTTAAAATAAGTTTGTTTTATTTTTTATTTTTATTTTAATCTTTAGTTGAAAAGTCTGGTAGAAGAAGAGATTCATGAACTTTTTCAAAGAAAGCTTAGGGACCGAGCTCTCATGAAAGACCCTAACTTTAAATGGTGTTCTCAAGTAAGTATTTTTACAATTATTATTTAATTAGTATTTAATTTTCAACCTCAATTTTTTTTTTTTTTTTTTTAAATTACAAAAATTGAAAATAAAATCTTATTTCTTACATCCAAAGGAAGTTGGGGGATTTCATTCTCCTGAGTGAGAACTTTCAGAGCCATTTAAGTTATAAAATTCTAAGAAAATAATAATAATGGATTTTCTAGAATAAAAGCAAATATGTTCTGTGACTTATGCCTGATCCATTTCTGCAACTTAATAATTGATGCTGTTGTTAAATGGGTCATTCCATGTCAGATCACCTGATGAGTTTACCACACCATCACAGATTTTCATGAATTTGCATATAAAAATCATAAGATAACACATTCTGCAAAATATGGGATTTTAGGTTCATACTTGCCAAGGAATGAATTTTTTTTAGGTGCTGCCCCCCTTATTTAACATATTTTCTTGAATACTTCTTGAATTTTCTCCTAATCAATCAAATGGAACCAAATTTGGTTTCCCAAGGTAACTTTTTTATGCTGAATCCAAAACTTCCAACGAAATTAGTCTAGGAGTAACAGTTTTGTAGTAATGGAAAGCATTTAAGTATTTTTTAGGAAAAAAATTAAATGGCGATGTGGGATCACATTTAAAAATTTAAGATTTTAACCCAAGTCAGAAAAAGGTCTAAAGTTATTGAAGAATAAGAAAGAAATAAAGAAATGAGTTTTGCTCCTGAGCCTGGAAAACAAATCGCAAAGTAGTTGTATTTTTATGTCGCGCTAGAAGAAAAGGACTTCAATACAGAAAGAATTTCCTAAATTCACTAGATCTATCTAAAGTACTTCCCAAAGTGTCCTAAGCACTTACAATTGGGATGCACTTTTAACCTTTGAACCTTGAGCTGGTAATGTGCACAGTACAGGAATAAATGGAATGTAACACCTGTCATTCCGGGAGGGCCACAACACCATATTTATTGATTCATTTATTTTCATACAGTTGACCAAACACATCTTTCTTCCTCATTGCTGCGCTCGTGAATGATCATCATAGCAACATATACTCCTGTATGCAAGTCATCTATGTTAAGAGTTGCAATCAAGGATGAACCAATAGCATTCACCTTTGTGTCAGTTTTTAGCTCATCTGACAACAGGCAATATATCATCAGCTCATCCTTTTACAGGTGTTGATGGTATTAGTGATGTACTTGGTATATCAATTAGTTGAGCAAATTTTGTGTGTATTACTACACTTACTTTTTTTGCATACACAACTCAGCTCCTCTTATTTATTGCATGTAACTTTACTGGTCTACAGCCCAATTTTGTATTCAGTTCACCAGGGTCCATAAGGGATTTAGCCTCTGATTCATCAGACAAATGGATAATCTTTTCCTTATTACAGTCTGCTACAGCTAATCTACATGAAGCTCACAGTCTTCAAAGTGTTGTAAACGGCACCCCCTGTGTGGTCTTTTGCAACTTTAAGTGTAATTGATCTCAGATATTTCTTGATGTTCTTTTTATGTTTGTTAAATGGGTTGCAACCATTTCTTTGTAATTGTTCTTTGAGAGTAGCAATGTTTGGCGGTGGTGACAAACTGATCTGGCAGCAGAAATATCAGACAATCCAGACCTTAAAAGCATGAGTTCTTTTTCTTCTTCCTTGAATTCATCAAAACAATTTAATCCACCAGTTCTTGAGTCAGTCGTGTTGTTACATTCAGTGATTAAAAGAATTTCAAATGAACAGTTAGCAACTGCCATGGTGCTGGTTCAAAGAATGGCGAGTTGCACCAGACCCTTGCAAACAAAGTAGATGTGGGGGGAATACCCAACCCTCTTAAACAGAAAGTAAAGTTCTTTTCCTCCCTTTCCAGAATCGTATGATTCAAAACCAAAAATACGAAAATTATTTTGAAAAGAAAGTGAAAAAAAAAAAAAATGGAGTGCTTCAGATATTTCATCCTGAATAACTCTTTATCACCTAATAGTTAATATTGTAGAAAACTGCAGATCTCCCTGTATAATAACAGCAGTTTAGTATTTTATTTTTCATTGTCAGAAAAACTTAACACTTTTAACTGAGATTTTACTGTGTAAAATTGATATTCAATTTTAAAAAGGATTAAGGCCAACACACAAATTTAAAAGATTAAATTATGTTATGGCTGGCTGAGCCCAGCTGAAACATAATTTAATATTTTAAATGTGTTAATATAATCTTTTAAATTTGTGTGTTGCCTTAATCCTTTTAAAATTAAAATGCTTGTAGTTTTTCAATAACATTTTCAATTACAGTGCTTAGCATTGGTGATTGAAATGGGTGAATTTTCAGTTTGAAAATTTCAGTTGCTCCTAGCTGTAAAGTGAGAGTTACTGCTAACAGAGCTATGACTAAATAACTATGCAGTGACAAAATAATAATTGTTGGATATTTCTTTACGCGATTCAATAAGATTACAAAGTTTGTTATTTTTTCCAGTTACTTTAGATCTTTTTCAGACTGGTTAAAATCTTAAATTTTTAAATGTGATCCCACATGGCCATTTAAATGTTTTTCCTAAATGCTTACAATACTTTCCATTATTACAAAACATATGGTTTGCCCACTGCAGACAACATGGAGCAACTGTTAAACTGTTAGGAAATGTTCTTGTCCTAGACTAATTACGTTGGAATTTTTGGATTCAGCATAAAAAAATTACCTTGGGAAGCCAAATTTGAGTCCATTTAATTGATTAGGAGATGAGGTATTCAAGAAAATATGTAAAATAAGGGGCTGGCAACTAAAAAAATTAATAACTTCAAAAATTCATATCTCGGCAAATATTTAACCTGAAAATCCCTTATTTTGCAGAATGTGTTATCTTATGATCCTTTGCATGCAAATAAATTTTCATGAAAATCTGTGATGGTGTGGTGAACTTATCAGGTGATCTGACGTGGAATGACCCAGGAGGCATCACTAGGCAAACTTTACCCTCCTTTAAAGGAAAAAAAACATCCCAGCACTATGCTGGATTTAGACTTATCAGCCTCATGACAGACTTTGACCACAATATCTATATACACTTGAGAGCAGAAAATCGCACAGTTGAATTTTATTACTTTTTTTTTTTTATTTTCCTTGCGATTCACAATTGAATCAAAATAATGTCAATTTAAAGATCGTTTCATCACCTATTCACCCTTAAGTGTGTATTGTCCCTTCAAAACCATGACAACAGCAACAATAGACCACAACACCCCAAATCAATGAAAAATCGAATGGGGACCATAATTACGGCTAGAGGAGAGAGAATACCCATTATTAATAAAGATTGTTTTTATAAATGTTTGTATTGAATTTTGTTTTAATCGCCATTTCCCAGGCTGTACGAAAACGAGGTTATCTGATAGGCTAGGAGATTCCTCCAAAAAACTCTTGCTGACATGCAATACACACTTAAGCGTATGATTGGATAGATGATGAAACGAACTTTAAATTGACATTATTTTGATTCAAAAACAATTGCGAGGAAAATAAAACAAAAAGTAAAAAATTCAACTGCGCGATTTTTCTGCTCTCAAGTGTATATTCTATTTAGGAGCTAAAAAATGAATCCGTCCTAAATAGTAATTATTATTATCATCATTATTTTTAAAAGGTAGTTATCATTTACCCCACCCCTACGTTTAATTTAATTAAATGTGATTGTTTTCAATCTGTCTTCAATCGAGCTTGACTGGGATTGTTTTTCGATGCCAAATATGCTGTAACTCTGGCCCACTGCAGAATTCATTGGTTAGCTCTACCACAACATTTAATAGCTTATAACATGGATGCACAACCTTAGGAAGTCTGAGGGCCAAAATTTTTTTTAAACTTACTGATGGAGGGCCGCAGCGTCCTATCCTTTAACCATCCAACCCTTACTATATCTTACTAATAATACAAGTACAAGAATTTATATAAATGTCTTACTAATTATTAATTGTGTTTCATACCAACTTTCCAATAGTAATGTCTGAGACAGTTGCTATTGCAAGCTATGAAATTTTTGAATATATCTGTTGGCAGCAATGGAAAGGCTCAAATTTAAGTTTGACACTACCGGGCTGCAGGTTGTGCACCCCTGGTTTATAATAAGCATCTTACTTGACATCATCCTAAATTATTTAATTGTCCCATTGGAAAAGCCAAGTTAAAATTTACATTTAGAGTATAAACGAGAAATTTATAGGTAATGGGTTTAACTTTTAAATGTGTATAGGGAAAAATATTTACAGAAATCATTGTTAGTGTTTATTATTCCAGGATATATTTCTTGGTTCAAAATATACAAAAAGAAGAAGAAACAACTTGCATTACATTTTCATCACATCAGGAAAAATAGATCATTAATACAAAGTTCTTTTAAAAATGATTACATATTTTAACAAATGTTTAATCTATTCTAACAATTTCATTATTTTTTATTACTTTTAGTGTTCCTCTGGCTTTATTGCACATCCGTATGCAAAGAGGCTAATTTGTCCCGATTGTCGAGCAGTGACATGTGCTTCATGCCGAAAACCTGTAAATATTCATTTTGCTTCCTAAGTAGAGTAATTCTTAAAACGTGTATATTTACTTCAACTAATATAAAATAAAAAAAACTTAGTGCTAATCTTATTTCTCCAACATTTTGAATTTGAAGAAGGTCCTCACTTGGTTTCCTACTTCGTCTTTCTCTAAACTATTTGCATCTGCTATTCTCCATTATTTTCAAAGGAAAGGGAAATTTTTTTTTATATATATAATTTTAATTCCACTCTAAAACTTACAATAATAATAACACAATTTAATAATTCATGAGTGAAATGAGGAGGGGAAAAAAAAATCTTGGATGGATAGAAATTGGCAAATTTCATATAAACTGTTAGCTAAAGTTTTGAGTTTAAAAGAATTTTATTTCTTAAAGCTACAATGAATACTTTAGAAAGTAGAAAATGAAGAATTTGATTCGACATATATTAAAAGAACTTTTAAATTTGTTATTAACTTATTTATGATAGTCAAATTGAAGCATCTCTCTCTTCTTGAACTTTGTTATACTCTAAATAATGTTAAAGTTTCTTTTAATTATTTTTAGTGGGAAAAGCAGCACGAGGGCATTTCTTGTGAAGCTTTTGCTGAGTGGAAAGAAGCAAATGATCCTGAATTTCAAGCTCAAGGACTTGAGAAACACTTGGCAGAGAATGGAATAGGTAACTATCTTATTACATTTATGGATATTTCGCCAGTGGTTTCAACATAAACATTTTCACAACCAACTAACCATGTTACTCACATTTTGTCTTTCTCTGTCTTCTGCAATCTTTATTTAGATAAAATTCAGCACTAGAAAATATTAAGCAGTTTTAATTATACAATAGAATGTCAATTAGCCAAACCACTGTCATCACACACACACACACACAAAAACAATATCTATTTTCAGTGCACTGTTTTTTATGCATTCAAAGATAGATCTAGTATTGCATCAAAATAGTCCTAAATTCATCATTACTGGAGTTCAAATTTCAATCATTTCTTCCGGTTTCAAAATATAATAATAACCTTACACACAATTTAATTGATGTAATATGCAATATGCTAATTACAGTTTGCTCTATATAAACTGGGTATTCTTATGTGTATCTGAATAACGTGATTCAACGAACCACCTTTGCTCATTAGTTCATCTAATGTTAAACTTTGCTATTCAATAAAAAAAAAAAAAAAAAAAAAAAAAAAAAATTGCCAGTGGTTTCAACATGTCATTAATGAAAATATTTAAACATTTAGAGAAAACCAAGTCCTCCAAACAATTGAAGATACTGAATAGCATAGATTGAACAATGACTCATTAAGTGAGGATTTTATTATTGAATTTATAGATAAATCTTCCTCATGAATGATTTTTGAAAGCAAAAAAAAAAAGAACATTAAAAGTATTATCAAATTTCTCTTGGCATCAGATCTCTTTTGTAACTCAGAACAAAGCAACAAAAGAACTAGATAAGGATGAAGAAGCCATCGGAAGTACATCCCATCCAACTTATTTTGTAAAATTCTTATCATGGTCAATCAAAGTTATTATTTGGCTTTTCATGGTCTAATGCTGATTCATTTTGGCATAAATTATACTCTTAAGGAAGAAGGCTGTGGAAAAAGAAAACTATTAACACGACTTGTTTCCATACAGCATCTAAACTATAATTAGCTTGTTTAAAATTCACTCAGTAATTATTCAGTATGTTGATTTTATCAAAATCTTTACACTTCAATTTGTGAATCCTTCATATCAGTGTGCTTGCAGACTGATAATGGCAATATAAATTCTATTATTAATTTTGATTTTATATGTTAATGTGCTAATGATGCAGAAATGAAGCAAAAAGAATATTAGATTTTTCTGAGACCATCTCTAATCGTAATCACATTGTGCAGAGCAATGTATACTTGTAAGCTGTATAGTCTTAATTCCATTATTCAACAAGTAAGTTCACATTTCTTGCACAATTCAGATAATGATTGATTAGAAAGCCAAATTCTATGGTTCCATAAGATGCATCTTGTTTTCCTTATTACAATTTTCCTTAAAAAGAAAATGTAAATTTCCATTTTCAGTCAATTCAATTAACATTATTCTTCTGTTTGCAGATTGTCCAAGTTGCAAGTTCCGTTATGCTTTGGCAAAAGGTGGCTGCATGCATTTTAAATGCCTCCA
>JAFIDM010000003.1:50975840-51005524 GCA_023159025.1 Thereuonema tuberculata
TTTGAAGTCAGATTCCTCCTTTCTAAATTGAGCATTTTTCTCTTTTGTGATTAGTCCATCTCTTGTCACTTAAATGCATGATCACTCTGTATCCATTTTTCTGGTCCTTTTCTTAAATATACTATCTCTAATCTTTAACAATGCTGATTTTTAATTTGTAAAATAATTAGCTCACATTGCATATTTATATACGATGAAGAAAAACAAACTCCTACTACTCCAATGATAATCAATATTATGTCCTATTTATTCCAAGGACTTCTTCTGGATACAATATAAATAAACAAAAACAAAAATGAGGAATGAAAGAGACCTCTCTTTTCTCTACAATAACAACTAACTTCAATAAACATGAAACGACATTAACAATAAAATCTTTCTAGTAATTCCCAAACGGATTGTGCGAGAACTATTGACTGTAGGAAAAAATTGAACTTTCTTCTAGGTCTAGGGTGGATAACTAAATTCCAATGGATCCCGAGCCATGTTGATATTAGCGGTAATGATATCACTGACAAATGGCAAAACAGGGGACAACCCTTCCTCAACTTAGACTTCCGATTACCCTCCACTCCACTAGATCTCAAATAAAAGTTGCATTACAAAGTCAAAGACTTAGGAGGATATCTTTGGGTAAACAATGAGAAAGCCTCGTTACCGGAGGTCCCCTTGATCACAACCTTCCACAGGCGGTAAGTGTGGCGACCTTCCGGATGAGAACAGGACATGATTATCTTGCTGCACATCTCCATTGGATTCGTATCCTGTCGTCACCAGAGTGCCTGTTGTGTGGCTATGAAATTATGAATGCTCAACATCTGCAAACATGCCCTGCTCTGGTTCATAACCAAAATTATTGCAATAATCTTTTTAAAGAAGCCCATCTTTACTGGTCAGCGCATCACCAAATGGCTCAACGGCCAAGGGTGGGCGTTGGCTAAGAAGAAGAAGAAGAAGAAGGCTAATGCAACTAACGTTCAGGATATTTCTTATTGAAAAAGCTTAAAATTTTATATCTTTGCATCAGTAATTCATGGAAATTTTCAACAGCCTTTCATGAATAAATTATTAATTCAACACTGATTTTACTAAATAAAATGAGTCATTTCTGAAAATTGGCATAAATCAGGAGAGAAAGTGAGAGTTTGTATGTGTGCATTATACTTAAACTGCACTAATAGTGATTCAAAAAAAAAATATTGAAGCAAATATTCATTTAGTATGTATTCTACGATAGTAATAAAAGAAAGAAAGAAGTTTTTTTACCTTAATCCTAATTTTGGTCTGGTTTACAAAAAACAGTATTAGTGGTGCTGTAACGTCAGTCTGTCCTGGCCATGTCCAAAGTAGCAATTATGTGTTACTCTTCTATCTTTCGTCCTGTAAGAAAAAAATGTTGAACTGGTTTAATATAGTAAATATTTTTTACTGTTATTTATTACTTGGAAAATGCGATAGTTTGAAAGTTATTTATTAATATTACAAACTTATAAAGTGTCAATTCTCAACATTACAAACTTATAAAGTGTCAATTCTCAACATTTCAGTTATCTAAATAAATTATTTTATTGCATTTAACATTCATGTATTCTGTAACCTCCTATATTATAGATGCATTTTTAGAATTAATCTATCTGACAATATAAAGCTGAATTAAGACCTTGGTCTATGGTTTCTTATGATGTAACATTAAAAGAAACATTCTGTGAAGACACTTGTGATGTGCGCCCACTTTGGGCTAACATAATTTCTTGTGTTTATGTAAACATTTTTGCTTGTTATTTATTTTTCACAAATCGAGTTACAAAAAAAAAAAAAAATTGCAAAATGTTTTATTACAAAACTATGACTTTATAGATCATTTGTTGATGCATTATACTCAAAAAAAAAACATTCTTTACTGAAGTGGATTAGTTTTATAGCTACAATGGAAACATGCCTGGATCGATCACAGTCATTCAATGTGACTATTTATTTACCATGTATGGAGCACATTACATTCAATGAAAGCTTCTTTTGATATTACATTATAGAAGATTAATAGATTGAGGCATTCCTTAGAAAAACTTTTAGAAAAATAATAGAAATTTGTTTTTCGCTCAAAAACTTACATTTTCAGACTGCATTACAATGAGTATTTGGGGAATCTTATCTCCCAGCATAAGATTGACCCACTCCCTATTTTTTCTGATGACGATTTGGAAGCATGTCTACGCAGAGCCAACAAGAAACTACCACCCCGAAATCCTGCTGCTAAATCAGAGAATTATCGTAGTGTACTTGAAAAGGTAGGATTTATTAATGTTGCTGCTTGAATATTCAGTCCTGCAAGTTCTGATTGCTTGTTGTTACTATCACTTTGATAGAAACAGCAGAGATTGGGAGATGTGGCAAGAAGAGAGCAAGACTAAATATTCATTTTAATAACTTTAGTAATTATTTAACATAGTTATTGAAGATTTTGAATTTCATTTGGTATCCATAGGCTTCACTACATAGAATATCTGGTTGGCTTAATTAATAAGAGGCAAATAGACCCCTTGCCAATCTTCACGGTCACTGATCTGCAACAGGAATTACGCCGGCGTTTGAAAACTGTTCCAGAGAAAGAGGAACGCAAATCAGATGAACTTTATCACGAATCACTTATTAAGGTTTGTTCTTCTCTTTTAGGCATGTACCTCGACCAGGAAACACTAATAGAACTCTTTTCTTTTTTTCTTTGTGTTAACTAGCAGAATTTAGCCAGTTCAGCTGCATGAATAGAGCATGTTTTAGAAGACGAGCCCACTTTCCAAATAGCTAATGTCATTTTATTACTAGAAATTTAATGGTCTTTTTAATGTACTACAGGTGTAATGAATATATACATACACACACACACACACTTACACTGCTCACAAAATTATGGGGATATTGCGAAATGAATATAATACACCCAAAAAACATAGGCATTTTAGTTTATTTATTAAAGAACATCATCAGAGAAGCAAATGACACGAAAATGGAAGTTGTCTGAATATGCAAATGTGATGCAAAACGTTAAGTTGCATGTTACCCTACAACCCTGAACTATAAAGGTGGCAAAGCAATGCGATTGAGCTGCAGGGACAGTTTCTCACTGCTACTGGATGACTGGTGTGAACTCCGTCTCGATAGACTGATGCATTCCGTTAACTGCTGAACATTCCAGAACCTACAGAAGGTAGTCCAGGGTACTCAAGATTCAGCCTGCAGGTTGACAGTAGTCGTGGGTGAACAATTTGGCAACAACCGGGAGAATCCACGTTTCGTGCAAGAAAGACATTCCTTTGGTGATCGTACTGACCTCCATGTTGCTAGAAATGGAATGGTTAATGCTGTAATATATCGGGATGAAATTATACAGTCTATAGTGGTATCCTATGCTGAAAGGTGAAATATTGTGAGAATTACCAAAATGCGAACACATGCTGTTGGAAAAATGGTTCTGATAAAGTTGCGCGTCACAGGGTTGCCACAAACCTTCAATTTGTAAAAAATACAATATTTGCAAAGTGCAATAAACGAACATGCATATACATTTTTTTTCATAAAACTTTTTAACCATTTTACTTTCTTAAAGCTTATATAAAGTAGAACTATAATTGTACAAACCCTAAGTCACAATTTTAATAGGAATTTACATTGTAAAGTCACATGTACACTGTAACTCTGAAGTAATTGTTTATACTTAATTAGATTTTCTAATTTGCCAGTGCATTTTATGGACCCATTTACATAAAAATCCAAAATAAAGAAACATAAATAATTTAAGAAATACAGGCAGACCCTGTTTAGAAACGAGATACATTCCTGAGAATGTCTTAAGTCGGATTTGTACATAACTTGGATTCCTGATGAACAGCGCATGTACGATAATAACAATACTATAACAGCTCATATGTGGTAATAATAATAGAGAATAATGCAGTTATAGAATCTAATGTGCTCTTTCTTTTAATTCATACAAAAAAATTTATATAGGAGAAATTTCAAAAAAGAATATTAAAGGTTAACACTCCCCTAAAGTGGTGCTGTGAGTAAGCGATCATATAAACAATGGGACTAGCCACTAGCGTAAAGCTGCTGTGCCAATGAACTGCTTATGCCTTGCAGGTTTGGTTACATGTGCAAAAGAAACGAGTTCCCGAATTATTAATATAATTATTTAATTATAAATTATCCTTATGGGGAACCTGTTCGAAAGTATAGAACCCCATAAGTCGTCCGTAACCCTGGGGCTGCTTGTAATGCATTTATCAACATGTAAATTTGTTTGATGTTATTGTCCAGCCCTGACTTGGGTTCGATGTTTGCAACCCAATTTACAGGCTAAATTCACACAATTTAGGCCAAAATACTGTGCCACATGTCAACCCTTTGACATCCTGTTTTCTGCCCAACCCTGAAAATGGTCTCCTTGAGAAACTGAAACCATCAGTGGTATTTTAATTATTATTTCATTAATTTTGTGCAACTGTCTACATCCTTGTGCATCCTCGTGTTTATAAACTGTTAGTAATACATTGTTTTGTGTCCTATTTCATAGTTATGAGTTTAATAAAATGTAAACAGTAATACTAGATTTTTATAATGGGCCATGTAATTCCATGACTGTAAGTAATTTAAAAGTTTAGTCTCAATGAAAAAAAAAAAACCCAATAAGTTAACATTGAGATTTTGGTATTTTTCTTTCTTTTATTTAGATTATTGATACTATATTTGCTTAATAATGAATAAATTGTAATTTTTTTCCCTGAAATACTGATGAATTTTATTATTAACAACGGTTTATTGTATGCTAATATATTACTTTATCAGAAAAATTTTATTTTAATATTTTCCTTAAAATTTCTTCTTGAAACCCTTTTTCAAGTATTGTTGCAAATATAAATAGATTTTCAAGTAACAATAAGTCTTCTGCACATAACTAGCTGAAAGGAAGGAGAGCCTCCAGGAAGTAGTAGTTTTTCTATGCATATCATATTACTAAATAGCAAAAAAAAAAAAAAAAAATCCACAAAGAGCTTCTATAGTTGTTTTCTACCTTTCCTTAATAAATAAAAAGATTTAATGAGTGAAACCAGTTCCCGAACAACAAATTGTTGACCGTAATTGTTACATCAAAGATGAATATTATTCTAAACAATCATTAACATATGAATTTTGGACTAACAGTGAATTAAATCCCTGAAGTCAGCACCGATCAGATAGAAAGGCCATGTAAGGCATTGCTATTCAATAGCAAAGCTGAGGGATTGGGCAAATAAACAGTTTTGTGAAGACAATGTAAACTGTATGCAAAGCATCCTGAAAGTGGTTAAGAACAGCTCAACTATGGTCTCATTAAAGCTATAATGGAAATGCTGCAAAAATAGTTCTGTCTGTTGACCAAAGTCTCAAAGGAACAATACTAAACAGGAGTTTGAATCAGTAGGGTTTAATACTTCTCAAATCAGCAAATGGAGCGTGGGGGAAAGGACTGATATTGGAAGAAGGAAAAAACAAAAAAACCCTGTTACAGTAGAATCTCGATTAACCGCAGTTGTCGAGACCGGATCTCCGTCGGTAACTCGAAAATTCTGCATAAGAGAGAGCACAAGGGGGACGGAGGGGAAGAAATTGTTTCTTTACCAAAAAAAATTAAGGAAACCGACGTCGGTTAAACGAGGATCCGAGTAAAACAGTGTCGGATAATCGAGGTGTTACTGTAGTTGTATTTATGGATCAATGTAGAGGTGAGAGGCCTGTAAATTGTAAAGGAGAGTGAAGATGTCAGTGCATGCTGTAAAGCAAACTAATAAAATGCTAGACAAAGAAATTTCTAAACAGCCATGTAAAGTGGACATAAAATATTCACGATCCTTTGATACTTTCAACCAACTTCATTTCATGAATTATAAAAAAGCCACTGCAAATTGTATATTCTCATAAACCAGCTCTTGATGACTTAGGCAAATTTAATCTAACACTTTCCAAAAGAATTGATAAGGGTTTTAAGAATGAACAGTAACTTGAATGTTTGTTTTATATTGAAATCTACTTTTTCACGTCTTTTATTCCTTCTTTATTGATTCCATAGCTCTCTTCCCTATAGCAGTCTTACAGCTTATGGTTTTTTCAGACATGAACTGAAGAATTCTGATGGCAGTCTGCATGTTGTTATATCTTACTATAGCATAAAATAAGAATTTGTTTCAATCCACAAGCAGAAGTATTCATTCTGTTCTGAATAACTTCTTTTTTCCAAACATGTAGGGCATCTACTAATCTCCCTGAAGCAGACAGACAGTAGGAAGATATAAACAAGTCATTTTTTTAATCCATTCATTTGCTAATCTATTAATATATGTTCTTAGAAGACACCATGAAATTGAATACTTATACCGAAGCCTTGTATATCTGCAAACCAAATAATAATAATAATAATGTTCAATTTAAATATAAGTCACACACAGTTGAAAACGAAGGCATCTTATCATTTATATTTTTTTTCTTTGTTATTTTTAATTTAATGATTAAAACTGTGCAAAAACATAAAATTTACATTGCACTTTTAATATATTCTTTTATATCTTTTTTTAGATAATTCAGGAGGAAATCCCTTTAAATGAAACAGAACTCAGATGATTGAACCAATGAAGAAGATGTGTGTGAAATAGTGTTACGCTATGGAAGATTGTAAGATTCTGGCAAATTTGAGTACTTAATGACTTTTTAGAACAGTTAACATAATATTCCTGCAACCATAAAGCAAATTGAAACAAATTCTTCAGTTCCTTTCGAAACCTTATATATCGAGAGTTTTGGAACTTTAAATAGTTATGCATAAGGTTTTTTTGTTTCTTCCCTAAAACAAAAATGTTCTTTTTACTGAAAGAATAATTTGCTTTAGGATTTTTTTAAAATATTCTAGGAAGGGGAGTTGAATTCATGTACATAATTTTGGAAAACTTTCTCTCATAGATTTTTTTGGTTTTCATATATAAATAATATATTTGCTTTTTGCAGTGTAAATATATACATGCACTTTAACTTTGAATACTTAAAAATAGTATTTTTCACAAAGTTTTAATTATCAGGTTATTTTCTTCAATGTTGAAATTATTGTGATATTAATTTTATATTTTCTCATCTAAAAACTTAGCATAATTTACGACAGTTTCAATTATATGCAAATTAAATGAAAATAATTTATTACTGATGATGTTTTTATATAATGCTAACAGGATAAATATATCCATCTCTACATGTATGTATATATTTATAAACAGATATTCAAAGAATTTTTTACGCTTCCCAATTTTTTTTATTTTTTTTTTTAATCCAAGCAGTTCCTGGTTTATCTAAGTATGTCATAACAAATTATCGTACAGACATAAGCAATGGAACTATGTAAATATAAATTTTACAACGAAAATACAAGTTAGATTGGTATCATAATGTAAAAAAAAAAAAAAAAAATATAAAAAACTGCAGCATTTCAGACACTTTATTATTAGAATAACTTTTTTCTTCAACAGTAAGGATGTTTACTTGTTTCAAAACTTAGTATGTTCTTGGGAATCAAAATAATGTTAAGGATAAAAAAAACAAGCATACTGCAATTCAGCAATATGAGAACACTGAATATGAATACGTATATGAATAAATTATCATCATTTGAAACATTAACATACAACAGCAGTAATGTTATGATTATACGCAAACAAACAAATCTCCTTTAAAATGTTTCTCTCAGACAATTTTAAGAAATTAGAAACGATTCAATGCTGATATTTACAAATGTCACGAAATAACTTCAACCTATCTATTCTGGCAACCTTTGGATAAAGTCTGTATCGAAATGTGAAATTTTTTCTGAATTATCAATGACAATCTGTTTTATCCATAGCTAAATAAGGTTTATTAATAAAGCCACTAATCTTACAAAAATTAAGAAAATTAAGTTACTTCATTTCAAACCTTTTTTTGTTACTATGTGCAATACTACGCTATTTCTTTGATGATAAAAAAAATATATATTATGTATAAAAAAGTAAATTCTTATTCCAATGTAACTCCACTAATTGATGCAACTGTTGAAGCCACCTGTGCTGGATCATAGATGGCATCGAACTACAAATATTTTCTACATTTAACAGAACAGGATCTTGATAAGTCAAATAGGAAATATTTGAGAAACATGAGATTTGTTTACTTGTAACCTTTTGAATTTTCTATTAAGAATATGATGGTTTGGTTTAATGCTCAGGTGTTGGCCAGGATTAACTTGTACGGGTTTAACATTATTACAATTTTAAAATTAAAATATTTTTATCTCCTATTTGGTTTTATTGTTACTGGCATTTACTTACTAATAAACTATTACCAGACCATCCTTGAGTAGCAATTTATATTTGTTATTATTGTTATTATCATGTTGATTTACCTTATTAAAGCATTATCATGTTAGGTAACCCTGTTTAATTTCTTTGTAAGCGTTTTAACCTATTTGTGTCCCCTGAAATCCATGTATTGTGCATTTGTATCTCTGCTTAAAAAAAAAAATGTAAATAAATACTTTTATTTTCTACCATTTTTGCCTGTGATTTTTATCATCATATTATTTTGTTTTGTTTTTTTCTGAAATTTGGTTTATATATTATGGAGCTAAACTGAACAGATTTATGATCAAGGTTGTATTCATAAAACCATCATTATTAATAGCAACAATAACAATTCATTGCATTAAAATGACATCTTACTATGCAATGTTGTCCATTTCTTACAAAGCATTATGTATGTCTGGCAAATAGTAATTTCTATAAATGCTATCTATAATAAGTTAGAGATAAAGTCCTATATCTGGCAATCCTTTGGAACTGAATTAGAAATGACATTTTAGCCATGTAAAATTTTATATTGTATTATGAAATTAATTAATTTAACTCTATTAATATGAATAATATATTCTGACCTCTTCTATATGTATATACCAACGTTATAATTGATATTAATCCATAGTGCTGTTTAAGTGAACGTCTTTGTTATGTTTCTGAAAAGTAAATGTATTTCAGTGAACAGTGACTGATATTTTTTATTTTCATTACATATTTTTATTCTTTGCCTTTGTATGATAAAGGCTTTTTCTTCTCTTTTTTTTAAGATTTATTTATTAAGTTCATGCTTAATCATCTTGCATGTTGTAAAACTGTCCAACTTCCATTTGTCTTATTTCTATTTATTTAACTATTTAAATAAACTTTATAGAGAAAATGAATTATTTTTTTTTTATAGATATTAACAATTACTTTAATGGAATTTTCTTTAAATTGTGCTGCATGTTGAGTTTTAATATAGATTGGAAATTTTCTAACATAGCCATAATAAATATCTTGATAGCTTAAAAAAACAAAATTTATGTAGAAACTGAATTAAACAACATCGAAAGACATCAATAATGATCAAGATTTCTGCTTTTTTTTTTTTTTTTGTAAAGGAAACTGGAAGCCAGTTCATTTCCTCTTACATGGTATTCCAACAAATAATGGACATAACGATCAAAGTGTATTATCAAATATTTTTTTATTTTATAAATGTATATATTTAATGCAGGGTCTTGTTATCACTTTATTGAGCACAAAGGACAAAATGTGGATACATCAGAGCAGAGCTGAATAAATTAATGTTTGTTTTAACACTGGTAAGAACCCAGTCAATTCAAGAGTGCTCAAGACCAATTATTTCTGAAAATTAGGAGGATTTAATGCACTTTCCTTATTATTGGTAAATTGTAAGTTGTATTCTTATACAGATATTTTTTATTGTAAAATGTAAAAGGAATCGAGTCTTTTTTGCTTGATTAACATTGGCTTCATGTTTGGGGTTTATAAATGCTAAGGGTTACTTTAAAAGCCATCTATGTAGAATCGGTCAATAATACGGAAGCAAATTATAAGATAAGAATGAATTCTCAAAATCAAACCTATTAACAGATATCATCAAGAAGATATCATGGGGTCACTAAAAGGAGAATATTTTTCTTTTTGTTGTGGAATTGAATCAACTGGTAAATGAGACTGATTATAAACAAAGCCAAGTGCATTTCCTTTAAGAAACTGTTAAGACATGAGCAGATAGGGATCAAATATTAGTTAATACTCAATCCAAATATCCATTATAATTACTGAAACTGTCCATTCTTAACATAATGGAGCCTAGAATTTGTTTAGTGTAATCTTGACCCTGCTATTTTCCCAGAAAATATGTATTTTGTACAAAGCATTTATCCGTATCAACCAACGACGAGCACTTGATCCTTAAATTAAATTTTTTCAACCTGGACATTTATTTAACTATAAGCACTGATGGCCTTATCTATGTAATAAATATATCAAACACTTAATGGAAATGTTATTTTCTTATGTGCATATACAAAAAAAAATAATTTCTGAAGCATTAAATCAACATTTATAATAAATAAACTATTTTCACAACCAGAATGTCAAATTCAGTTAAATATTTTTGTTTTGCAAATATATTGCTTGGGGAAATTTTGCTCTTCATGCTTCAATTGACGAAGAGATTTGCAAGAAAATCCTGCATCTATATTAAATGCTAATTTCTACTGTTATTACTTTCCTGTATAATAATATCATTTTTGCAAGACAAAAGGTCAGTGACAGTAATTCAAATTATTGTTAACTTATTTTTAAACTTTGTGAACTGTATTTAAAGAAGCATTAGTATTGCTGTCATTGTTTTTCTTAAAAGACACATTGTAATAAGCTTGTATTGTTTTGATCTTAAAAATTTTATTGTTAAGTTTAGATATAATTTTATATAGTCATAGTTCCATTTTGAAAGAGTGATTTGTGATATTGAATTGGATAAGATGTTTGAATTCTTTTTGTACTGACTGACACTGAAGTAGAATTTTGTAAGTTATATAAATTTAATTAATGAAAATTAAAGAATTACACTGAATAAAACACTGTTTTATTTTTTTGAAAGCAACTATTTGGTTTAACTTTCTTATGATTAATAAGAAGCAGAGTTTCATTAATGAAAAAAAGCAAAACCTAAATGCAAAGAGTAGTTTATCCGAGGTAATTCTTAAGTGTAGAACGGTATTTCTCAATCTTTATGACTTTACAGTGCTTTTATGTATTTGGTAAAAATCCCACAGCAAACCAAAGTTGCTCTTTTTTATCCCATGGCACAACAAGCTTTTTTCGTGCTTTAAATCTTTTTAAAAAATTTCAACATGATTTGCACTTTAGAATAGTCTATTTTAAACATTTAACCCAAAACGGACCAAGCACTGAAATAACAATTTTTGAACAGAAATGATTTATTTAATCTCGTAATAAATCAGAAAGAATAGAAAATTAAAAAAAAAAAAAAAAGTTGAGAAACTACTTAAGTTGCAATAAAATGTTGTATTTATGCAACTTTGGGATTACAATGTATCTTATTTATTGTCCGAGTGAAATGAAACAAAACAGTTGCATGAAGGTGGTTCTTTTTACATTTATACATTGCTGTACTCTTGCACAGCCTGCTTTATTATTTTCTTTCATTATCTTACGACCCACATGAACATATCCTACTTCTAAGGGCAAAGAATGCATTGAAGGTTTACCTTGATTCATGAAGTCTTCATTTTCATCTTCCTTTTGACTTTCATTGCCCTCAGATTTCATCAGGGTGGAAACCAAGTGAAAGCAAAATTCAAGTTGCAATTCTGTATATTTTCCATGAATTTACAATAACACTATCAATCAAGTCGATGAAAAAAAGGCCATCATGATTTTTTTTTTTTTTTTTTTTGCATCTTATTCTGATTCTGTAATTAACAATACTATTGTTGTATAAATCAACTCTTCCCATGCGTTGATTATATTTAGAAATGGCTCAGAGCTGTGTCACAGAAAGAGTTTTTTTTTTTCATAGTAAAACTGGGCTCTAAAGGGTATTTTGCAGTGCGATTTTGGTTCCAATTGCAAAAAAATCCTTAAAAGTTTCAATGTACAAAAAAGTTTATATGATGCAAAGAAGTCAAAAAAATGTACGATATTTCAGTTGGATTTAGAACAACTGAAAGCAGATGTGCAACTACTTGGTCATTAAACTAAATTTGGAAATTTCATTTTCTGTTCTTAAGGAATACATCTATACAGGTAGCCATTTGAACTGCACAAGCATCAGTTCCAAATTGCACTGGTTTCCGTTTGATGAACATCTTGTAGGAATGTCTCCTGAATTAAGGCACCATTTCCTCATTGATGAAGAGGATGTAGGAAAAAACGGCCAAATTGAAGATTTTTCATTTATGATATTAGGAGTCAATTTTGATAATTTATCATTTTTATCCAGTTTGCTATTATCTGATAAATGCAAATTTTGTTTGATTGATGTGAACTTATTACTACTCACACTTTTTTCCTAACAAGTGGGAGACTTGTTGTAAACTGAAACCAATGTTGAAACTTGCAAACGGCTTATGGTGCCTTGAGAAGCGTGGCGTACTGTATATGGCTAATAATCCCAAGGTTGCATAAATGCAACATTATGGTAAATTACATAAAGGAAAGTTCTTACATATTTTTTTTCTCAAAATGAAACAATATTACAGTTATAAGAACTCTATTTTAGATTGTCATGCATTCAATGTTAATCTACTGAGTTCAGATAAATTAAGAAAACATTTCGAACGGAACTGTGAAAAACTTGTATTTTTTTCCAAGCTTTCTAAAATTATTGACATTGTGATGATGAAAAATTAATAAAGAAATGGTGCACAAAAAACCTCTTCCTTTTAATGTCTATTAAGTATTGCAGCACTTAAAAAAAGAACTGTGAGAAGCCATTTTGCAAAAAAAAAAAATAATAATAATAATAACTGAAATGTTGTGTTTATGCAACTTTGGGCTTTAATGGATTAAAAGTATCCTGGAATGTCCAAAAAATACCCTTTTTCAGCAAATTTGAATGTAAATTTATCAGATACTTTTATTGTTAGAATGACAAAATAGTGTTTAAATTTCTGTTTACTCATATATTTTAAAGTCAAGGGTTTAGTTTAGAATAAAGCATTTAGGTTGTGTGAGAACCTAAATGTTTATTGCAAATCCATTTAATCTTCTTGTGGCAAACAAAGGGTATCCTCACGGTACAGCTGTTGAGAAACTCTGATGTGGAATATTTCCTTTATTAAAATCATTATTGGATTCTTCCTTTACTTATCCAGGTTTTTTATTTGCAATTGATGCAAAGTAGCTATGGAATTATTTTTATATGAATTGTAGGAGTAAAGATAAATATTCAGTCTTAAAATTGCTTTCTACAGCAACTGTAAACCATCCATTAAATGATCAGCCTAACAATTTAGGATACCAGTCATGAATTCCTTGTTAAACTTATATACAGATTTGTTTAATGGTACAGTAGAACCTCGATTATCCAAAACTCTTAACCAGAACCTCGTTTAACCGATGTTGTTTTCCTTAAGTTTTTTTTTTTTTTGGTAAATAAACAATTTATCCCCCCCCCTCCTGTCGGAAATTCCATTCTGTTGTCTCCCTTTGCCGGAAATTCCATTCGTAGCCAAGACCATCTGCCTTCTGCCTTTCTATTGGCTACTTTCTGTCCGACTCAGAAGCGTTGGCTTTACCAAAATGTAGAGCATTCATTTATGCCACGGAGCACACTAAATGAAAACACGTTTTGTTAACAGTGGAAAAGAAGTTCCAAATTGTGAGCAGAATTGAAGCAGGAGAAACTTCTAAAAATCAGCAACTCCGGTGCTTTTGAATGTTTTGCTAAAGGACTGATGTGGTTGGAGCAACAGACTGACACTGTTTCTACAGAACTTATGCTGCTGAAACAACTTCGGGACAGAGTGGCTAAACGACTTCAGTCATGCTTACGGCAGCGCAAACTTCCATTTAAGCCAATGTAAAGTATGTATCATATGTCATATAAACATTTATATTGCATTTTCTGACTTGTGTGACATTTGTGTGACAAATTTATTGTTTATAATTATAGTAATATAATTAAAAACATCACATTTAGTTATTTTGTATATATGTATATGTTTAAAATCCAGTGTTAAAATTTTTGCGGTCTCCTGATGGCCATTTTTAAGTGCTCTCTTTTATCCGGAATTTTCAATTAACCAACGGAGGTTCAGTCCCGACCACTTTGGTTAATCGAGGTTCTACTGTATTATTTACATTTTTACTTTCTACATGCAATGGTACAAGAAACATCTAAATACATTTTTATTCCTAACACGCTTAATTGTTTTAACTTGATAAAAAAACCTATATATATATAAAATGTTAATCCCAATTTCAACATAAATTCACACCATTTCCTCCCTAAACAAATTAAGACCGCTATTTGATTGACTGATTGATTGTTTGTGTGTGAGAAAGGTTTCTATTATTAAGAAGTTTGTGGTCATACAACTCAAAAAATAATTAACAGATCTCTACCAAACTTCATATTTAAGAGTCTAGATGTCTAGATCTGATTCAGTGAGGAGGTGTCTCAGTAAAATTACACACACATTTTGTAAGCAGTGGCTCATAACCCCCCCCCCTCATAAAAAAAAAAATGTTTATAAAGGCATCGATATTTAGGGAAACGAAACCAACAAATTTTATGACCCTTTTCAGATGGTTATTCTAAACAAAAAATGTAATATATATATTATGGGCCGATTTGACTTTGTTCTTGAAATGTGATCACTTCATTGTACGAAGCCTCAGAATGAAAGCTATCTTGATTACCATTTAACAATCTGTTGATTTATTGATCTGAAATGCAATTACATTGAAATCGCTAACCTTTCACAGGTATTGTTCAAATTGTCTACTTCAGTGCTGTCAGTAATTGCATCTATGGAACATCAGCAAGGAATTGTCAGCAGTTCAGAAAATTGTGTCAGTTATTGAATGTAATAACTGTTATCACATTTTTCGCTTGCCATTCACATACTCTACTGATTTTATACAACCCCACAGATAGAAATCTAATTGTGATAGGTCCAGTGATCAAGGAAACAATGAACTTGTTCCACCCCATGTTATCTATTAAATGAGGAATGTCTCATTCAGCACAGCTATTGCTTGTCTGGCTGCATGTGGTTGTCATGCTGCAAATGATACATCTTCTAACATAGCGGTAGGTGATTACACATAAAACCTGTAAGTCTCCTATCAGATATCCCCTGAAGAAATATGGTTCAATCAGATAATTACCTACGGATCCACACCACACATTGATAGAGAACCTGTATGGGTAAATACAGATTGTTATAATCTCAAATCTGTGAATTACAAGTGTTATTAATATTATGGGTGAATGTGGCTTCATCACTGATTATGATGTATGGAAGCACATCCAAATTGATTCAAACCCACTGCCAAAATATCTCAAGAAATTCATAATCGACAGGTAATCGGTGTTGGACTTCTGCAGATGGTATGGATAAAGACCATCAGAACGTTTACTTCTCTACACTTGAATGGGTGTAACATTCTTTATACATAAAATTCTGTTCACACTTGAGGTTGAGCTTTACTGCACAACATTTAGAACCACTTCATCACGTATTTGTAACACATGGTTGATGTTTCTTCATGGAAAGGAACCAGTCACTCTCAAACACTGATATACATTTCTGAATGTTGTGTGGTGAGGAACCGTGCAGTTAGGATGTTGGTGTCGATATTCCATAGCAGCGGTACGCCCATCCCCATTACAAAAATCGTATACAAATATCATGTCAGCTTATTCCTTGTTTGAATACTTTACAGGCATTTTACCATGTGATGTCATTGGTTACACCAACTAATAAATAACCAATGTCAATAAATAAACATTTGGGTCAAACCAGGTATTTCACATATTCGCAGGATAACTATTGTGAAGTGACATTTCAGTCCTTATCTCAGGAATGAAGCCAAATCGACCTATGGTGTATATACATTTTTTGCTAAGAATACCCTCTTGAACACTCTTGCAAAGCTCGTAGGTTTCATAATTGAACATTCTGTAGCAACTTTATTACAGAAGTAATAAAAAAATGACAGAAAAGAAACATGATTCCATAAAGTATCAAAACTGGTCAAGAAATGTTTAGAAATGTTCAATTCTTTTCAGTACAGTAGACGTGTCAACTATTTTTTTTTTTTTTTGCAATTACACACTGTATAGTGAAATCAGAGATATGTAAAGTGAAAGCAAAGTCAAAATCCTGAAATTTTATATAAATTTTCACTCCTTTTTTAATGCTAGTATCCTGGATATCCACTTTCCAGCACATATTACAAATGAAGACGTCCGATTACGTTGTGGGGTCTCAAATATCACAGAGATGGTTAAGACCAGAAAATGGAAATGGATTGGACACGTTCTCAGAATGCCCCCACAACGCATTCCCGCAGCCACTTTCAGAAGCATCAACTGCTCAACATGGAAAAGACCCTGTGGTGGCATATGTTTCACAATGAAGTGGCAAATACAGAAGGAGGCAGAAGAACTAGTTCTGAAACCTCTCTGCTTAAGCAGAAAGCAATACAATGCCAAGTGGCTTGATTTCCTGACAACAATGGCGACAGATCGCAAGCAATGGAAAATCATTGCACAAAGGCCCATGAGGTTGCCCAAATGCAATTCTGCATGAAATGGGCGATAAGTAAGTAAGTAAGTAAGTATATACACTCACTTCCAAAAGATAAGCACGGAGAGGAAAAATGTTAATTTCCATAAGAAGCTGAAATTTGCTGCAAAGGTAGAAGGAAGTATGCAAATTATATAGGTAACAGCCAATCACGATTTCGCGTCGAGAAATATGCAATAGAGGCAGTCGTATAAGAAGCCGGCATTGTGAAGGGTTACAGGCATGTAAGTGCTGATGAAAGGTGTTTAGAACATTCGTACGATTTGTTTTCAAGCTAGAAGTGTTTCTATGGCTTCCAGAAGACTAATGGAAGATTCTGAGCGCTGGCGGGCTGTCGGACACAATGAAGCAGGACAGTCTATCCTATTCCTGGTTAGGGGCCCATAAGTCAAGATTTTGGGGTAGGTACCTCTTAGGTTTATACATGGTATAATGGTATATATTGAGGTGTATATGTATGCCAAGTTTGAAGTTCATGGCGTTTTCCTAAGTTGGTATAGAGAAACCAAAGTCTGCATAGGGACATGGCCTAATGGGGGGGGCGTCCATTAATTATGTGAGCTCAAAAGGGGGGGGGGTCCGGCAAAATCTCACCAAATCTCATTTAAGGGGGGTCAATGCAAATCTCAGGTCAACTTTTTAATTCAGAGAATATACATATGATAACATTATAATATACGATTACTAATACCAATCTCTTTTGGTGAAAGATCAAACTAAAGTTAAAAAATGCTGCAAGACTTGCGACTTAAAAAATGCTGCTTTGCGTGTGAAGCTGCAGAAACACAGGCCAGCGCTGCATGCAACCCCGCCAGCACCTGTGGTCAGGGTTCGACCAATGCATGTGGTCACTTGTCGGGCTGAGGAGCTGCTGTGTGCCGTGGACAATAGGCTGGAGTGGCTGCTTGAGGGGGATAGAGATACGTCTAACTGTCTTCCTATACTACCAAAAGACACGGACGTCATGTGTCCAATCATTACAATAGAGGAAGCACATGAATGCCCAAGGAGTGAGTGAAGAATTAGGGAAGGTGATGTCACAGCCTATTTTTTTACTTTTACTAATTTAATTAAATTCGTTATAGTGCACCTTAAACATATTATCGTTTTTCTCCTCTTCTTTCACAGAAAAAATGTATTTCGTAGAAGACATCAGTAATGCTTTAGGTATTTAGTGGTTTGAAGTGAAATACATAAACATCAAATAAATTTAATTATTTAAAAATTATACGGCTGGCCTCATTATATATCTCACATATATAATTATATCTCACATGAGGGGGACCGGGGGATCCCACCAAATCTCACCAAGGGGGAGGGGGTCCAAATTTTTTTAAAAACAATTTATGTAATTAATGGACGCCCCCTAGTGAAAGTGACCTAATAGTGGGGAGACAAAATAAATAGTGGGGACAATTGGATCCACCCAATCGATAGTATTCTAAGAGAGGATCATTTTATCCTCTAGCACCCATATTTGGAAACATGAGTTTCACCCTTAAATTCGACTTCAAAGTTAAAACTTCACTTGACAAATACACCAACTTAGGAAAACGCTACAAACTTCAAACTTGGCCTACATGTACTGTACATCTCAATATATACCATTATATCATGTATATACCTAAGAGGTGCCTACCCCAAAATCTTGACTTATGGGCTCAAAACCAGTTGCCCATGTCCAAGTCACATAGTTCTGGGGTAGTCAGGGGGTCATGTGGCATATTGTTAGAACCAGTATCTCCAGGGCAGATGAATGCAACAAAAACAAGAGCTCTACCTACTACGATGGCTGAGCAATTTGTAATCGAAGTGGTACCTTGACATGGGCATTATCAACGAAACGGTAAGAGCTGGAGACTTGGGCCCATAGACATTATTCCTTATTAAGAAATAATATTAATTTATTAATCTATTTCTGACCTCAAATGGGTCACTGTCACTGTTAGGCCATGTCCCTATGCAGGCTTGCTGTTGTCCTTTGGAACACAGTTTCTTTGGTTATATGACAACGTTAAAAATTTCACTTTATTTGGTCTAATAGTTTCTGAGCTATAGAAGCCTAACATGGGTAGAATGCAACAAAAAAATAACACACGACTTTGAGCTTCAATGTGAACACAGTGATCTAAATTTCTTTGATATCTCAGGAACTAACAAAGATATAACAATGATTTTTTTTTTTTTTAATTTTCTTGTCAAAGATTAGAGTAATTCAAAAATCCATTACAATGGAGCAAACAGGCAATTAGTGTTTTTAAAACTTATTTAAAGTTAAAAAATCTTTTTCAATTTTATGTTGAAAATTGGCAATATGTAAGTTCATTAAGCCAAGAAAAGCAGAGGAAGGATCAAGTTGACTTTTTTTTTTATACAAAGCCACCAAGTGGTCTACTTTCATCACAAAAAAATCTTTTTGATCTTCTCTCTATTATTGCTGTAAATGTAAAAAAAAAAAAAAATCTATTTACTTTGTATATCTCTGTAAAAATCAGTATTTCATGTTTGCGTAGAATTAATTTAAGCAATAATTATAGAATTTTCAGCTAATAGATAAAGTTGCAATGTCCAAAGGCAATCTCATGATAATAAAAATAATTTTTCAGTATTGTGAGAATATTGTCAAACTTTGAGTCATCTAGACAGTGTAGTGTAGGAATGTTAACTAATTCAGTGTCATAAAGTAAGTTACGTAAAGTCAAAAGGATTTGTTAACCTTCAAGAAATTTCACCTACCAATAGAGAAATAATTTCTTTTAGGAGCTGATGTTTCACCACCAGTGCTACTATCTAAGAAAATTTGAAGGCTATCAAGTCACTTGCTGTAATCCTTTTGGTGACCATGATACTAAAAATCATATTAAAGGATCGCTATATGCAAAGTGAGCCCTGAACTTACATCAATTAAAAAAAATTAAAACATCAATGTTTGCCCTGGCCAAAAACTGTAGAAAAAAGACCACAGAAGCAACTGAACACACTGGCAGAGCATTCAGTTCATTGAAGCTGAGACATGTGTTAGCAGAAGATACTGCTCAAGAAGTCAATACCAGTCTATCACAATAAAACTACATTCCCTGTCCTCTTACAGTAAACCAGCCTATGCAAAGAGAAAAATTTGACAAGCAAAATCAGCACTGCAGAGTAAAGTGTCACATATTCTGAGTTGTGATATTAAAGGCAACACTTCCGATGACAATGCCAGTGAAAATGATGTACATAAGCTAAAGAAAAAAGCTGAAGATTTGGATGAACTTGTAAATTTAATCAAATAAAAACTCAAATGTTAACAATGGTTTACCTCTCATGGTACAGAAAAAAAAGTGTCACAAGAATTCAAAGTTTCTGAATATATGGTGCATCTAGCAAGAAAACTGTGAAAGGGAAAAGTTATTTTGTCTGTTCCTGAACCACGACATGGGAAAACACTTCCAGCAGAAACTGTAAATCTCATTGTTGAATTTTTCCGGGATGACCAGCATTCCAGGCAAATGCCAGGAATAAAAGACAAAGTTAATATTGCAAAAAAAATGTTCATGTGCAAAAAAAGACTTGTGAAATGACTGGGTTCTGGCCACCACACACAGTTCTAATTAAATACATAAATATAAATATAATGACTTATATTTTATAATATATACTATATTATATATATATATATATACTTATATAATGACCAAAAAAAGACTTATACTCAGTAAATTGAAGGAATTATATTGGGAATTTAAGTGGAGACATCCCAACGCTTCCCGTTGGATTTTCAAAATTTTGTACACTTCGTTCAAATTGGTGCATTCTTGCTGGATAATCTGGAACTCTGTGTGTGTATACACTATACACCAAAATGTTGAACTTCTAATTAACTCCATACAATTGGAGCAAACCTACCATGGTTTAATTAACATTTTAGTAGTGTGCAGTGAGGAGAACCCAGAATAAGGTCATTCAATAAGTAATGCAACACATACATACTCGGCTAATATTTGATGAAAAAACATGAAATTTTCTGTATCTGAGATACTAGATTACGTTGAAAAATAGTTTTTTTGTAGCTAAAGAATTGAGAAACAAGGTGATGTATTTAAAACAAATCTACTTTGAGAAAAAAAAAATGCGTTTCATTACTTATTGAATGACCCTCATATGTTGAGCAGATACGAGAACTGTCCAGAAAGTTCAACATTTTTTATTATGGTAATTGAGAAAAAATTGAGTATCACCAATGGGTAATGGTAGATAGAACAGAGCTCTTGTAGTTGATTTCAACAAATGAAGAATTCCTTGATTTGCTGGTCTTGAAAATTGGGAAGCTAATTCTTCATTTTTATGTCACAAAAGCACAATCAACATTTCTCAACACAATGAAGGAGACAATTCATCTTGACACTACTCTTGTACTGGTGGACTTCAGTGAAAATTATTTTTGTTATTCAAGATGAGGAACAAGGTTACTATTGGACTCAATTCATCCCAACATAATTTATTATAAAAAAGACATTCTTGATTCAATAATGATATCCAGCATACTGCTGTATTTCTAATGACCTCGACCATGATGTTGCGATGGTTGTGCAGACAATAGATAAGAACTGTAAACACTTTATCAACTTAGGTCATCACAAGAATGATTCTGACATTTGAGCAACAGGTCTTTCTTTTGCAACAAACCCATGGTAAGTAAGTGTACCTGAGATGGTATAGGTGGCAATGCCAAATGTATCATAGTCTTCAGCACCAATGGCAAGAGCAAATAATAATACCAACTTATATGTATAACTTCTATTTCAAAAACATTGAAAGCATTCAGTTTTACTTTATTTAAGTGATTGCATTTTAAGTGATTGGAAGAAATCCGTGTTAGATGACATTTTGAAGCGGTATGAACATTGCAATATATTCAACGTTGATGAATGTGGACTTTTTTCCCGAATCTTTCCTGACAAAAAAACTCTTACTTTCAAGAAAGAAAAATGTGTAGAGGGGAAAAAAGTAAAGAAAGGCTGACAATTTTTTTAGGAGCTAATATGAATGGCTCTGAAAAACTGAGACCGCTAGTTATCGGAAAATTTCAAAAGCCACGTTGCTTTAAAAACGTTAAGTCTTTACTTTTGGATTATGATGCAAACAAAAAAGCATGGATGAATGATAACATATTTGAGAAAACTATACGGCGTTTCGATACACTTTTTGAAAAATAAAATAAAAGTTGTTTTCATCGCAGACAATGGGTAACAATTATGAAAAATAAAAATCATATTTGACCTTATATTTCCATTAATCTACTTTCAAAAGTCTTCCATCCTAAAAATCTCAGCTCAGTTTGAAGTATTTTTCAAGAAATCGGCCTGCGAACAGATCCAGAATTGTGTCATGATGTCATAAAAACGAAAACGCCCTGTGATTGGTGTGACGTACTTTCTCTACATCGCAAGACTCGATCAACACAAAACTTTCCTGATTTTTGTGTTTTACTCGATTTTCAGATATGCCTCTGCCAGAATCCAGTTTTGTTAAGGGCAATTCAGGGAATTTACAGATGGTAGATTCCTTAATGACTGCCAGTTTTTTTGCTAGAAATGAAGATTTCGTTTCCGCCGATATAAAGGGCGTGAAAAATTAAAGGCAATCAATACTCTCTTAGCAAACAAAGATAAAGACTTGTTGATTTTTAAATATTCTGTCATGTTGTTTATGAAAACTTTAAACGTTTTATTTATGTAATTTTAGATGTGGGCGAATTTCGTATGGCGATTCTGCTATAGGCTAAGTTCAGCTGCGAAGGCATCACAGGGCCAAATAAATGCATTTATATGTACTTCGAAATTTTATAATAATAAAACTCATACGTATAACATACACCGCATATACTGTAAATACTACATAATTTTTTTCCCCACAAAATCTTTCATTACGTCATCAAAATTAACAGATTTCGTCGACCACGGGAACTTCTAATCTAAAGTGCTCCTGGGGCCTGCGAATACGCCGAACTGCCTTGTTAAGGTGACTGTACCGGCTACTGCCGTAGCTTCGTAATATGAAGGCTATGCTATAGCTGAGTCGTGCAAATCGCAAGCAAAAGCAAATGAACATTTTCATAATTTTAGTTTAATTGAGCTTAAAAAAAAATGTGTGCGCTCCAATGTAATGCATTTTCCAATCTTTGACAAGAAAATTTAAAGAAAAAAAAATGGGCAATGTCAACTTCCAGAATTCACTGAACTTCCAACTTGTTGATACTCGGGGCCGTTCCTGAGGCTGCAGGCGCCCGGGGCGAGACATCTCATGCCCACCTTCCCCAATCAATAATGCAACAATGACTTTGTGCCAAGATTTAAGTTAGATAGTATCTTTCACCATCTTACCTTAAAAATTTCCCATAGTCTCTGCTCATTGCTTTGCTTTGCTCATAAAAAACAAACAAACATCTACAAAATTTGGATTTTTTGGGTTTAATCTTTTTTACGAGTTTTAATGGCAAATATTTGATTTATTTTCTTTGCCAGGTAAAATAAATACAAAAATATTTTGTAATTTTAAAAAAAATCCTAGTTCATGGCACCCCCTAGCCCAGCACCCGGGGCGACCACCCCGCTGTCGGAACGGCCCTGCAGCAACTTAACCTCTTACTCTGCTCATTCATTTTTTGATCAGATCTTAACAAATTTTCCAAAAATGGATTTTTTTTTTTCATGATCATGTATATTCACAGCCAAACTTAATCAAAAATATTTCAACTAAACCATTAAAGGATACAAATCAGAAAATTCACTCCCAAAAATAATTAAATTCAAAGATTTAAATCTATTTTACTAAAATCTTTTATTTCTCTGTGTGTCTGTCTTTCTGTATGTGTGTCTGTATGTCCGGTGCAATTTTCTGTGAGAATGGAAAATAGAAATAATTTTTACAATGAAACATCCGCGACAGGAATCGAACCTGCAACCTTTTGATCCGAAGTCAGACGTCTTATCTATTAGGACATTGGGACTACAACTCTCTTCATATTGTTTTTTGACTTATCTGTCCTTCCCCTTCCCCCATCAATATGGAATGTATTCAACCTTTTTTTTTTTTGAATCTCAAGATTGTTTATTTATTTCCCATCCGTCAGTTTATTTGTAATTCGAAAATGACAATTAGAACTATAATTGCCGAAACGTTGCAATATTTAAAATATTCTTACTTAACCAAATTCTATGTGACATTGAAAAATATGCGCGTGTACATGGCAGATGTTGGAATAAAGAAAACAAGAGTCAAGAAAGAAAGAAGCACTATTTCTATTAGATAGAATACTGAAAAAATCACTATTTGTAACTCAAAAACCACTGAAAGGTATCAATTGTAATTAAAAAAAAAAAAGTTTCAAGAAAGACAGAAGCACTATTTCTATTGGGTAGAATACTGAGAAATCACTATTTATAACTCAAAAACCATCACTATTTGTAATTCAAAAACCACTGAAAGGTATCAATTGTAATTAAAAAAGAGAGTCAAGAAAGAAAGAAAAGCACTATTTCTATTAGGTAGAATACTGAAAAATCACTATTTGTAACTTAAAAACCAATACTATTTGTAACTTAATAACCACTGAAAAGTATATCTATATTACTAAAAGCTTTTATTTCTCTGTCTATCTGGTGCAATTGTTGTAATTTGTGAAAATAGAAATAATTTCTACAAATTCCCTACGGCAGGGGTGGGCAAACATTTTCTACGTAGGGTCACATTGAAAACTTTATTGTTATCGGGGGGCCGCATATATATTTTGTCTACGTCAATTACAATTTACAACATTTGAAAATATGAATTAATGATAATTTGTCATTTTATTTCACATTCACACTGTATTACACATTCACATTATATTTTAAAATATGAACTTGAAACAGTTTCTAATTAGTTCATAAGATTTTACTATTCATAATTATTTCAACAAAAGTTTATTGTTACCTATCATAATAATTATGAAGAAGAAGGAACTTAATTTACATACAATCTACCACAGAGTACAATTATAATTAATGAGAAGTATGTAACTATTCACAATTTTGGATAATGTTCTTGAACTGTGGAACCAGTTTACTGGTTGTGATTCGCATGGCTGCATTCAAATTGCAGTCTGTCACCATCGACCTGTTCTTAGACTTGTTGATTTTCAAATAAAAAAAAGCTTGCTCACAGATGTATGTGGACCCAAATAGTGACAAAAGTTTGGCAGCAAAGTTTTTTTAAGTGTGGAAATGCTGCTGATGACAAAGATCCATAAAACTCCAGCAGAAGAACTGACTTGAACTTCTCCTTCAGGTCATAATCTGCTTGTAGGTCAAGCAGCTCCAACTGTATATCCTCTGGGGCTGAATGAGCTTCTGCACTAAATGGCGAACAGAGGATACTGAAGAGTAGTTCCAAGTTCTTGAAGTCTTGGAACCTCTTTCAAATTCCACAACCAAGGCACCCAACTGTACCTTGTACCTGTAAGACATTTCACCAGAAATTGTTTTCTGTTTCAGCAAAGGGAAATGGCAAAACCTTCTTTCACCTGCTTGCCTGGAGAACAGAGAGTTTTGCCTGAAATGATTTAACAAGCACATACATTTCATGTGCAAACAAGCTATTGTCCTGAAGTTCATTCAACTTTTCCATAATGTCAATGGCAAACATGAAGTCTGACTTCCACTCTTCATTAACAATGTTAGTAACAAAGTCACAATCAATACCCTTCATCTCCAGGAACATAATTATTTCTTCCTTGAGATCCCACACTCGCCTCAATATCTTGCCAGGCTTAGCCAGTGGACACTGCTGTGCTAGATAATATGAGAATGTTCAGTTTCCAATCTTCAAGCATTGCCTGTATTCAAGTGCCCTGTCTCTGATGAGGTTTATCACACTGACAACGGGGTCAATAACATGCTTGATATTCAATGCAGCTTTACACAGACTTTCCTGATGGATGACATAGTGAAGAAGAGTGTGTGGTCAGGGCATTCTTTAATTTTATTATTCAACAACTTCACCAGACCTACGTTTTTCCCAGTCAAAGCACGTGCTCCATCGGTTGTTACACTTGCTGTCTTATTCCACCCAGTTCTTTCAACACAGTTCACAACAGCACCGAATAAATCCTGGCCTGTGGTTGTGTCTTTCAGTGACTCAACATTAAGTAATTCCTCGGTAAGTTCAAAACGGGTGTTTATTCCCCGTATAAATACCAACAATTGTGCTGTGTCCTGTGTCCGGTACTTTCATCCAACGCAAGAGATATTACAAAAAGTATTTGTTTGCATCTCGAAGTTGGTGCATCAAATTGTCACTTATCTTTTCAACATGCCTGACTACACTTCTCCTTGATAAAGAAATGCTGTCAAATTTGTTTTCTGTACTGGACACAATGTTTGCTGCATCTGACAAGCATTCCTTGATGAACTCGCCGTCAGAAAAAGGTTTGTTTCGTTTTACAATCTTATGAGACAGCACCAAACTGGCTTCGGTTGCAGCATCTTGTATTAAGGACTGTTTGGTGAAAACAATTTGCTGCTTCTTTAAATTGTTCGTTAAACTGTGCCCAAAATCCAAATGTTTTGTTTGGTGGTGTCTTTTTAAATTGTACTCCTTAAAGACGCTCATACACTCACGGCATAGCAAGCAGACTGCTTTGCTCCCTACGTTCGTGAAGCAGTACTTAGCAGTCCATTCGTCATTAAAAACACGACATTCATCCTCAATCTTTCTTTTTATGGCAGCACTCATGGTTAAATCAACGTCTATTCACTGTGAACAAAAGCCACTTCAGGTTGAGCGGAAACGCAGTTTCGAATAGGGATGTTGACGATTAGTCACTAATCAATTCTGGAGCCATAAAAACCAATTTAATATCCCTAGATTCGAATCAAATATTCGGAATTTCTCAAAAATATAGTGAAAATTAAAATCGAACAAAATTAACATTGACATAGGATTGCAACATGTGCGTGCCTACTGGCCGCATAATATACTCTGGCGGGCCATAGTTTGCCCACCCCTGCACTATGGTAATCGAACATGCAACCTTCTGCTCTAAAGTTAGACGTCTTAGCCTTTAGACCACGAAGACTACATTCTAATCTCAATAAAAAATAAAAATATATCATAGATATAGGATTCACACTCTGGTTCTAAAAGCAGTCGTGGATGGACAGAATATAAACATCAAAAATTAAATTTAAAAACAAAAAAAAACTTTAAAAAAAATTTAGTTTTAGTTTACTTAATAGCTGTGACTATTTATTCGATGATAATTTTATAAAAATAGAAGATACAGTAAAACCTCGTTAAGTCGTCACTCAAGGGACCGAACATTTTTGACGACTTAAGCGGAGTGGGCATTTATGAAAAAAAAACAAAAAAAAAAAAAACACTGAAATACAATATTTTTATGAATTGCTGTAGGATTCGGCGAGAAAAACTAGATTTTCAGTAATCAATACATGCAAATGAATGAGTGGAAAATAAAAAAAAACACATTTTATACTTACCACATTTTATTTTCTTTTACTGGCATTAAAATAATCCAACAGTGTTGATTGATGAAGGTGCTGATTACTGGTAACAATTCGAAACACTTTGTAATGAAATGGAACTCCAACTTTTGTGCACATAGTTAATCGTATATAAAACCGAAACTTCTAGCTTTTTGTTCCTATCCAAGGCTTTTATCATGTCCTTTACAAGCATTTTTTTGTACTTTCGTTTAAAGTCAAGAATTATCCCTTGATCTAAAGGCTGAAGAAGTGCAGTTACATTTGGAGGAAGAAAAACAATTTCGATCGCTTTTAAATTTTCGGGGCTTACTTGCTATGAAATAAAATCACACTCAGTAGCGGTCAAGAAAAACGTCTACTCTTGACAAGAGTACTCTTTTCGCCATTTTTGAGGGTGACGAGTTATCCGGAGTAGAATTAAATTTGGTGATGAGTAAAAGAGGGTTATTTTACATTATTGTCTATGAGACCTTGTCGGGACCAAAGGAAAACGACGACTTAAGCGGAGTGACGACTTAACGAGGTTTTACTGTATAATAATTAATTTATTATAAATTTAATAAACTAATTTCTACATCCAAAAAAGCACAATACCCTTCCAATATTACTGAAACAAATGATCCTAAGCATGGACCATCATCTGGATAATTGTCTGAAAATCTTGCTTTTCAAAATAATTCCAGCATTAATTCAGATAAAATAAAAACACTTCCTTAGCAATGTAGTCTCTTTCTCCTCCTTTCTGTCTCTGATTTTCACTCATGAGGGCAAACAGGCAAACACATCTTTCTACAACAAACTATCTTAAGGACTAATCAAGTCCTTTAAGCAAATCACATGAAATTTCACTTTGGTGTTTCTTATTTCCATGTGTGAGGATATCTTAACCTTCTCCTTTAAACAGGCTAAAGTAGTTCCATCATTTTGTCTTCATTGTTAATAACTATATCATTCTAAACTCTCCTACTATTTTGTAACGCCTGAGGTTATTACATTCCTCCACCCCCTCCTATCCCGCTCTTTTTCTTCATCTTTAAACTTTAAATCTTTATGCCTTCGTTTTGTCAATCTGATGTTCTCCAGATTGCCTTACAGTGCCCTCTTGAACCTCCTTTCCCAGTTGAACCCACCTTTGTTTACCTTTTCCATTTGAGAGCCAACATTAATGGCTTTTCAATAAACCTCCCCACCTCACTCCTAGGCTATTTCTTTGTCTCTCCGCATCTCAATCTGAGAACAGGTATTTTATAGACTAGCCGGCACCACAGGCACTTTAATGGCCATCCACCCAAGTGACGTCACATGGGAGAGAGGGATATGGAAACACAGTGTGCGGCGCGAGGCTCAAGGTAGGTGTAATGCAATGGACGAAGGCGAACGGTGAGCCTTTCCGCCACCTTTGGATGCCCACCACTAAAGAAAGGAAGGCCGCTCCGCTTAATATCCACTAAAAAGCAGGCTTCAGAAATGTCTCGTACTCCCGGAGATCTCGTTGCACCTCTGAGCGTTCTTCAGGCTCTGGGCCTACGAAAACAAATGTGTTTCTCCCTGAGACGGTGTGCGGCAAATTTGTAATGTTGCCCCACCTAGGCTTGAATCTCACAGACTCTGGTTGCGTCGAGGAACGTTCTTCTAATCCGGAGATCAGCAAAACTGCATCACCGAAAAGGCCACAGAAAAAGTGAAACCAGCGAACTCATCTGGATTACCTGTATCCATCCAGAACTGCTCTTCGACTGAAATGCAAGAGTAAAGACTGAACTATAACCTTCTTTTCCACTTTCGATAACTGCCATGAACATTGTGAACACTTTGTGAGAACTCTTGTGAACTGTAAATGTGAACTCTATTGTGCTAAGTGACACTCGTTTTATTTGTCGGATATATATATATGTGCTTAATTTTATATTTATATAGTGTATTATCAGCAACGTTTGAGAACCCCAGGGTAAGATATATATTTGTGTATCCTTATTCATTATCTATCCTCACTATACTCCCTTGTAAATATATATATATATATATATAAATCCAATAGACAAAACTTAAAACTCGCCATCTTTTCAAGTTTCGTGATGCAAATATTTCATTCAATGATTTGCAATTTAAAATTCAGAATGTAAAGAATATAAGAATAAAATTAACTTACATTACTAAACATATAAAATTTGCCGGACAGCTTTCTGAAATTTAAAAACCAAATTAATTTCAAAAAGCTGTTTCTGTGTAAGTATTAAGATTCGAATATACATACACGTCATCAGCTGCAAAGTAATTTCACAAATAAAACATCTCTTATGATTGCTTACTGGTTTTTAATATAAGTACAGTTTTTCAGTAATGAAATGATTAAATGTAAGACATCAGTGATGTCTTAAATGTTTAAACAACTAATAGAAATTCAGTGGTTAAATAATTTAATTCTATTATTTTTGAAAAGTTTTTAAGTATTAATTGGT
>JAFIDM010000003.1:51005624-51136845 GCA_023159025.1 Thereuonema tuberculata
CTCCCTTGTAAATATATATATTATTCCTTTATTAAATCTGTTATTCCTTCTTCAAAGCTGTTACTCATATTACTCATTAGACATAACTTATCTTAATTCCTTATTTTATTTATCCCTTGCCTCGGCCAACGTGGGGGACGAACATTGGGGAGAACTCTGCGCACAGTTGCATACCCCTGGCAAAGTCTCTCCGGCTCTGACCAGATCGCAGGCCGCCATTGACCACGTGGCTTTGTTTACAAACAAAGCCCGATCCTCTCGCTTCACAGGCAATCATAATTTCCCTATCTTAATTTTAGAGTTAATTAGCGAGATTTTGGGCCCAGCATCGAGCTAATTTAAGCAGTCAATTAATGGATTCCACTGCGCAGACTCGCCCTCTAACCCTTTCGTTACATGTGCGCTTATTAAACCATGGATAGAGCGTTACAATCTATATGAAAAGGATCTCATTGCCCAACACAACATAGCTTCACAAAAAGAGAAAAATATAGAAACTGCAATGACAGACCTAACATAGTTTGTTACAGAAAGCATGACTTCAAATAAAATTCTATTAAGACTAACTTGATTTCAAAAATGTTTTTGAGGCAATAAATGTTGATATTTTGCTTAATAATTAGAGGATCTTGGCATTAGAGGTCCTCCTCTAATTTGGCTCTCCTCATCTCTCTCCAGGTGCCGATATTAACTTAATTTTAAATGGATATTCTTTCTGTTACTCTAAACAAAAAGGCTTACGACAAGATTTATTCTTTCACCTCTTTTGTTCAACACATTTATGTTATGCCCGATGGTTGCTACATAATTTCTCTTTCCTATCTTCCACTTTCATCATGTTATATATGAAGTATCTTTAAAAATATTTTCTTATTTCCCCGAACCTTGCCTAAACGTTTCTTTGTCTTCTCGAAACAGATGTTTTCCTAGATGCTTTATGGTGCTAACTCCTCCATCTGGTGTCCATCTTGCCTCTCCTTTGTCTCCTGTTTTATTACCTTTCCTTTGTGCCTTTTCATCTCCCAGCCTGTAAGCAGATGTCTTCCCAGACAGGGTGGCATTTTCTGCAATTAGGTGACGTCACTACAGAGGGACAGCGTATTTAAAATAATTGTGAAACGAGCAGTGGGCATCCAGCATCCGGAAAAGGTGGGCAGCCAGTGATTTTCACCGCCTTCCGGAGGCCCGTCCCTACCGATGCAAGATAGACTCTGCTAAGCGAAAACCACTTATCCCACTCCATTAAAGAAACTGGTTGAGGTCTGCTGGGAATGCTAGACCCAGCTATTAGTTCGCACCCTACAGAAATCGTTGCATCAGTTTGAGCGTTCTCCGAACCTCCGGGCCTAGCGAAGTGCACTGTCACAATGTGTTTTGTCGAAGGTAATAATGTCCCTACCTAGGCTGCCCGCATCCAGCAGAATTGCTCTTCAAGAGTATAAACTGAACATTTGATAGCTTCCCATGTCCAGAGAACCACCCAAACTATATGTGCACAGGTGAACTTTTGAACAATACAGGCACATAGGAACGCCGCTAAATTGACTGTCACGAGTGTTGGATATTTGTATGTATTCTTTTATATTTTATATTACTTCTTTCGTCTGAAGACCCCGGGTTAATGTATATGCTTCTATATTTTCTTTATTTTCTATCCCCAATATAATCATCCATTTGTAAATATATATTTTGTTCTTATTAAATCTCTTATATAACCTAAACCAGTTAACATTCCTTACCATTCTTATATTTATTCACTCACTGGTACTGCTCTTTTTATTTATCGACCCTTGCACTGGCAAGCGCTGAGAGAAAACCCCTGCAGTGAGTGGTAGGTGCTCAGGGCAAGGTCCCTCCGAATCAGCTGAACTGAGTGGCGTGGGACCATCACAAGCTTTTCCTTGTTTGCAAAACAAGCCCCTCCCCACTATCTTCACAGGCAAGCACCGATTCTACTCTCAGAACCCTTTGCTTATTTCTCAATTTCCAAACGAAATATTATCAGGCCCAGCTACTTCATAGAAATAGATTCCACTGCGTTAACTTTTTATCTTAACTCTTCCCTTACGTGTGCGCCTTAGAACCACGACTAGGCGTTACATTTATAAACAAGTTTAATCAAAAATCATCTGTCCCCTAATGTATCTTCTATGCAAACAATTGACCTCTCCCATATTTCCTAACAAAAATACAGAAAATCTCCAACAGGACAACCAATATGCACTACACCATACTACGCTGAATCTTGATTTTCAGCAAATGATCTGATACTAAATGCAACCAAAACAGTATACATGTTCTTCTACCAATGGAACAAATTACTTTCTAACAAAACCTTTTCTGTCATTTACAATAACTCCCTATTCTAAGTAATCATTTTTTTCCCCTTTATAGATACTTAGGGATCTACCCTTTCCTTGATCTTTCTTGGAATCATGCGTGCCCAAAACGATAACTATAAAGTCCACTGAACTTTAGGTGTTATCAGAAAATTACGTTTTCTCCCAACTCGACACTCATTCACTAAATCTTTGCTACGGAGGTATCATATGGTACAAACCTTTTAATTTATTTTTTTGAAAATATGCTACTGAAAGCACAGAGATACTTTCTAAAGATTTCTAGATAAAATAAAAAACAACCCAGTCACTATTCCACTCAATCTATTTGGTCAAAATACAAAGTCATCCCTTTCCCACAATATCTAAAGTGCAATTAGCAGTCTTCACTTATAAAATAATTCTGCAAATAAAACCAAATTTTCAAAGACCAGCAGTTAGTTATTCATTGCTTCAAAATGAATGAAATTCCACAGGATATTCATAAACATTCCCATCTTATCTAATTCAGAAGAAAACTTAAAATCATATTTCTACTTCATTATATCTAAAAATATCTTAATACAAAAAAATGTTAATCTCATATTCTATCAAATCGAGGAGGGATGATACCATGGAGGAGACTTATCCTGCCATATATCCCAAGCTGTATCACCACGGTTTGTACTATTCATTCAACAAGCACAAATGATTATTGACGTAGACTTCCATCCATTTAATCAGCCCCCCATTTAATCCATTGGTGCCTGTATGACACCCATAGAATACTATACAAGATTGTTTTTTAATTCCAAGACAACCTTTGTAACACAAAAACTACTAAAGGTTGTTATTGTCCTTTAAAGTAATTCTCACACTTCAATGCAGTGGTCGTATTGTTTTTCAGTCCTTCCTGGAAGACATTTGTGATATCTGTCACAATGCTGCTGCTGTCTCGATAATCTCTGCACAATTGTTAAATCTGAATTCTTTAGGTCCCCTTCAGCTTGAGAAACAGTGGTAGTCCCACGGATCTAAATGGAGAATGTGCAAGAAATGGTAAAACAATGCTTCCCATTTGAATAAGATATGATGCAACTAGAAATGATCAGTGAGCAGGCACATGTTGCGTAGCAGAATCCAAGAATTCTTGTAAGCGATATGGTCATTTATACCTTATGGCAAATGAAGATGTGAACAGACATGCACCTAATGTCATTGATAAGACTGTCCCTCTGGTATGTTCTTATGTCAGATCACACAACGACAGTCAAAGAAACAACAGAACACCATCTTATCTCTGCTTTGGTCAGAGTACAATTAGATTGGTTGGTTCACACTAGAAATAATCACATCTTACATTGTTGTTTTGTCTGACAATCATATAGGAAGCATCAAATTTTATAAACTGCAACAATTTGGTTAACTCTGATCTTCGGTTGTCTGTTTGAATATCAGATCTCCTCAAACCTCCATCCTGTATGTCTTCGGGATATCTGTGAGTTGAAGAGACAAATTTAAAGAATGTCCTGAAATTAAAAAAAAAAAAAAAATCCAACCTCGAATTGGAAATTTTTGATTTTTTTATCTTTGTAAAGTATAAAGAACTGATCTTATTTGAACTTCACATATGCAGTGAAGTAGCTGATAAAAGGAAGAAATTCAGTCAGCACTTGAAAGGGCACCAAAACTCCTAGCCGTGTCATTGTCCAAATTACTAAGCGAATGGAAATTAATCATTTGGTAAATATTAACAAAATTAGTCGTGCCAGCATGGTCGCGTAGTCTTAGGCGTCGGTCTGCCATGAGGCCAGTATACCTGGATCCGAGTTCAAATCCCGGTTGCGAACATGGATGTTTCAATTTCCTTTCCTATATTGTTAGCCTCTTCTTCACTTTCTCTTCGGTCTGATATCATTCCGTAATGGCATCCTGGAGAAGGCAACAGGAATCCACTCCAGTATCTGTTCCCAAGTATAGTTATGGCTTCTCCTAGGTGTCACCCTTCGGAGGTCATTAGGGGTTCCCTAGACTCAAACCAATCTTCGGATTGTCTACCTTGGTAGGTAACAAAATTGATTTTAATTTCTTATCAAAAATTGAGAAATATTTCACTTGCTGAGAATTTGAAGTTAATTTTCTGATGAAACTAAAATATGGATAAAAATTATTAAATATAATTTATTCTTATTCCAAACTGATACCGAAATTTGGTCACTTTACCCTAAATATGGTGCTTCTGAACATTTTTCAATTCATAGTGCATTTGTATTTCCTAAAATGTTATGGTACATCAAATTTTTACAGCATATAACAGAATCTTTTGAAAAAAAAAATAAAAACAAATGTAGATATGTTAAAATATAAAATATACACGCACAAAACTGAAGATTTACAGAACTTTTTGTTTTCAATGTTTTCATTCTAAAGCTTTTCTATGAGTGTTTTTTGTCACTTGCTAATTTCTCAACAAGGTTCCACATGGGAAAAATTTCAAACATAAAAGTTAGATTAACTCTGGCCTTTAAATAAGCACGCAAAGTTTCAAGAAGCCACATCCAGCAGTTCGAAAGTCATCAGGTGACATGCAGACTGACTCTGCCGTAACAGATACTCCCTATCTGTCCTTTCCTTAGGATGTCGCTGATACTATAAACAGCGGAGCCTGAGCAGATTTTAAATATTTGTTTTTGGCTTGCAATTACAAAAGTACTAAAAAAAAGGAACAAATGTATGTATTTGTAACAATTTTAATGTAATCTCTTTGGAAATGGATTTTTTTCCTATTCCATTACTAGATTTACTCGCTTACCAGATTTTTGAAGTATCAAGCTTGCATTCACACAAAACCTATTTAAATATGAAATAATTAGTTTAATGGCGGACCTGAAATGGTTATGCAACCTACAGTTAGGGGTACTCAACAAACCTGGTAGTGGACCCCGAATCGGACATGAGGGAGTTCCCTCCCTATCAGAAACTATACTCAAGCGAAGTGATTGTTGTAGATAATCTTCCAATCCTATATGATGTGTTATAAGTTGTGACATAGTATTTCTTGTTAACAACCGATTCCATCAGTACACGACATTGAAAAGAGCAATGCGCACAAGTTCCTAAAGTATCTACAACTATCTAATGAAATCAAAGAAATGCGGAAGAAAGTCAAAACAGTAAAAATTCTTCGTATCATCACTAGCATAACCAAGAAAAATCAATATAACATACATAAAACACTTGACAGGTTAAACTTCAGTTTAGGGAACAGCTTTGGAACTATTTTTTTTGTTTTTCGGACTGGCGTGGTTATTTATCAATCCATACATCCTGCAGCTAAGTAAACCTAACTTGGCTAACCTAAGCCAAATTTGAAGGGTTATATCCTGCATCTAAGCAAACCTAAGCCAAATTTGAAGGGTTATATCCTGCAGCTAAGCAAACCTAACTTGGCTAACCTAAGCCAAATTTGTAGGGTTATATCCTGCAGCTAAGCCAACCTAACTTGGCTAACCTAAGCCTAATTGTTTTTGGTTGAATCTCTCCGCTGAAATAAACAAATGAGACATACTAAAAAAACACACGCGGTGTGTTTTTCCGCACCCAATCACAACGTGCTCCCTAAACTGAAGTCTAGCCCACTTGACATATCAACCTTCTACAATGTGTGTGTTTTTAAGTATTTTCCATAAAACTTTTTTTTTTAATCACGAGAACTAAATAAAACGTGACCAATCATTTCTTATTATTCTGCAAAATATTCATATAAAAAAAAAAAACACCGACAAAGTCGAGATAAAATAGAAATAATAAAAATACCAACGGTAGCAAATCTGACTCTCGAAATGGTAAATTAGACAGCATTTAGTAAATTGTTTCTCAACTGTCGAATAGTGAATCTCAATAAACGTCTTCATTTATAATTATGGTAAAGATCGGGACTATAATAACTTTGGAATTTTCAATCATAAAACTATAATTTATAATCAGTAAATATGAAAGAAATGGAGTTTGTACTTACCAAGAGACAGGTGAAGTTCAGTTCTGCAGTAGAAGTTTTACTTGGTTGGTTTTCTGTGACAACAATCCCCTTGTCTTCTGTGAATTTCGTTACGAAACTAACGCCTTCACTCTGAACGATTATTTAATCTTACAAAAATGTTTTGTACTTAATTTTGGTATTAAACTTTCGCAGTTGAAGCAAACTTGGCGGCTCCATACCACATGACTCCTGAAACAAATGTTTGTATGGCGCATGCGCAGAAAGATTGCGTAATGATATTTTTTTTTTTTTCCCATGAAAATAATGCCATAATGTAAAACTTATCTATGTCAAGTATGTTTGCCGGAATTTCAAAAGTTGAATAAAATAAACAAAAATAAAGTCTGGACACGCGGAGATTTTAAAGCAGTCTAGAAAGAATTTCAATTTCCTAATTACAAGTATAAAATTATGATTTTTACCGCAAAATTAATTCACAATTAATTCCTGCCTTTAGCAGGCATAACTTTTAGAATATATCTTGAAGGGAAAAAAAATTGTTCAATTTTTTTTTTTTCTTTTTAAGCTTGAAAATTTTAGAGAAAAATGGAATTACTTAAAATGTGCTAAAAATGTAGTATCTACAGCAATTTTTTAGGTGAAACCGGAGATGAGGGTACAAGCCTTCGAGGTAATGGCCGCTTTTGGAACTATTTTCCGAATCGGAAAAAAATTAGAAAGGGCCAAAATTTTTTGGAAATTTTCCTAAAAGATACATCCTGCAACTGAGCGGGACTTCTCTAACCTACAGCTAATCGGAATCGACGATTCGTTCCTTCGGAACTCATTAGCATGTAAGTTGCTTCTTAGGCTAATTAATGGAAATAACGGTTCGGATCGCTCCGCCACGTATCCTTCCGAACACTGCGATTGGCTTGTACCCTCTTCTCCGTTTTAGCCATTTTTTATTTCTATCTTCTTTATGCATTTTACCGAGTTTGGCATTCCTTTAAAACAATCATGAAGTATCTACAATTTATAACTTATTTGTCAGTAAACCGAATTTTAGATTTTAACATTTCCCGGTTGCATCTAATCATCAACCCATTGTTGCTGTTTTTGTTTTGATAGAAAAAAAAAAAAAAAACTTTCTTCAACTGCATTATAATGTGAAACACTAAGGATATACAAAATATAAACCTGTAAATTATGTTTTTTTTTTGGTATAGCATTTTTACTCTGAAATAACGGAAATTCTGTGTAATTTAATCCCTAATGACAATAATAAAAACTATTAAGCTGTATGTCCATTGTAAGTTCAATGTTGTTGTCCATTGAAAGTCCAATGTTGTCGTTTTGTTTTGTTTTGTTTTATTAAATATACGTATTCCACTAAAAAGGATTTCTTTATTGGTTTTATAATGTTGGTCGTAAATTATTAAAAATTATCTTACATAATTAAGATATCCGTATTTATTTTGTTTAATTTCGAAGAAGTCATATTATCCATCATTATTTTCACTGTCGGTAGCAGAGTTTAAGTCAGTCAGTCTGTCCATCTTTAAACAACTTGATTCCTGCTGAATGCAGATAAACTTGACATTTGGAAGCTTTTCAAATACAAGTTAGTTTAAAATCGCCAATTATTAAATCTCTTACAAATTTACAGATGGCTCAAAAAAGAGAAAAAGGTAATATGTAGAATCCAAGATTTTATAGATGGGGGAATGAAGAAGAAACAGAGTTATTGAATAATCGATTATTCATCCGGTTTCTAAGAGCCATCTACAACTGAACCCCATATTTTAATTTATAAAGTTACTGCTCATACACTATCTAATCAAAACTATCCGGACACTTGTTCACTAAAAATCTTACTCTAATCTGAAAGGCATTGATATGGAGTTGATCTTCGTTGCTATAACAACCTTCAATTTGTTTTGGAAGGATTTGATACTGCAGGAATTCTCCTCCTCCTTCCACAAGAGCTTTAGTGAGGTTGTCTGAGATTCGGTCTTGTTCGCACTCGATTTTCCAATTCATCCCATATGAGTTGAACGGGATTGGTATCAGAGTTCTGTGCAGGCATGTCAAGTTTCAGCATCCTCCCTTTTTTGCACCGATCTCCTTTTGTGGACATAGCACTGTGATGTTGATATAAGAAATGGACTCCACTGAACTGTTGATATAAAGTTGTTAAAATTATCTAAATATCATTCCAAGCCGTAATACTGACATTCGCATCACTCGAACTAGAAGCCTGGTCCGAACCATCAAAAACAACCTCAAACTACGACTCCTCTTCTATCAAACTTATAGTTGGCAATTCGGGCAGGCAGTGTCAATTTGTTACCAGTTTTGTGATTTTTTTTTTTAATTTGTGGTGATGTTTGGGAGGAAGAGTTGTCACGTTAGTGCCATGGATGTTACAATGAAGCAGTTGGCTGGCGAATTTCATTGACCAAGTTTAGCATTTTTTCTTCTTTTGAATTTTTTAATTTATCATTATCAAATTATTTATTTTCTTTATTATTATTTATAGTTTTGAGTTAAGGAGATACGTTGTTTCAATCCAGAGATTTTAAAGACAATGCATGGAAGGAAGTTTCTTTGACTGCTAGGGTTTCTACAACTGTAGATGTCCGTTAGATTTTTAAGAGAACTTAAAGTATTTGGAAGACCAGAGATCCAAATTCGACGATGAGAAATAGAATGACATAACACTGCTATGATTATATACATTAAGAACTGCAAGAAAACACAGAGTTAAAGGATTGTTTGTTTATTTTTTCTTCTTCATATTTTATGTTTATACTTTTAATTAGTTAAGTAAAAATATAAAGTAAAAGATAAAATTGTTAGTGGATATACTCTGGTCTGATGAATTTTCGCATTCCGGGGTAAGGTTTACTCATTATTTCTCGGCCTTCTTCAGATGTAGATTATTACCCCCTAAACCTTCTCTGTCCCTTCCCGTTATATCAGTGTGCTCGCCATGTCTCGGAGAAGCAGGTCACAAAAACAACTTATCAACTTGACAACAGAAATGCACCAAACTTAATGTAATAATCTCATCTCCTGAAGGACAGAAGTTTCTTTCCGAAATAATGAGTAAACCTCACCCGTGAGTGCAAACATTTCTCAAAGAGTATATCCTATATCACGTCCCACTCCTCCTTCAGAACGAAACTAGATATTATTATTAGGCGTCCACATTTGAAATATCAATGTTAAATCATACGTTTTTTGTTTTTTTTTCGAGTTTAAAGTTATGCATATTATGACTTCCAAAATTGCCTGAGCAGAGCTGATACAAAGATGTTTAGCATCCTAAGAAGACACCTTGCACCCTAAAAATTAATATACTGGAGTGCAAAACTTAGGGATCAGTCAGGTTTTCAACTGTAGCGTCTCACAGGAGTGGCTTGGATATGGGAAAAGTACACCAAGGAACCTCGTGAGGTACCGAAATGATGAAAGAAACAACAACAAATACAAAATGAGACAGAAGGACTTTATATGCAGTAATGGCTACAGAGTACTGGCTGCCATCAAACAGATGCATGGCTGCTAAAGATAGAACAAAGGAAAGAGGTAGGGACTATGATAACCTCTAACAGCAATGCATGTTTTGTATCGTCTGTTAGCAGATTGATACAAGATTGTTAGCAGATTGTTACGTCTCCCCAAAGCATCCCATGTGTGTTCGATGGGTTTTAGATCGGGATAAGATGTGGGTCAGTCCATACGAACAATGGACTTTTTTTCTAATAGCATATCAACAGCTGCAGTATAATGGAGCCTGGCGTTATTGTCCAAAAACAGGATCTCAGGACCAGCGGCACCTGGGAACAGAAGCACATAGGGCAGGAGTACCTCAGTACAGTAGCGCGCACCAGTTACAAATACCTCCTTCCAGTATCTGGAGCTCTGTACGTCTATTCAGCATAATGCCTCCTCGGATGAGAATACCTCGACCACCATATTAATCATTTTCTGTGATGTTTGTGGCATGATGCCGTGTGCCAACCTCTTGCCAGATTAACTAACGTATAGAATCGCTGCTGAGACTGAATTTACTCTCATCACGCTTTCAGTACCTTACCCTATTGCGCTGCAGTCCGCTCCTTATGTTCATTGCACCACTGTACAATCGGTGGCTTGCACATTGGTGGCTCCGATGGGCTGGCGTTAAAGGGACACAGCATACTGGCCGTCGGGCAAACAGTGCATCTTGGTGTAGTCATCTATCCTGCGTCCTTTGCAGCTGGTTTGCAATGGTTCCCGCTGTCTGGTGTGCATTTCTCTTGGCCTGTAGAAGTATACAGCAAGCTTTCCAATTATGCGACCCCGGAGAAGTCACCCAGATGTTGTCTACTGGCCACGTCGTTGTCTGTAGCACTGTATAAAATCAATCGAATGTCTGTAACACATGTACTTAACGTTCGTTAACTTCAATATACCTGCTGAACTGCTGCTTTTATCCGTTTCTGTGCTACCACATAACCTTTGTTGTAACTATTCGAACATTTGCATGTGCATCAGCTGTCTAAAGAACATCCACAGTTATGCAACTCACCACAGGCTGTTGCATTTGATTTTGAGGGTGTAACCTTCAGAAATAGTGTTGGTCCCTAAGTTTTACCCTCGTGTATTATTCATTTCTGACACCTTGTATTGAATAAAGTCAAGATATAAAAATTTGACAGGAATAAAAAAAAAAAATTGACAGCAGTATCTTTTCTTTACTGGTCTACTGAAAATGTAAAATTATTATGCTTGTTTTAATTTTCTTAAAAGAGGTACCCTAGACAGTTATCAGATGGTTAAATCGGCCAAGGAACTAAAGAAGTGAAGAGGTTATGATGTTGGGAGAATTCGTTAATAAACCAAGAACCATAATTCTCAAATTAAGGGTACAAAAATATAGTTTTGTTTTTAGGGGTGGTGAGTATTTTATAATTTACTGTTTCTTTTTACAATATCAAGGAAAAGGGGCAGAAGTTTAAGAACCACTGAACTAGAGTAATGTTTATTTATATTTGTTTTTATTATGTCGTCCGTATAGTGTCTTTTAAAAAATGCTAAATAAGTGCATTGATTTTATATATATATAGTAATCGTATTTGTAAACTTTACAAATTACTTTATTAAGTCTCTTTATATTAAAAATGTGGTTTTAAATTTCCAAAAGTTAATTTAGAAACTATATTCTTCTTGTTTGAAGCATGTTTATTGCAAAATAATAATAATAATAAAGAAGCCAAACACAATGTAGAAAATAAAATTTCTCATTTGAAATCACTTGATACAAACTATTAATTATTACAAAAGTTTTCAATGATTTTATTTTGACGCCATGTGACATTTACTACACCAATTCTCAAGCATTACATACCATTCAAGATTATTCAGAATAACCCAGACCTATTTCATTTTTAAATAATAAGTAACAAATAAGAAGGGAAAAAAACTGTTAAAAAACATTACAACTACGTTAACAATAAAAGGGCATCAAGTTACGTATACATTATATTCACTTAACTTGGTTGACATCTCTTTATGTAACCAGGTTCATTTTATTTTATCACTGCATCACAATGCTCGGGATACAATTCTTATAAGCCTTATAATTCTTATAAGCTTATTAATTTTTCTCAATAACATTTACATTCTATTTTTAAGAGGAAACTTTATTTTTTTTCCAAAATATATAATACACTTTCAAAGGGATCATCTTGCATTAACATTATAGCTAAGCTACATATTGTAAGACCATTCAAATATATATCTATAGGAAATAAAAATCATTTTTAATCAGTATATATCTTAAAAAGTTTAACAAATGCATGTACATATTTAATTGAAGGAAACAAGATGAGCAGATTTTTATCTCAAAGACTTTACTTGTGAGGGATTCTAATAAATTGTCTGAAGACTTAAGACTAGTATTACAGGGGAGTGGAATTAAATGTAATAAATTCTAATGGAAGGGTTTGTTTATCACTTTTATGGCAAACCGTAATTTTCGTAAGCCATAATACTGTTCACCAGTTTCCAGCCATTGTTAGGAAAGACACGTTATGAAAATGAGAATTTAGAGACAATTTATGGAGAAACCTTCACAACGGAATAGATGTTACAACAGTTGTTATAAATATGTCTTTGAGATGGTGGTTTGGTTTAACCATATGTAACGAACATGTAAAGCTGAATCAACTATTTCAGAGGTATATTTGGTATGTAGAGCTAGGCTCCAATTAGGATGTTGCTTAAATAACTTAAATAACTTTTTTTTTTTGACTTTCAGAGTCTTTTACAAGTAACTCATCAACTCAGTTGATACCGTTCACTATTCCATCTACATCGTCTTCTTTCCATTTACATTTTTTTGTGTCCCTTCGTTACACATTTGTGGCATGTTAAGTTTTCTTGTGAGAAACTAGAGCTATTGCAACAGAAAATCAACATATACGACCTGCATATAACATAAGATTGGAAATGAAAATACTTCTTTTTCAATACATTTCTTACACGTTGGCTTAACGTATTTTTAACATTTGATTGAGTGCAAAAAACCAAACAGAAACCAAATTAAATGAAATATTAATTGTAAGCAGAATTAACCTTCATTCTCTTTTAGCATCTAATTTGGAAGTGCTATTAATTAAACAAAAATATATTTGCTTGTACAAGAGGAAATTAATAATAATAATAATAATAAAAAGAAAGAAAAAATCAAAGAATTGGCCACAAAACATGATCATACATACATTATGCCTTGCCTGATGCTACATGCGTTGTTGACAAATCTACAGCTGTTGATCTATTCATTCCCTCTTCAAATACATTTACGCCGAGGAAGATAGATATTTTATCTTAAAACAATAACTTTCAATAAGTAGTCACTGGGTACAGTTTAATTACAACAAACAAAACTTTTTTTTTTTTAAAAAAAAGAGGAATAATGTATTGTGTTTTATTAAATATCATTACAAAGTTAAAAAATGATGAAGGAGGTCCTAGGTTTTTTTATAACTTAATCTATATTTTCAAGCCAAGCATTTAATGTTATGTTGAAATCCAATTAAAATAAAACCCAAAAGGTTACTTCAATCTTAAGCAAAACTTCTGCTCTTTAAATTTTCTTCTATATTTGAAGAACAAGCAAATAATTAATTAAACCCAATTCAGGATAATTACATATACCTCAATATTTTAATAAGAGGCTATTTGTAATTTACAACATATTTATTTTGATTTAACAAAATATTTACAAACAATTACAGCATATTGTACCAGGCTGTTCTGTTTACCAGTAAATTCTTTGGTTTCTGTCTTACATTATACAAATTTTTTATCATTTGTTATAAGAGCTCCGAAAAGGATTTGGAGGATTTTTCATAAAATGCCCATAGGATAAAATTGTTTTATATTAGCTGGAATAAAAAACAATATTATTTAAATAATTATTATTTCAGATATATATCTAGAAATAAAATTATTATTTCCAAACATGGATTATAACACAAAAAATATTTTTTTCCAGATAATGAACTGCTTCAATTGCTGAACAGTTCAACTGTTAACAGAGAATGGAACTGGTATTTTTCCTATTTAACAAGTAACAATATCAACAAACACATTGCATTACTTAAAATTACAATTTTAAATTAAGTTTTAAGTAAGATATTCACATTTTCGTTTACTTCATAATCTCATTCCATAAACCAAATGCCCAAGACGAACCTGATACTATTCTGCAAAAGAACATAAATCTCCAACACTAGGGATGTTTGAAATGTCTATCAGTGATGCGCTGAGGACCCCAAGTTGTAACCTGAATACGGAAGAGAAAGGGGCATTTCAGGAGGAAGTCCGAGGAGAAGCATGTGGGGCATCAATTTCTGATAATTAGACCCCAGTGTTGGAGGTAAGTTAATGATAGGTGGGGCAGAAGGAGGAGAAATGGGAGGATGTTTGGTAGCAACTGGTTCAGCCGATGGTTCCTTCACTTCCTTGGAAGAAGACGACAGGACAGGGGATGAAGAGGTGCCTGAATTGTTGTTAGTGAAGACAGGTGAGGTAGAAGTTGTAGAGGAGGCAGAGGTAGTGGTGAGAGTGGACTCGTTAGACAGAGAGAAAAGCGTGCGATTGGAGCTAGTACAAGGTGCTGCTGCTGTAGTTGCTTCGACTTTAGTTCGGCAATAGCTGTGATGGAATGAGTTGAAAGACCTGAGTGAAGAAGGTAGATGGTATTTTGTTTTATACAACATTTATACAATGAGTTGATCTCCAATTTTTTTTAGGACGGTTCTTTTTTTTTTTTTTTTGTTATTATTATTATTCCTGAATACTGTTTCCTGAATTTATTATCGCATTTTAAAGCTGCTATAATTTTGTTTTTAATTTACGTATTTTTTTTTGTATCGATTAAATGATGAAAGTGTAATTTATTGTTAAAGTAGACTGAAAGTTATATTATCTCATTTTTTTTAGAGCAAAAGTAATAAAAATAACTTAAAGCTAATTTAAATTAAAAATTTTAATCAGGGCTCTGATAAAAAATACTTTTTGTTCTTCAGTAAGTTAAATCAAAATTTTTTAATAATCTATTTTTGTCTTCTTTATTTGTTTTTGTTTTTATTATTATTGTCATTGTTGTTGTTGTAATTATTAAAGCTTAACGAATCAGTAATGCACGTATTTTAAAATCGCAAAAATGCAATCTTCAATTTTTAAACTTACTTCCTCCTAATATTTGGAGACAGCGAAATACATTTCATTCCGTAACTCTGAAGCATGTAATGAGACAAATCTTGGGAGAAAACATAGATAAAAATCGGAGAAAGTAAAACACTCCTTTCTTCCAAGCTATAGAAAATCTAAATATGAATAAACGAAATAAGATAATTAGAATTAAGATGCTGAAATGAACAATGGACAAAACAAACGCAATCTTATGATCATTATTGTTATTATAGTTTTCTTTGATTGTTTAGTCGTATATTTATTTCAAAGAATACTTAAATGATACATTTTCTCCCAAAATTTGCTTCACAATATATTTTAGATATTATTTAATTAAATCAATTTGTTGTATGAACGGTGAAATTTAGATTTCTCGGAATTCGGAAAAAACAAAAAAGCATTTACTTCCCACTATAGAAACTAGCATAATTGATGATACCTAAACTTTGATGTTTATAAACTAAGCGTAAAAACGTTGTATATCAAATAAGTTCGCACTTGTGTCAAGATGACATAATTTTTAAGTTTTAACAGCCCTTCTTGTTTTATATTTTTAAAATATATAGGCCTACATTTTTTGTTTGTTTGTTTATTAAATAGTTTACCTTCAACCCTATTTGATAGTGTATTATTACTAATGATTTTAAATGCATTTGTATATTTTCTGTAATGAAGGATTTAAGGTAAAAATAATTTCAAAATTATTTTATATGAAATCTGATTACAATTTTTAAGAACTATATAAGGGCATAACTGTTCAGAAGCATCATTTTTTTTTTTTGTGAGTGTTAGGTATTTTTTTAAAATAATAACTGGAAAAAGTTCTAGAAAAAGTGATTTCTATTTTGTTGAAAATAAATTTTCTCTCTTCAAATAACTTATTTACTTAATACTAAAAATGATTTGTATTCCAATGTTAACTTCAGCTAAATCTTCTTTTCGTTACATAGAAATTTATAGTCATTTGGAAGCGAATTTATAGATTAATCAATTTTTATTTCAAGTACATATTCAGATTCTATAAGACGTAATAACAGATAGTTGGATTTTGTTTTTTCAAATTATTAATTTATTTCTTATACATATTAAAATAATGTCCCTTTAAATTATTCTTAAAATGCTGTGAATATTATTAATATTTAAATCTATATATTTAATATCCTCAATCTTTCAGCCTAGAACTTATTATTTTACTTCTTTCAATTTAAAACTAAACGATTTTTTTACTGAAAGATCTAGGGCTTATTTACCGTAACTAAAATCCAAAATAATAGAACAAAAAAAAAGTTGATAGCCAGAACAGTTATGCACTCTTTAAAAAAAAAATAAAAATTAAGTGACTGAAATAATATGCAATGATATTTTAGCAAGACTTAAAGAAACGAATTTTAACTTCTCTTTTTTTATCCAATTTAAAAAAGACAATTTGCATGGCATCACTGGAATGAATTTTCAATTTTACGATTTTTCTTTCTTGTTTTGTAAAATAAAAAAACTATGAATAATTGCTATTAAATTTCAATCTCCTTTGTGATGCTCCTCGATTCTGAAAAAAAAAGCAATCTTGCTTTATATAATATATACAAGTTTTGATTGCAATTGTAAACAAATGATTTAAAGTGGTGGAATTGTTGAACCAAAATATAAACCCTAACTGTATTTTCTTTTATACACATTGTGCTTTTCTTGGGAGAAAGGGGAAAATGAGGAAGATAGATAGGAATTGATAGTAATAATTTTAAAAATTAATAATAATGATTAATCTGTGATGTTTTATATTTTACAGCAACTAGCAAGCAATACCTTCTCTCTTGTACAAAATCTTTTTTTAAATAAATAATATGATTTTTTTTTCTACATATGAAAGCATAATTATTCTATAAGTAACTGCTAAGCAAAGATTAATATGAAAAAAAAAATATATATATATAATTGCTCATAAAAAAAAGCATGAACAAGGAAACTCGAGAAACCTCTACATTCCGCAAGAAGAAGAATATTCATATAAACTCAGCTGGACAGTATCTTTTCCAAAATGGAAAAAGAAAAGAAAAACATTCAAAACTTACTTCAGTTTGCTAAAATGAAGCAGCAATTCAAAGAATATCACTTACAAATAAAACTATTCATGGTAATGACTAACAAGAAGAAGAAAAAAAATGTTGAAGAAAATAAAACTGTCAAGATTAAATAAATTTATACAACTAAAAAAAAAACAAAAAAACAAAGGAAATGTAGATTTTTTTTTCCATTTCAAAATAAAAATGCTTCATAAATAAATTTAAATAATGAAAAGTTGCTTCTCCTATGTAAGCAATTTGCTTTCAGCATTTGATAACTAAAAATATAATTATGCAAAAATAAAGCAAATACCATACAACTGAAATACACTTTTTAGATCACTGTTGCTATATACATGTGTACATATATATATATACAAGTTTTGATTACCAATATTTATAAAGCTCTAATACATTCCTCTTGGATTGATTAAGATATCTGATTCAAAATCTCAGCCATCATTTACCCATTTCAATTGCTCCTTCCAAAAAGAAGTTCTTTTTCTTATTATTTAAGAAGGTAAATATTATATATAATGTATATGGACTAGATCATCCCCATTTTTTTTGCACATCTACAAAATTTCCCAAACTAACACAGAAAACCAAAACTATTTACTGAATATTTACAATCTTTTTCTTTTATGAGAATGGCTAGCAACTGTAGCATTCAGATCCATTTAACTGGTTATTAAATCATCACTGTTTAAAGTTTTTAAGACACTTTCTACGTATATGTCAACTTGTGTTTTTTAATTTTATATATATATATTTTTTTTATTGGCAATATTAAATAAATTGAAAACTGAACTTCTTGGTTTAATAAACTTGTTTGCCAAAAAAAAAAAAAAAAATGAAATCTAATATTTGTTCCCAAAAAACTAAAGTTACTACATGTATCTATTTTTAAAATTAAAAAATATAAAAATTTATGAAAAAAAAGTGACATATCCTAAAATACATTGTATCTAAGAGGAAAATTACTTATAACTGCTATTTTGAATATATTAGTATTATAATAATAATGCCCAAATACAACTTGAGATATTTCTTTACTAATATCTTGAATAAATAAATGCCATGAAACTTTTCTTAAGGCTTCACTAAATAAATAATTTACCAAATAATAATAATAATAATAAAATGTCAATAATTATGATATTAAGTAATTGCATTTACGTTATGTTTATATTATTCTTAAAAACAATTGATCCATTTTTAAATAGACCAAAATAGACTAACAATTACTGACTTTCAAAACAGAGGTCCCTAATGAAATTGACATTCCATCTTTAAGCCTGAATGTGAGCAATAGTTGTGTACAAATATCTTCTAAAGTTTGCATTGTCGTAGGTAAATCAATTTTAATAGAATTAATAATTTGAGGTAGCAGATGAATTAGGGAGAAAAGAAAGGACTTTGTGCCTTACTGATAAAATTACAGTATTAATAATATGGGGGTGGGGGAAATGTAGCCATATTGCATCTTTCCATACATCTTGGAATCTAAATAAAAGATTTTTGCAACTGAACAAAATAAACCCTTATCCATATCTAAATAATTCTAATAACAGCATAAACTAAATACATGAACTGCAAGAAATAAAGAATGATTGAATGACAATGAAAACAAACTATAAAGCTTTACAAACTAGCAAAGGGAAAAAGGGGTGTTCACCACAAAGTTTACTACATTCACATTATTAACAATTTATGAAGACAACTGTAATGATGGCAAAGATCTAAGACTTCGTTAGTGCATAGTAGTGCATTGTAGAATGGATACAATTCACTTATGTTTTAGTAGAAATTCTTACAAAGAAAAATAAACCCTCAATTTCCTAACAATCACATAGTTCAAGGATATGCCAGTGTAAAACTTTAATTTAGCATCAAATTTACTGTGGATATTTCCACTAAGTTTCTATCAAAGTTAATGTCTTTGCCCATTCACTAATCCTCTTCTTATTGGCTTAAATTGAAGCTGACGATTTAGAGTTATATAGATTATACAGTAATAACATTAGCTTCATCAGATAATCATTTGAATTTAAAAATGGCATCTTTTTACAATAGTAATAAGAATGGTGGATGAGTTTAAAAATCTTTACATTACATAAAGTTTTTAGATACTACATATTGAAATTTTAATTAATTACGAGATTGATAATCCTGCTTTTGTTTCTAAAATAATAAAACAGCAACTGACCATCAAAACTTCACTTATCAAAACGAATGTCAATTTTATTCTTGTCTTTGTTTGAAAACATTTAAATACGTAAGTTTCTTTGGTAAATGGAATTTTGATGATCATATCACTATTTATATATGAAAATTTAGACATTTTTCTGAAGTAATATCCATTAAAAAAAGTGCCTTTTACTAGTTTGGATCCATATCAACTAAAGAAATCAATTTTTAAATTTTTCATACAACAAATGTGGAATCTTCACCAACAGAAATTCAATCAATATCAACAGCAATTCTTGTTGATTTTACTGTGCTCAAAAGATAGTGCACGATTTACACTGGCTTTATCCTTAAGTTTGAAATTAACTGCCTATGTTACTTATTCTCAAAGTTTTTTTGTTACATGGGCACGACTGGCATGTAGGAGCACCTGATATTGGTGCTTGTAAGTTTTATCACAGTGTTCACACGTAAAGATCTTTCGATTATGATGCCAACGCATATGAAGTAACAGGTTTTTTTGCAAATTAAATGCAATGGCACAATGGCAAAGTCGACATCTGCGCTGCTGAATATAGGCAAATTTCTTTATGAGCTTGTGATATTTATGCTTTTGATGAAAACACTGGTGCTTAAGTAAATCTTCTTCACTATCGTAAACACTATCATCTGTTCGCACAACTTTGCGTGGCTTGCTTTGTTTTCTAGATCGCTTCACCTGAGTGATAACTTGTAATTCAACTTGAGATGACAGTGAAAGTGATGACAAATTTGCTGATTGATTTTCAGAATTATCACCCATTTCACTGACATTATTAGGTGATTTCACTTCACCATTAACACTGCATCTACTACTTCCTACACTCAAGCCATTAGCTTCCTGAAAAGTGAAATCTGTGAATGGATCACAGCCTGGAAAGTGCTTGCGAATAACTGCAAGGCATAATGAACACAATTTTGGATGGTGGTATGGGAAGTGTCTTGCCAATGCCTGTCGAGTGCTTACAGCATATCCGCAATGGGGGCATCGAATGATGAAGTCATCATTGTGTACATAGTGTACATGTTCTCTCAGAACAGAATCAAATGGTGTTCGAAAAGAACAATCTTCTGCACGGCACTGAAGGACTTCTCCAGTATGCACCCGCATATGTTCCATCATGTTCATCTGAGAGGCACAGGAATATTGGCAGAGTGAGCAAGTGTAGGGCAGTCGAGGGAATATTCGTTCACTGCGATGTAATAGTAAGTAATGTGTCTGAAGCGATGCATGATTCGCAAATTCACAGCCACATTCACGGCATCGGATTTCCTTTCTTGAGGTGTTATTTCTAGCAAGTGCATCACTGGCATTGCAGTTATCATTCCCATGGCGTTCAAGTCGGTGACGATCTAGACTTCCTTGGTGGGTGGTCTTGAAGTCACACATTTCACAGTCCAGAAGATCTTTATTGTGTACAAGGATACTGTGGGTCTCCAATTCGGAATGTCCATCAAACGTCTCGGGACATTCCTCGCATCTGATTTGGCCTCTTTCATGTCCGCTACTGGGGAGGGGGTTAAACACATTAACATTGATAAAAATCCAAAGTTAATAAATCAGACAAAGAAACCTTTTTCTTCTTTTTTTTAAAAAAAAATAATAATAATAAAACAGTAAAGTTATTACACTACAGGTGTTAATTCAAAATATGTTTTGTTTTTGTTTTTGATTTTTCTTTCCTGATAAACTGTAAATTTAAACAATTTCATCTGTTTTACTTTTTAATTGTTTGTTTCAACTAAAGAAATGCAAAAAAAAATCCACTGAAAAAAAAAAAAAAAAAAGAAAAGATGTTTCACTGGAACGTCAGTTTATGTTACTTAGTAGATCTATTTAATAGATTACTAATTCTCTCAACAGCGTAATTATAATTAAATTACTGCATCTAGTTTTCAGTATGAAAAAGGTCTGCAAAAGTTGAAGCAAAAAAAAAATTGATTAAAAATTAATTAACAAAAAAAAAAAATTATTAAACTGTTTTTGTTAACAAAAATATCAGAAGGTCCCTTTTAGAATTAAATTCTCCGTAAGTAGTTGTCCATGACAAACTATAAATCAAGAGTTGTTATCTATATGGGTCAAGAGTCAATGGCTTAGCTTACTAAAATTTCCATCCAGGAGATACATGAAGTCAATTTATTGTTAGGAAATTGCAACTGATTGAATAAAATAAAATTATCATTGACACTGCCCATCTGATAATTAGTTGATTTGTATGGAAAAGTTTCAGTGGAAGTTATTTTCATGCATTTCATTGTTAAGACATTTTCATTTGTTACGTATTTCTATAATCAGCAATATAAATTTTAAATTTAAAGCAATTAAATTCACAGAAGAATTAAAAAAAAAAAAAGGCTTCCTTGTTAATTTACAGGAAGTTAGAATTCAGTTTAAAATAAAAACTTAATGAAAAAAATTACGGCAAATAAAGCATTTAGAGAACTAAGTACAAGTACAGTAAAAATACAAAACATCACCCTTAATTTTTAACCATGAAATCAAAATGAATTGAAGTAATAAATGTAGTTTCATTTATTCAAATATTATCAAATTTTAAAATCTAACATTTGACCTTAAATATATATTTTTTTTTTTTGTTAGGGTTAGGTTCTAATCTATTAGTAAAATATGATTAATAAATTAAATCACTGTTAAATTGTCCTAAATAATTAACAGCTTTTCCTATTCCAGAGATGCCAAAGTAAAATAAAAATAATGTAAAATTAAAGAAAGGAATCTGTCATTAATGACTGGAATAATGACAGAATTTCTACCTTTAAACTTTTTCCAAAAATGGTCAGAAAAAAAAAATTATGACAAACTAAAAATTATAGTATTTTTTTTAAAAAATAATTAACTATACATCTTAATTATCTAATGTAAACAAGAAAACAGTTAAATTTAATTTTGAGGATTGAGTTTAAGATGTCTTGGTGTTTCTTCTGATTCACAGAAGAAACAAAATTAATCACAAAATTTATATGAACTTTATATTTTCCTAAATGTAAATTTACATAAACTTTTCCTAAAATTTTGTTTTAAATGTGCTTCACTAATTTGTTTCACAGTAAATTTAAATTCCTAACTATTTTAATAAAATAATTATATATATATATTATTTTCATACTGTTTGCAATAAATAACAATTAAATACAACTATTGAATAATTGGCAAATTAAATACTTCTCTTTAATTTTTAATTGAAAAAATTAACGTGAAAGAGGTAGACATAATTATGACCATTATGGAAAAAATATAATGAATAAATATTTGATATCTAATACTATGTTGATAAAATAAATGGAAGTTATATCCTCTAATAACAATCATTATAAAAAAAATGAAAATTTCTAGATATTTATCGTAGAATGCATAGCAACATTTAAGTATTTCATATATTTATATATTTCAAATCTTTAAATTATTTTAAGTGTATAATTTTTTTGAATTGTTATCTTTGTTGGAGACAAAAATTGTAAAACTAACTTAACTTTTATGATAACTTGATTATTACATTTTTTATAACTTTATAAAATTCAACTTGCATATCAGTTTCAACTTTATGTAGGTTAAAATATAATAAACTTTAAATACTCCATTTATACTTAAAAGTATTTATTAACTTACTCAATGAACACAATTTAAAATCATATCTATTACAGCACTTGCAAACTAATTGCCATTTTTGGAGATAAATGAAAAATTTGTAATTCCATAAAATTACAATTAATCAAACATTCATAATGATAATATGTTTTCTGGACTGTTTCAATATTACAGCTTTAAGAGTGGCAAAAGATACAACACTCACAGATTTTTCAATTATTCTAATAAGAGTTGTCAAGAACATCAATTTATTAAACTTTTAAGCTTTAAAAAATGAATAAGTTATCCTTTTTTTAAAACTACAACAACATTAATCGTTGCCAAGTCAACTTGTAAACTACATTGCATAATTAAAAGAAAGTATCGTCATTTTTTATGCAAGGTAAATCTCTTATTCAATGAATAATTTTTATGAGAATCAATTATTATGAGGATGATAATGATCAAGCAATTAGTGATGCCTATAAAGGTGTAGTAATCTTCAGCAAAAATACAACACTAAATTGCCTAAATAAATAATTGAACTGATACACGACATAGACAATGCTTAAAATATTTTAAGAAGACAAATGTAACGAAAACACGAGTATATTATGACATCGTTTAATGGCTTAGAACCTTCTAGCTCCTTGTCCCTCTTTTTTGCAATGAAGAACTCTTCTGCATTTAGTTTTGAACCTTGGTTTTTTTTTCAATAAGAGATGCATTCATTTGAATATTAAATACAAAAATGATTTTATTTTTATAAAAATGATCAGCCAAGCAATCATATCCTCTTTGTTTTAGTCTGAACATCAGTGCTGTCTTTTCCTTGTTTCTTTTACAGTTAATATTCCAACCATATTGAATAACGGCCTTTTTTTTTTTTTTTTTGATTTTTATCACACACTGTTTCTTTCTGAACCCTTTTTTTGTTTTTACTTATTTTGAATTTTAAGGATGGAAATTCTACTATTTCCTTCTCTGAAAGTAAATTATGCAAAATATGTTCCAAAACACAAAGTTGACTTTTTATTCAGTTCTGTTATCTGTCTTAGAATATTCTGCTTTCTGTTATTTATAGTAATTTGTTCTAAAGATTTGTGCTGCATTGTGATAGACTATTAATTGGATCTTTTCAATTCTTATTTCCAATTTTTATAAATGAGGGGATTCTAATGCTACATTTCCTCCATAATTTACTATCACCTGTTTTTGAGATGTGATGAATTATCTTCAGATCAATTGAATCTGCCATCTTTAACTTGGGGACACTTCTACAGTACTGTTCATATAAATATTATACTGTTAGTGGAGCTTGGAGTAGTTCTAGTTTAATTAGAACCAGATAATATAAAAGAAATATTCGTTATATTAATCTATTTTGTATTTCTTCTTCTTCCCTTCTTGATTAATGAGGATCAGGATATGTGTTTCAGCATTGTTATGTCTCATCAGATGGAGTAATCCACTTTTTTTATCAAAATCAGATTTGACTTACTTATAAACATAATTCTTAAATATAAAATTAATTACAACCTAAAAAAAAAAATATAAGTTATGCTAGCAGGGAATTTAATTGTGACTTTTAATACTTAATTTCTTTTTAAATACTTGGTAAGGAAACTTTTTTCCCCAAGAGTACCTTAAATAAAAAACCAGGTTCCTGTTTTTTATGTGTGCATTATTTCTTTCATATCCTAACCCTAGTTGTAGTTTTATATTCATATAAATGTGAATTTATATTTATTATTTTTTATAACACTCCATCTTTGATCAAGAAGTCTTTTAAATTGTGTCGGCATTTATATTTTACATTAATTGTAATTTTTTCTTACTAGTTGATTAATTTTGCTTTCCAATTGATGTGATGCATTCCTAGGCGAACTTTGTTATTCTTACTTACATAATAGTGATTTGTGTGTGAGTAGCAGTTAAATATGTATAACAACTTTTTTTTAATGTACTTTCATTATGAGCATTTGATTAATTTATTATAACTATGAAAACTGGCATTCTAACAATAAATAATTGGATTTGGCAAATTCTCATCATAAATAATTATGCTGTATAGATAATTATACAGGAATGTTTATTGTATATAATGTATTGAAATTGATCTTTTACTTTATTAAATGTGTTATCAATTTAAAATTTATTAACTTAAATTAATAAAATAAAAATACTTACTGTGATTCTTGAATGTGTAAATTCAGCTGGGCTTGATCTTCTGCCAAGAAATTGCACTTGTTACAAATGCGCTTATTGTGAATTTTGAGTACGTGAGTTGACAGTCTCTCAGCCCTTGCTGCTTTATAGTCACACAAGACACACAGGTAAGGTTTAATGTGAGTATTCAGATGGCGTTTTAAGCACCAGTTATCAACTCCTCTCCAAGAGCAATAAGTACAAACAAACATCTTTGGCAATCTTCTTTTTTTATTATATTTTTCATCCATAGAATCAGGAGACTGCTCATCTTGATTGGAGTCCTGATCGTGATTTAGTGTGTGATTGTGACTCATGTCATGCCCATGATTTGGACTATTATGAGATGGGATATTATTATCCAAATTATTATAAAATGTAGGCATACCAAGATTGGAAGAAGGTTTTGGGGGGTGGCGACGTATAAGGTTAATGTCGTATGGCTGATCTTTGTGCATTCTAAAAAAGTGCTTTTTAACATGATCAGCTCTGCTGAACATTTTGTAGCATACATAACAATGAAATGGTTTGTCATCCTTATGTATATTCTCATGGCGAGTATAAAGATCACGACGATCAGTAGCGTAAGGGCAGTGTGGGCAAGCATATCTTTTATCACTGACTGGTTCCACAGATACTGTTCCATCACCTTTATTCTCCATCCTATTCTTTAAATTTTGCAGAAGTCGTGTAACTTCTTCCAGTGCCTGATTATCTTTCCAGAGAGCAGCATCAGAATGTTGTTCATTATGATGTCGTGTCAGATGCATTCTTACACATCTTGCCCAGGCACTGCTGTAAGGGCATCTCGGGCATCGAAATACTTTCAAATTAGCATGAGTTCCAAGCCAATGTTCTGCAATTCGAGATAAAAAACCAACTGTATCACAATCCACACATTTAAACATTTTAGAATTTGCATTATACTTGGCAACTTTTGAATCAGTCCAGCTGAGAGTTTCATTGCTTTCTGTCCATGTTTCATTATCAGGATTTTCATTGCTTTTACTGAGGGAAGCATTGCTGTTCCCTGGAGATACATTTCCATTGGTTAACAAGCCACTATTCATTAATAAGCCTGGATCCCTGTCCATCAAATAGTGTGGTGGAGGATGAAATGACATTGGTACTCCACTCCCTTGTCTCAAACGTGTGCTAAATCGAGTGGTCATAGAAAAAGATACACTGCCAGCATTTGAAATGGGCAGCCCTTTGGTAATAGGCTCATCGGAATAAAACTTACTAGCAATTTCTTCAAACACATCCTCATAACTTTCCATCAACAGTGGCCCCTCCATGACCATCACAAGGATCTATTTTTCAATTCCTTAAATAAAATAAAATAAAAAGAAAACTATATTAACTGTCAGGAATCCAATGTTTAAATAAAAGTTATTTTCTTACAAATAACTAGATGTATCTCACATTTATCATTCTGTCAACAATTCATGTAAAAGCCTGATAAGCTGAACTATAAATGAAAGGCCCCAGGCAAAAAAAAAAAAAAAATGAAATAGCATACTTGTAAAATAAATAAGCAAAAAATTTTCATTTCTTTATTTTACAGATATCTTATTTCGGTTTTTTTTTTTTTTTTTTTTTTTTTTTTTTTTACTATGGTGATCATACATTTGTGATTAAAGAAAATTGGAGTTTTCTTATTTATCTGAGATTTTTTTAAGTAGTTACCATTCTAATTTCTCAATATTGTTCAAATGTGTTTTGGAACAGTCTTGTTTGAAGCCATAAAATTATGAGGGAAATGAATTACAAATTAAATTAAAATAAATGTGAAAATTATGGAATATTTTCCTATTTAAAATTAAAAATTATTGCAAGTGCTAATAAAATATAGTGCAGACATGTCTTATATTTAGCCTATTATCAAGCTCAACTGAGAGCCGTTAAACTCCTAACAAGATAGTTGATCTCACAATTAGATCAATTTGCAAAAGATCAGAAAATGTGTTCATATTATTTTTTTTAATATTTATATTAAAAGAAAATATTATTTTCTTAATTTTTATAGCATATATTATATAAAGATAGTAGCTTTTCCAATTATCTTTATGCATAGCAATTTAATATTATCTTTTAAAAATTGCTGGGTAATTAATTTAGATGTGTTTGTATACTATCTTATTTAACCAATATTACCTATGTAGAAATTAATTAACTAAATAAACAATTTCCCTCTTTCAACCATTAAAAAAAACTTTCTGAGAGAACTTGAACACTTCCTTTTCTTAAAATTATGTGAATTTTTATTTTTCTAAAAAGCAGAATTAGTGATTTAAAAACAAAACAAACATTAAAACGTTAATGTTTCAGTTCTTTTGGGGGATATTTGTCACTTTCACATGCTAATTTCTTGGCAAAAGTCTTCAAAACAGAAAAGGTTTTCAAAAAACAAAAATAAAAACAGTTTTTTAACTTTTGAAAATCACAAAAGTTGAGCATCTCTTATCCACAAAAATGCAAGTCATACGTCAACAAGATCCATCCAACAATTCAGAAATTATTGAGGAGGAAGAAACAGATTGACAATTTCATCAGCCTCTTTTTCTTAAGAAAATAGACTTAAAAAGGGTGAATCACTGACTTTTATACTTAAATGAGATTTCAATTTTAATATCAAAAATTCTAAATTACAGTTAATGTAAATATTAGTATGTTCTTCAGTCTGTTTTAATTATTATGTTAGTTTTAGAGTGTAAACAAAAACTTTACAATTAAATAGTTTTGGACCAAGTAATTTGATAATCTATATTTTTATTGTTATTGATTTTTTTATTCTTTTTTTGTTTGTTTCTATTAAATATCTTAATTACTAATTTATGGGACAAATATTTTTTGAAATATTTTTTGAATAATTTGAGAAACTGTAAGCAGATTTCAACTTGAATAGAATAAACTGCTCTTATAAAAGAAGATCGAAAAATCTTTTTATCACTAATGGTTTAGTAGAGTTTTAGCTAACAATATTATTTATAGGTATATACTTTACCTATAATAATATTATAATATGCCCTGTGGTTTGGATTTCCTTTCTTTCTTTTTAATACAATAAATAATCTATTAATTCTTCAATTGTGAAAGAATTCAATGATGATTTAAATGAAAATTCAAAATTTTGAGGCTACAGAGTAAGATGTTAAGATGTACTTGGAAATGTGTAAGACTGTATAATTGGTTTTTATTTTGTTTTTGTTATTTCATTATAAAGCATGTTTTAATAATTTTATTATTAAATATAGGAAAATATTCCTTGATTTCTGTGTATCAAATTAGAAATTTTACAATGAACATACCTTTCATTCATTTTCAGTCCATAAAGAATAGGCTTCCGAATCCTAATATTGAAGTAAAAAAAGGAAAAACATCAATGATAAAAATATAATATAACTTCAAATTTTACTGTATTTTGCATAATATAATGTAGATTACAAAGAAAAAAATTAAAATTAACAAAAACAGTTGTCCTTTAAAATAATAAACCAAAAATGCAATGGGAATTTTTAAACTGTTAGTTAGGTTCTGTTAATTAGAAAAAAAATTAAATTACAGTATTTATAACACATTTTATTGCATTGTGTTATTTTGAGACACCAACTCTCCCCTAACCCCATCCAAATTTCAGTTCAATGCCTATTCATCAAATTCCCTCATCTGTTTGAAATACTGGGTAATGCTATCTAATGAAATGTTAACATATTCCTAATAAATTAAATTATTATTTTGTAATTGAATCATTGAAAATCCACGTTCTTCGTATGGGTTACAATGATGTGGATGAGAATGAAACTGAAATTGTAAGATCACTTCGAAATGGCAGGAGAAAGCAATGCAGACAGCTTAACTCAGGTGTATTGCAGGTTTCCGCAACACACTTCATAGTCATCTCCCAACCAAATTTTTTTTTTTTTTTTAGACTTCTGACATTGTCTACACTACTGAACCTACCCACATGCCAAATTTAAAGTTTGTGGCATGTTGGGAAATATGCTAAACATTTCGAACAGACACACATCCACAAATTTCCCTTTTATATTATAGATAATAGATTACAAAAACAAATATTATTTTAACAACTTATTTTCATGTATAAAATTTTCTCAAAAACGAAGTATCCTAATTGCATCCTAATTGTAGTTGATACTTATTAAATAAAGAGAGTCAGTTATAATGTATATATCATATCTAAATCCCCCCCCCCAAAAAAAAAATATGTAATAATATATGCACTAGAACAACAAATATATGAATGTTCAAGTTATTAGCATTCAATTTAGAACTGCTTTACTGTATTGAAGGAAAGAAAGCTCATATAATACCTTATTGCAAGTCAGAAGAGGACTATACAGGTCCTTTTCTTTTTTTTTTTAGGATTTCCCCACTCCGGGATGAGATATTTTTCTCGATATTTTGGCCTGGTGCCTCGGGCCTTCTTTGGGAGATGTATATATATTATTTTGATCATTGAAATATATACATCTTCCGAAGAAGGCCCGTTGCACTGGGCCGAAATATCGAGAAAATATCTCATCCTGGAGTGGGGAAATCCCTCCAAAAAAAAAAAAAGGACCTATACAGTATCATGTCCCACTCCTTCTTCAGGACCAAACTGTCTGAAGAGTAGTTGATAATATGTTATAAGAAAAGATAAATGGATAAAAAAAAAATATACCTGATTTTCAGAGAAGCTCTTTTCTACATTATAAATATTATTATTACTACTATTATCAGGAATGACAATCAGTCAACAGGTGACTGCTGTTTTGAAATATCAAAAAAAAAAAAAAATACCGTATATTTATTGAATACATTTTGTTGTATTCTCATAAATGAGATGTAACTCCTTCCCAAAAAAAAATTTTTTTTTTTTTCCAATCAATTTATTAAATTCTTACTTTATTTCAAATTACATCCTCTGTCATTCCATAACATGAGCCACTTTATTCTCTGTATTTCAAAATTAGCAAAAAATAGTAGCATTCATCTGAACAATAAAAACAAAAAAAGTCAATAAAAAGAATCTGAACAAATTATTATCAAATTCACTCTTTTCAATGATATATCATCTTGACAGTTAATGAGATCTTATGTGGAGGAGAAAGAAATTCTGTCCTTATTGTCGTAAACTAAAATATTATTAAAACTAAATGAAAGGCAGGATCCTAACAACTTTTCGCTCTCTATTTCGATGCACACAGAGCAGTGGTATGCAACTCCAAACAAGAATTAACTGCTGTGTTAACTATTCAGTATTACCTTTAAAACATATTTTTTTAAAATTAGTAAACTCCTTTAGTAACATACATTTTTGTATTTTTATCACATTTAATTATAAAGAACGAAACTATTTATATCAGTGACCATAATATTACAGCAGGAACTAATCTGAGGCAATACGATTAAAATGACATTTTCCATCATGGTATTTGAGCAATAAATTATAGTTTTAATCAATAAAAATTACAGTCCCTACGCTGAATAAAGATCCTCCCAGAATGCAATGTAGCTTATAGATTGAGCTTTCCTGGCCGACCGCTAACATTGAAAGAGAAGAGAAGCGACCTCTTCTCTTTCAATGTTAGCGGTCGGCCAGGAAAGCTCAATCTTTAAGCTACGTTGCATTCTGGGAGGATCTTTATTCAGCGTAGGGACTGTAACAGGCTTTTTTTTTTTTCATTTAATTTTAATTTCCAGTAATAATAAGTAATTTGGAACACTATAACAAATTAAAGAAAAAGGAAATTTGAGATTGATTTGTTTTAAAAAGAATTCAAATTTACCAGAGAAGGAAACTGTGGCTTCTGTGGAAGTGAATGAACCACTCTGATGGATGTTTGAACATAATCATTTATTAATCTGAAAGTAAAAAGAAACAAATTAAGAATAACTGGTATTATATTTTAAAAATGACTTTGAATAATAATAATAATGAACAAGTGAATACTGAATGAAAGAATAATAGCAGTAATTGAACAATTTCGTATTCATTTCAGATTAAAATCTGCAAGCCAAACTACAAACACTTATTGCTCACAATCTCTTCATAAGAGTATTATGTTAGTCCATTAATTACATTTGTTTATATTTTGGAATACTTAGATCAAACAACAATTTGAAAGTTTTTAGAGGCCTGTTTTTTTTTTTTTCTTCCTTTGGTGGTCAATAATCTCTATTATTTTTATACATTATAAAATTATTATTTTTATTATAATAAAGATAATTGATGAGCACTGTAAAGTTTTCCTCCATTACTGTGCAGTCTTAAACATTATTTATATAATAAAATATAATACACAATAAAATGAAAATTTGAATTTAATAAAAAAGGAATATACAATCGAATTTTATTAGCTTGCTGAATAACAATTTTTTTATTGCCAAAATAATATCATGCACAACTTAAACTATTTGAAGATTGTCAGATCAAATTAAAAACAAAATGTATTTTTCAATGCTATCTGTTGTTTTGGTTTTTTTTTTTCGTTTGCAATAAATTTACTTATTAAACTAGCAATCACTTTAAAAATGAAAAATAATTTTTTTTACTCAATGACTATAGAAAAAAGTGGAATTCTTTGATTTGTTTTTTTTTAAATCATGAAGTATTGATTGTTCCATTAGACTTTAATTTGTTTCTTAAGCCATGCAGATGAAATTTTTCTTTTTCTTATGTGGGGGCCATTCTTCTTGCACCAGGTGAGGAGGGTGAAGCAAAGGAAATGGAAAACAACCTGTCCTTGAGATTCAACCCATCCCACCGGTGTTCAAGGACAGGACTGCATAGGGGAATGTCACTTTCATTATTATATTCATATAAAAAGAATTCGCGCCTTTTCATTATGCCGTCTTTTGACTGCGATTCAAGATCTCATTAATACAAAGTCACTTCAGAATTATCATTAAATAACAGAAGTCAAACAAAACCTCAAAATCCTCGAACTTCTTTTGAAAATTTATAATTTTTTTAAATGTTAATATCCGTTTGATAAACGTTACTTATAATACTTTACTTTTTATTTGATGTCTGTTAAATATTTAACGAATATCCTGATTTAAAAAATTTTATTAGTTTTTGTTTTTTTTTGTAAAGTATTTTTTTTTACGCAAAACTGGAATTTGCGGAAATGACAATAATGAAGGATAACCTTCGCTAATCAAATCGAAAGTTATCATTTCGAATTCAATGGGAAAAAATATTTTCAGTGAATAACACGTTTCATTTCAACGTCTCCTTCCTGCCTCCCCCACCTCTTGTGAATCCATCGTTCCTCTCGTTGCGTGGAGATGAAGATTAAGGGAAAAGCTCCACAGTTATCCGCTTTTCGGGTCAATGTATGGAATTCTGCTCATTAACAAAATAATCAATAAATAAATGCAGTATTTTTAAAAATCGTATTTGAGATTAACAGAATCACAGCAGAAAGGATATAAATCTGTTGTTATTTTGTAACGATTTTAAGAAACCGAAGTTCTCTTAAGGCTTATTACTTCTAGTTTCATAATTTATTCTCCTCAAAAGCATTTTAAAAACTCTTTACTACATTAAAAGTCAATTCATCTTTTTTAAAAACAAAATTAAAAATAATAATAATAATAATAACAGGAAATTTATAAATCTATTCAACCCTCTCCACCACACACACAAAGCAATGTATAATTAAAACTAACTGTTTAAGTTGGATACATTTCAGTTATGTAGCTTAAGTTTCAAAATATTAGTATAATGATTAATTTTCTGTCGGAATTAAAGAATTACATTACTTTTTATGGGGACTACTTTTGAATACAGCATAGTACATTAAACAACGAAAATTTTATTCTTTACAAAGCATATAAAATAAATAAATAAATAAATAAATAAATAAAAAATTATTGTCGTCTTTATTAAACATTTTTAATAAACGAAGTATTTAAATATCATTGGAATTTATTTTATTTATTGTATAATTAAAAATTAATGATCGTATTTGATAGCTTGCAAATCCTTAAAAATTCTAACTTATTAATAATCTTTTCAATACCAAACATTCCAAAAATTTAAAATAAAATATTTACATATCTTTAAACGAAAATGAAAACAATTAAATTTATTTTCCTACCATTAAACAAATTTAGAATGAAATCGTTAAAACGATGATCGCTTGTCTTCTAAACAAATTCCTGTAATTGAGATGAGACGGCGCTTTCTATAATACAAGAGACTATCACATTTTCTTTTTAACGAAAAATTAAAACTAATCGTATGTTGTTTATTAGAAGTCCCAATATTCAGTTCTATTGGGAATAAAATAACACTAATAATATAGTGATAATAAAATTTGTTTTAAGAAGGCGACTATCTTAAGTAATAACTAATATAATAAAAAAAATATCTAAAAGATAAGTTTTTTTCTGAGAAATGAGTAAACAAACGAAGGCACAACGTTACAAGAAAGGATTCGCACCCTAAGTTGTCTCTTCCCGGTGACAACTCAGGGTGCGAATCCTTTCTTGTAACGTTGTGCCTTCGTTTGTTTACTCAATTGTTTGAATCATCAGGCATGTTAAATTTCTTTTTTCATAAGTTTTTTCTCTTGCTCCGCAATTTTAGAAATGATTTGGTGGAATCAGTTTTCATCGTTGTATTTTTTCTCTTTCCCTGTAGGCATATTATATATATATATATACTGTATATATATATATATATATCGTTTAATCTGATAAATCTTGTTGAATGATTATTAAAAATTCTCCTAGTTTTAATACGTGATAAAACTATACAGAATAATTGATTCAATATCTATCAACACGACCTGAAGAAGATTTGAGAACACTGTTGACTCGCAATAAATTTAGAAAATTTTCAAAATCATCTGCTGTCCAAATTTCTCTTCTTTACGAGCCTTGTAACTCATTCCAGAAGCCTCTAAGTAGGGATACTTTAATTTTAACAACCCTGTATTTCAAGTATTACAGTCAACAGCAGAAACATCTCAATTTTTTATTTATTTTTTCTGTTGATGGGAAAATGCTTTAAAAATGTCGTAAATTTTATGAGAGTTCTTATAAATTAAAATAACTTAAAATCAATTATTTTAATTTTTGAAATACTATGTTTTTTTGTTTACCAATAAAATAAATGGTTACAAATAAACTTAATATACTTTTGTTTATTTACTAGATTTTACAACTAGAATTGGCGTCATTAATTAATGCTACAGGATAAAACAGGAAGAGGACGACATGAATCCATTTTAACTATATTTGTAAATGCAGATCTTGCGCTCAAAACTGACATTGTCATCCAGATATTTCGCGCTTATTGGTACTCATCAGCAAGGACCATCTTTGAACACCCAGAAAATATCGGATTAAAAAACAAAATCGTTGTAAAATTTAAGTGCTGTACATCAGTGTGGTTATCGTAAACCGAAGTCATAATTTCTTAATAAAAATCCAATAAATCATATTCAAAAGTAGATATTTATCTTAATTTCTAACTAAAATTTTGAAAAGCTCAAAAAGCTTCACTCGCCAACTTATTGCTGTTTCATTGTTTGAGTTTTTTTTTTTTCTTTCTTTCTTTCTTAAGGATGTAAAACATTACGACATCATTCCCCAGCTTTCGCGTATTTCCTAAATACTACATTAATATTAAAGACAGGGAATTTATATTTGTTATATCTTTGAGTAGAAAGAATATTTTTCATTTCTTTTGCGAATTTAAGTATGCAACCAGAATGAACGTGCTTTCTTAAAGAGAATATGGCATTAGATACTTAAGTGAAATTAAACTATACAGTATGTCTCAAAAAGGTCACACACTTCGTTAGCCGACAAACCATCACTACTGGAGATATTCAGTATATCTTATGTATCTTAAGATTGCTCAAAACCATCTTTGTGGACAAACAGTGATAGTAGTAGAAGTAGCGGACAACTGTTGTACAATTAATGTTTTGGAAGCATGATTGTAACAAATAATATCAGTGACTGTTCCATCAAAATAGAACGGTTCCTTAATGACAATCCACTCCAGCCTGCGGTGCTTAAGAGTAGATTTCAAATTTATCATGAATGAGTGTTAACCTCGTGGCTGGATCTGAATTAGAATTCAGTATTGCTTTTGTATTGAATTCGTGTCCCTATTTTACGGTCGGATATCACGTGCGTTTCCACTGCAACATCAATTTCCATTGGTCAAGCCAATGAGGCAGATCCGATTTGGTTGTAAATTTCATAATTATCTCTATGCTTTATATTCCTAAAGTCCAATAAATAATACGCAAGTTACCAGCCACAAGGGCGTGTAGTAGATATCACTGTAAATTATTTTACAAATTTAAGTAAGCCTGGCGTAATTGGCGAGATTTATCACCTTGGTAAATGAAACGATCGCCAAATTATTTCACAATTTTCGTGTTTATGAATGAATTTTCATTCTTATAATCTCCAAAAAAATAATCTTAATGATTACAGAAAATGTTATTTTTCTATAAATAATATTTGTTTTTTTTTAATTCTAATGACTGTATTGCATTGCTTCTGATTGTGTAATTTTTCTTTCTATCGCTTAAGATTTTGTTCAATTTTAGAAATTATTTAAATGAGATTATTTTTCTTCGGAAGACTTTTGAATCTATTTATAGTTTCCTTAATCGTTCATTTGCCGTTCCATTTAAACCACAATTAAATTAGTGCACTTACTTAAGTTTTCTTTCATTTGTCCTGATTGGTAGCAGACACTTCTGTGGAAATAATTAATTAAAGTATGATTGAACAACGCCGTACAGTATTTATCTCCTGAATTATAATGTATTGTTATCAATTATAATGATAATACCTATTTAAGATACATTTGAAAGAATCTATTTTATACAAATAAAAGTAAGATAGCCGTTTAACAATTTGTTTATAAAAACAAATACTAAAAAAAACGGCAACAATTGACGTGTTCAATTATTAAAAATTTCTGTTTGTCATGCTATTATTTAGTTTTATTGTTTTTAATAATTAGATGATTTCTTATTGATGTATTTTTGTAACAACAACCAAATTATTTTTGTTGGACATATTCTAAATAAGAAGCGAATTAATTCATTAATTAAATGAATTAATTTTGCCTGTTCTTTTTGTGTATATCAAACTGAGTTGATAGATATTCCTTCCTTCCTTTTTTTTTTTAATTAATCTTAATGTTTTATAGGCATTGTTTTATTAAAAAAATCTTAAAAACCAAAATAAAATGATACTGGGGTCTAATTTTTCTCATAATCCTACATGCGCAGTACTTTATTTTTGCAACCTGATATTCTGTTTACTTTTAGGATGGATTGTAGGCGTAGACCAAGCAGGCGCTCGCCTACGAATACAATATAGGAGGAGTTGGTGCTGTGCTAATAAAACACATGAAATACATATATCTTCCTGTATCTCTATCTTTTCATTTTTTTCTTGAAAAGGAACAGGTGAAGCATTTATTTAACCTCTGCCTGCACAGCGGATGGAGAGAAAGAAGTGTACTTGTCTGTATTTGTCTTTTTTGTACTTTTAAGTGTTTCTGTTATATTCTTTTTCAATTCTCAAATATTCACCTTTCGTAAGTTATGTATATAAACTGTGATCTTCGGTGGCTAAACAGTTAATTTATATAAAAGCTGTTAAGTTTCTTAAGTAACTCCAGATTTAGATATTTAAAATTAAGTAAATACAATTAATTACAGACTCCTTCAATTTATAAGAAAACCCAGCAATTGTTTTTCTTTTCTTTCTGAGATTGTTTTTTTTTCCCTCACTGATAACAACTGAATTTTTGTCGTTAACCAAAAATTTGAAAAATAGGTTCCTACAAATGTTTGTGTTGAAGACAATCGATACAGAGTCTTCTTCCGTAAACTCAGCAAAGATATAAGTTCCTGAGGTGTCACCTTTTCTTTTTTTCACTCAAGTTCTTCAATTGTTAATACTTCCAGAAGATTAAAGAACAAAATCTTAGCAATATTTTAAGGAGTAAATTTGTAAGATGACTTGCGGTTACTGTCAAATTTGTAGCAAAAAAAACAATCAATAATTTAAGTTTGGTGGAATTAATGTTTTATAATGATTCTCGAAACAACGGCTTGTCTCGAAACGACGACAAATGGTAGGAAATAAACAGGAGATGAAATGAAAATAAGAAATTCAACTTTGCTTGAAGAATCAAATCAATTCTCAGAATTACAAATGTCGTATTTTGGTAGGCCTATATATTGTGTGAAAGGCTACACAAATTCCTTCTATTAACAAAAAAGAAAAAAGCTTTTAAAACGTTAGGAATTGAATTAAAACGTTCTAAATAGCAATCCACATATGCATTACTATAACGAAAACAAATGTTTTTAGATAAATATTGGTGTTTAAAAGAGATTGTTAGGCTTTGAAGAACTTAATTTATATTTACATTTATAATTGCAATAAATAAGAAAAATTCAAATCTAATTTTTACAAATTTTTACATACCATTAAGTTTAAGCAAAACAAAAAGCAATATGAAATAACATGGAAACTAATCTAGTAATAACATTCCTATACAGATTCCGGTTTTATTATAGCCGCAAATTGTTATTACAAAACCAAATGACATTAACTTATAACTTAAAGTTGTAATAACGATTAGATAAGTAAAGGTAAATTCGTTTGTAAAGCTATTCGATCAACTACGAGCGAATTACAGTTGGCCTACCCAGGATTGTGAAATGAGAGGGGTTATGATGGTCCGTCAACCAAAAAAAAGCAGAGTACGTTTCTGAAAGTGGGAGGAGAGTTTACAAACAAACCAATAAACTTTCCAACCAAAAAAAAAAAAAAAAAAAAACATATTCCAAAAGAGCTGGATTTTTTCATTTTCGGATACAATGGATGGAGTGAGAGGTGCGCCTCAAACCTATCCAAGAAACAATATTGACGAGCGAATTGTACTTCCATTCAAAAAAATATTAACAGTCGATGTTGAGGAAAGTATTAGAAGCCGCAAGTTCCCGATGACTGCTCTGTTTTGATTGGCACGGCATCCAGTATGCATCGGAGAAAGTATCACTGTTTATTGCGATGTATTTCAACCTGTGAAAACTACGACTATAAAACATTGTTAAAATGGTTAATAATAACAACGAATGTTTCGTTTCGATCTATCATCTGAAACCTGCGTTAAACTCTTGATTTTTAGTTGAAGACAAACACATGCCGACTTTCTTGAATTGCACGAGAAGAGATGTTACTCTGAAATAATGGTTACAAACAATTTTAAGATTTCAGAAAAAACGTTTTGATTATTTAATTTGTCTTTCGGACAACGCCTGCTCTCCAATTAGATTGTCAATAATTTAACTATTCATTTTGATTAAAAATTTTCAAAGCCTTTCAGAGCTCTACAAAGTGCATTCAGAAAACTTTGTACATCGCATTCTCTTCATCGATGAAGAAAGCTGGAAGACACGCCCTCGAAACTGTAACTAGTTATTTTTATTAAATTGGTTTCGTTTCAGTGCAGTCTGATCGGTTATACTTCATTGTTGACTGTTAAGAATTTTAAGTTTTAGTCAATAAAGTAATCCAGCAGAGAGAGAGAATGAAATAAAATATATCTGATCTGTTTCTTCCCTTGTGCGATCTATGACAAGGCAAACAACCTACGATTTTTCTATAGGTTTATTTAGTAATTAAGAATCTGACTTAAGATCGCAATTCTCAATCAGTCAATTTATATCTCTAAATTTTCTCCGATATCTGTTTTCAAAACTACACAAGAAATTGCAGCTGTTGTTTTCAAAAGCGAGACTCATCACTCGCGGACGATTCTACTTCGCAAAGGGGTGATACACTGAGATGAGCACTTTCCTAAGACCCCCCTTTTTTTTTTTTTTAGTACCTATTATTTTTGCAATAGTACTTATTCTTTCCATAATTCTTTCCCGAAAAGCGCAAATAGAACGCAGCTACTAGTAACCTAACACTCATAAAAAGTAAACATCCCCTCTTTATTTCTCCTCACCCCTATTTTGATAAAATCAAAGGAGACCTGACGCATGCGCAAAAGCGCTGAAAGTTCTCGGAAACAAAAACAGACAGTAGTTGTCTCAGTTCTGCTCTAGTATTTGCTTAAGTAACAGCCATCTTCAATAGTTGATTCCAAGAAACAAATAAAACTTATACTAGAAATCCTTTTAAAAACTGTCATTGTAAGTGGCAAATAAGCCATGAAGAATTCATAATTAATATTTGGATTCTGATGTCTCCAGTGGAAAAGTAAAAATAGCTCTAACAAGTGTTTCTACCTCACTTGATGAAAGTAATCCCAAATAACTTATTTATTTCAACGACTCCACAATTTTCAAAGAAAGACAGACATACAGACAGTTTCATCTACTCCTATTTCTTTTCTTGTTGTTAGATACATAACCTTCAGATCATGAAGGCATTATCAAATTGTTAAAGAGTTGGTTCAAAGATATCGTAGTTCTTTACTTCTTACAAGATTCACTAGCTGTTTCTTTGCTTCTTCTAAGTTTCACCTTTAAGCCAGTATTCTTCCAAGATTAAAACAAATAAAAAGGTTTTTGTTAAAGATGACGAAAACTTCAAGATGGGAAAAAATTCATGGATGAACTATCAGCTTACGAAAGAACTACTTAAGTGACAGAAAACATTATAGAAAGACTAATAATATGAAAATATACAGATGTTAATCTAAGATAAAAACAACTGAAAATAAAACTATTATATCAGCTAAGGCAATTATTTATTTTTAGAGTTATTCTAACGAAGATTCGGCAAACTAAGAGGCATTTTTTTTTTTATCATAACTTTAAAAAAGTACAAAGTAACAAGAGTCCCTACACCTCCACCAACCAAACATTCAAAAAAGAATGAAAGAAAAAAAAAATGTATGATGGAAGGAGCATATGATTAAACCTTAAGGAGCTGGGAATGACGATTCCTGATCTAAAGAATAATATAATTTATTTGAAATTCTTATTAATTTCGTTATAAATTATTATTATTATTACTAGTAGTAATAGTTGTTGTTATTATCAATAAAATTTAAAGATTTTATCAAGTTTGGCCTTGGTAAATATTTTATTAGACCCTTAATATTAGTTTAGAACAAAGGCTTAAGCCTATCATTAAAATTTCAGCTTCCTAATAAAAATAGCTTTAGAGTTATCGTGATCATTGATAGTAGAACGTAAGTGCTTATTTCGTCTTAAAATTACTTTCTTAAAGCCATAATGATACTTATTAAGGGTTTTACAGTCAGTAAATCAAAGAAAATAAATAAATACCTTTGAAAAAGAGACGAAAGCTACTTATCAAATGTTACAAGAAAATTACAGTTGGGGGAGTCAATTTTCGAATATCCTCATGGAAAACGTTACCTTTTCTTTTTTCCCCAAGCTCTTATAGACTCAATACGAAAACACTTTGGATAACTTACCATTTTATTTTATATATACATATTTAAATAAATAAAGTTGTCAATTTCATTATCAATTGTTTCTGCTTAGATTGCGTTTTAAAGTTAACTTTAAAAAAATGCCCTAACAGTTTCACACTGAAATTACGATGTCTACAGGAATACAATTAATAATATTAAATTGAAATTTTAACAATGATCAAAGAAAAAAAAATAACTTTCCAATGTACTATTCTGTAAAAATAATGTGTGTGCGCAATTGATAATGATTTTTTTCACTTTTGTTTTATATATCTATCATCATTTGTTAATTAAGAAAATGACATTCCAAAGCAAAGTTATATCTTAGTATAACAGTTTCTGTATTTTTGTAATTATAATAACTTCAAAAGGATTTATGTAGAATTAATTTTTGTACATCTGGTTTCCCATAAGTCAATCCACTTGTTCTACGATTAAAACGAGGACTTCTCAGCTGCATTTGCTTTAACATTGCATCACTGTTTTTAAAATATAACGGGGCCTGTGTGATTGGCAGGAAAGAGGCTTATTTTGCCCTGAATTGTATCCCGTCACTTGCATCCGAGTGAGTGGCAGCAGAAGTTCTGAGTTGGAGCTTCGTCATAAGGAACACGTGTGAACGACCTTGTACATTTGGTGACGAAAAGAAAGCGCACGAGCTAAAAATGGTCGTCAACACATGACACTTCATTGCACAGAGGGCGCGTCACTTAAGCTGAAAGGGGAAACCAGAGAGAAAACATTTACACAAGGTCTTCTTCGTTAAATCAAGAGGATAAGACCAAACGGAAGGGGACTTCCCGAGAAAATGAGACACAATTCGCCACTTAATGCCCATTATTGTGGAATTTACAACGAGCTTCCTACAGAATATTCAAGAATTTCATCAACGTACACGGAAACAACAAAGACTTCCTTCAAGTTAACATAAAAATGAAAAGTACAAAAGTACACTTGAGTCATTTCGTCAATCATTTTAAAATTTCATAAAAAAAACCGCAGGAAATAGAAAAAAATTGCCTAAGAAAGGCAGAAGACTTTAATGGTGCGGAGAAATCCCTTCGACATAAATAGAGTTTCTTATGTTACAATGCCAATCATTACAGTAATGTAAATAAGTATATTGTCGTAAAAAAAGAAAGTTCCATTGCTTCGTATCTTTTCCAAAGGCATTATCACACTGTTACATTATCAGAATTACGATTTTTTTTTTAATTTCTTTTTAAAGGTAATTAATGTATTTGTGTTTCATTCACTCCATCCTCCAAATAGAAAGAAATCGGCAAAAGGACGACGTATAATTGGCTTTCAAAAAAGTACCTTTATGGTAAAATCCAATAAATAGTTGTTCAAAAAGACAGTCCAATTTCAACAGTAAATGTAGAAGTTGCTATTATAGTTTTGCATCATAATGATGTGCTTTAAGAGACTCCCGTATTATATAGTGCTTTTGATTTTAAAATCCTAAGCTATGTTAAATCCTAAGCTTAAAATCCTAAGAAAAACAGTTTTTGAATTATCTTAAATTCTTAATCACAGATAGACGGATGTTCGAATGAAAGTATTTCGTCTTACAATTGCATTATAAAAAGATCTCTTTTATTCTAACCGTATTTCTTTCGTGTTACAAACATTAGACCTAACTTATGCTTTTGATAGCTACATTTTCAATGCTTGTATAAAAATTGGTTCTCCGTTCTTCAGTAAACAGATGATTTCATATGAGTTATTCTGTGTAATTCTCATCTCTTTCAACCTCTGTAGGATGTTTCTTCCTCATTCAACTTCTAGTTTAAAAAATAAGCGACCAGAAAATAACCATTAAATCTTAACCAAAGAATGATATTAAGCGAAAACAGATTATATTGTTTTTCATTTCTGAGATACAATAGATAGTGAGATTATATAATAATATTCAATGTGATAAGCAATGATGACAAGAATATTGAACTAGTTAATGCTCAGTAGATGAGCCACAGTCGGATTTTCAGGAAATATTGATAATACAGTGAAACCCCGATTATCCGAGCCTCGATTATTCGATTTTCCGCTTTAACCAAGTATCAAATATTTCTAGGATTTTTTTTTTTTTTTTTTGGTTCTACGTTTTCCATTTTTAAAACTACCGAAAAAAAAATCTGAAGTTGATCTCGCCAATCAACGAAGAGGATATACGTGACTGGATAAACGCTGACGAACAACAAGACATTACAGATGAAATGATCGTCAATAAGGAAAATGAATCTAGGGATGATGACAGTGACGATGAAAATCGACGTATGAAAATCTCCCATACAGATGGACTAAATGCTATCGAAAGTGCTATTGAATATATAGAACAACAAGAAGAAGCGACACCAGCAATCCTGTTATCCTTAAAATAATGGCGAAACATTGCTGCAGAAAAACGCCAAAGTAACGTAAAACAAAAAAATAATTAAGGACTTTTTTAAGTAAAAGAACTCTTTAATTATCGTGAATCGCATGTAGTGTATCTGTATAACTTTTGTATTTGTTAAAATATACATTTAAACCTACACGATTTATTTTATTTGCAATTTTCGCTTTAACCGAGTTAGTCTTGGTCCATATTAACTCGGATAATCGGAACTCTACTGTACATCTAAACAGTTTCTCGTACTTTCAACTCAAACTTTCGTACATCCGACACAGATCGAATAGCGATTCTTTCAATTGTGTTTAACCCATGATGCATGATGTTGATGAGCCTTGCTACTCCACTCCCACTCTATCAGTTTAGTCTAGCGCTGGATGACACTACACTGCATAGTGTGAATGGGAATTCAAATGTTGACCAATATTTCATAAGCATATCCACCAATCTCATCAATAAACCCAGATTTATTATTATTTGCTTGAACGGTCCAAGCAAACGGGGAATCAGACTGGAATGCGTTCCGAAGGGGCTCACACAAAAAAAAAAATCGTATACAAATGTTAATCGATCACAATGTAGTCTTCATTAAGGACGGAATGTGAAAAGAACTGAGTAAATAAGGGTGGCCCATTACGATACAATTTACTCGTTAAAGATTCTTCATTTCTCAAACAATGAATTAAAAAAATTCATCTATTCAAGCACATTTATGGTGTAAGTGTCTTTGTATGTTAAGCTGTAAATTTAAATACTTTTTAATAATCTTCCCAACTTTAATCGCTCTTGAGAAGCGCGGGGCCCAAATGGGAGATCCAATTTTAATTGGTCCAATCGGCCTACGACCGGCCCTGTGCAAGAACTGACATAATAAATGTATTGTGAAATGAACGTGAGAAAATTTATATTTTAAGAGATTTTGTTTCCGCTTAAATAATAACATTTCGTTATCTAGAAACTGAACTTCCGCAGTATTCCATGAACTGTTCAACTTTCGTAAATTTACACGTTTTCAAAAATGAAAGTTTACGAGGAAGTTGATTCTTTGACTAAATTTCGTAATTAAGGGAGGACAGAAAGAGAAGATGCAGCAGGTAAACTCAGGAAAGAAAGAAAACGTCCATGCCGCTCCTGGATTCGAAACAGATGTAACTGCCTCGTGACAGGCCGCCACCTTCATCACAAGGCTGTTACCTGAACGCTCCATTAAAATAAGCTTTTAATTTCGTTTGGATGATCAATGCTCCAAAATAAAGTAAATGGTTTATCATTGCGTTACTGAATTCAACAATTTCATCGCTTTGTGTAGAACAAGTAAACGAAAGAAGTTCCGATAAGAATTCCGATTTAAGAAGAGGATTTACTTCAGTAACTTAGAAATTAACTTCTACCCCTTTGGTATTTAGGGCATTCCATTTAACAATAGCAATACTGTACAAAAAGAACAGCAATGGACGTGTCTTGGCATCTTTCAAGAAAATGCTTAAAGGAACCGGAGGTTGAATCAATTCACTTTTATAAGTTGATTATTTAATAGTGGACACTCATGATTAGACAGTGGATAGGTTTGTTGTTTGTCTCCTTATTGACCTGTCCTCCCCAGCATAGCTGTTGCCTAGGTAACCCGAGGTTCCAGGTGGATGCTTCCACTAAAGCATTTCGGGGTTAACGCCTTTGTAACACTGTTGGCACTCTGCCAACGCAAGAGGGAGTGTTCATATGGAAACAGGCGGGGAACACCACCTACCTGCCTACACGAGTGTACTACGTGGCATCTTCCTCCGCCGTCTGAATAGAAAAAAAAAATGAAAGAAAAAAAGAAGAAGTACAATTCCATATGTTTTGAAAAACTAACATACTACGGCTTTCTTCAGCGTTTTTATCCCCAACGATTGCGTTTCTCTAGACAAGAGGTCCTAAAGCCTACATTCAAACACTCTGAAATCCTACGATGGAAAAACAGCCATAAACCAAGTAAAGCGTAACAACTAAATCAGTAATCTTAAATAAATAAATAAATAAATAAATAAATAAATAAATAAATAAATAAATAAACAAACAAACACTAACTTATAATTATTCTTTGCAGTCCAATAAAATCTCTATGAAGGTTGTCAAATCAAAATCAAAATTTCAATCTGATTTCTTTGAATCGTCCTCATTTCTGGTTAGTAAGGCTATGAATTCACGGTAATTCTTTATAAACCTCGAAACCTCGGTATCAGTATTCAACAGAGTTCAATTTTTTTTTCATACCTATTCCATTAATAAATCGTTATCATCAAATGTATGAAGATTTGTCAAGAGATATGACTATCTGAATTATATGTATTCATGAAACGATTTCAACTAAACTTACACTCGATCTCTACATAAAACAAGGCTTAAATCTATGGAATGTTTTTCTTTAAAAGGAATCAATAGCTCTAGATTAGTGCTGATAATTGCTTTGTTTTATTATCAAATAATAAGTTTCGAGTTAGAAGATTACTGATTTTTTTTTTTATTCTTCTTCAAAATTAAAACAAAATTCTGATACGTAAAAGCTTACATAATAATAGCCTGATGTAATTACGATCACTTTCCGAAACTGGTTAGTGACGCTGTGTTATTGAAAAGCATTTCTTTTTTCAAAAACTGTTTCTCTTCACTGGCTTGAATGTAGATCAACTTGAACACGGAAGTGAAATTCACTTTTTCTTTTTTGCGTCGGTTTCAAGTTCGGTTTGGCCTTGGAATCACAGCAAGAGACATACAGCGCCATTGTTTTCTAAAAAACAGACACACCTCTTTAATTAGATGAATAAATTGTAATTCAGTGCAAAATTATAGAAGCCAAATCTGTGTCGTGATGACTCAAATACATTGAAACAAGTATTTTTTTTTTAGAACTACTTACGAAAGCAATACAATTCTAAAGCGTTTATTTCTTACCAATGTTTATTCATTAAAAAATGATCAAAACGAAATTGGCAATCTAATATAATAATATTTAGTGCTATGCCTAAAAGTCCTTTTTAATAACTTTTATTATATAATAAAATATAGTTTTCTACAAATCTTGTAACTTTTACGACAATTGTCAATAATACGATTCTTCATAATAATTATTACGAACTGAAGTAATCGAATTGGGTTTCTAACTTTGAATGTCTAATTTTTAGCTAAAAACCATAAATAATTCGTTAAAGAAGCACCTTATGATTAGCATTTCTAAATTTATCTCCTCGGACCGAAAAAAATAATAATCTTGGAATGAGAAGGACTAAAAATTGTAATTGATTCCTGAAAATACGAATATAAATAAATCAATGAACAATTGTTATGCAATCTGGGGAGGGGGGTAGACTTAAGTAGACTTTAGTTAAAACATACTGACGAAAAATTAGAAAAAAATATAAATCCACGAGTATTGAATTTATTTTATTTCAGAATTTTTACTTTAAGTTAAATGAGGTTTGTTTGTTTTTTGTTTTTTTATTTTGGAATATTGCAATAAAATTCGACAGACGAGAGCTTGTAACAGCAATAAATTTCTATTCTTCATCTGCTCATCTTCCGCCTTTCTTTCCAGTCTTTCTCGATCCATTTTTTTTTTCCGTTCTATCTCCCACTCCTTTCTCCCAGAGGGTTCAACCAAACAAGAGTTGGTTGTTGACTGAAGATCACCATGGCAACCAAGTCCACACTAATCTATCCCTCCCAACGTCAGACGGTTTCGGCAGGGCTATTTGTAATAAGACAATAACTTTCAGACGACCAAAATTGCGTTTCATCAAAAATTATGTCTATTTCAAATTAGAGTTTGAAACAAAGGCAGTTTCATTTCAATCTAAAAAAAAGTTCCAAATACACAATTTTAAAAATATTATGTTACCGGTATTATATTTTTTTTATTTTCAGATAACTAATAAAAATGATTATAACTTTTATTACAAATTTTATCCTTGATTTCACTCACAATAATTTAATTTTCCAGCAAAAAATAATACTTTGCTATTATATTAATATCATCTTTTATATTTTTCTGAAATGTAAAATCTTACTCTTAAATCCTACTGTTAATTTAGAAATTTCATTATTTGAAGTCTATAGTATCTAATAAATATTTAAAAACACAAAGGTTTCAAATCACTATTTTACATGAATAGATCGTTATACAAAAATGTACATAAAAAAGAGATGTTTCGATTCGACAGGCGAATCTTTGTCAATCTGTCAGTTACAATTAAAAAAGTTGCGTTAATATAATACTTGATCATGTGATTGGACAATCCTATGTTGATAGAGGGGTTACTATAAAATATAAAAAGATTCTCTAAAAGTTAAGTCAAAATAATTTTTCCCATAACAAACAATATTAATTTTGTGGAAATCAGGTCGATGTCCTGTATCAATGAAGTGTTTATCCAAATCATTTAATTTTATATATTTGGTTTCGAATAAAAAATTTAGTTAAATACCCATACCAAATTTCAAGAAAACCCGTCTAGCGATTTAATAGTGATTAGAGGGTCATGCACATAGGCCTACTGAATTGCTGAGCCTCGATTGCTTAGGGTAAAAAGGCTAAAAAATGGAACAGAATTCAGTATTCCTACAAACATTTCTATAAATAAATCGGTTAGTTAACTATAAGCAGAGCTACTTCGTTCATTTTATCTCATAACATTAATTAATAATATAATAATAAAAGTAATTGTATTCGGCTTTTAAAGAAAGTGTCATTGTAATTCAAGGAGTTAAATAAATACTTTCTTATTCTTAAGAAAACGGGGAAAAAAAGTGGTTTTCAAAGACGTCAAATCAACTTCATTGAAATCAAAACAATACTGAGTTTGTTGCAAATGAGTAACTGTACTTTTTATCTGCCAAGTTGTGTTATTTAATAAAAGACAAATGAATTAAACGTTATTTTATTTCTATAAATGAATGACTGGCGTAATTAGATCCATTATCAAGACACCGTTTAAAATAATAATAACAATATTTCAAAACAGACGATAAAATCATAAAAAATTTTTCTTAGGAGAAAAATGTTTTTAAAGAAAGCAATTGTAAAAAAATTAGTTAGAAAGCCCTAAAATCAAAAATCCATGCATTTATTATAAATAATTACATTTATCATAAATCATTTATTTCTATTACTCGTATAGTGATAAGCCGTAGTGAGCTGCAAATTAATGATCTCCACCCTGATACAGGAGATTCAATTTCTTAACTGTTATGTTTTGATAAAATCAAGTATTAGAAACAAAAAAAAAAAACACAATCTTCAGTAAATGTAAAACAAATAAATATAAATAAGTTATTCGTTAAATGTTAAGCAAAATTTGGAATATGAAGTGCATTCTCTATCAGCAGATTACAAATTTATACTTGATGTTTACCAAAGAACCATCTTGACGTGCAAGAATTTTGGAAGATCAAAATTCGCAGTCAATTTACTTAGCATTTCACTAATTGGTTTTCTTTTCTTTTTTTTTTTTAATCAAAGAACAGAACTAGTTAAAAAAAAGGGGGAAAAATTAAAAATTGATTTTTAATCGTTGTAATATCTATTCAGTAATATAAAAATTATAAATATTATGGAAGCTGATTTAAAATTTTAAATTTGCCGATCGTCAAAATAAACATGATGTGAATAATATTCTCTTCCAGAAAAAGTAATAATTTTTTTAGAAAACCGTAAAATCTTTTGATAACATTTTAGCTGCAAAACTACATTTTATTATGATTCTGATCCATTTCATAATGTGGGTGGAGTCACATCTATATGGAAAACAAGACGCAGAATAATTAACAATGCATTTCGCAGTCGTGTCATATTTAAATCTATATTTCTGAAATACAGAGGAAATTGTAGTGCTGAAGTGTGTGTGTGTGTGTGTATATATATATATAAATTAAAAGTGTGTTTAATTTCAAAATGATATGTTTATGCTCCATAAATCAATGAATGTACAAATGTTACAAATTACATATATCCAACATTGGAATGGCAGAAGAAAATTAAAGGTTGCTAACTGAAAACAATTCTTTTCCAAAGAAAAAAAAAATTAGTCATAAATATACTGACATAAACGATTTCAAGTAAATCTCACTAATTTTTTTCTCACTAATGTTATTTCTGATTAAATTTTAAATTAAGATTTCATAACATTATTTTTAAAATACTGCTAAAAACTTACTAAGTCTATTTCGTTTGCTTCTTTGTTTCGACTGAAGTATTCTCGGCATTTCCTAAAAAAAAGAAAAAAAAAATGCTTTAAAATTCAACAGAATTGAAATTAAGAATAAAAATTTCTTTATTAAAAATAAGTGTTTACCTAAAAATAATAATAATAATAATAATAATAATAAAATTTTACTAAATTGACATCAGAAAAATATTTAAGGAGTTTAGGTAATTTTATTACCAAGAGTTTATTGAAGTAGATTGCAGCAAATAAAATAAATCCTTCCTAACACGCTGGTAAATTCTTCCATTTTCGGGATTTTCTTAAAATCTGGTCACGATTTTCGTGTCGATTTCCTTGATAAAAACACTTAGCACACTTAGTAAAGAGGGGGAAAGAAAAGACGGGAATAAAAAAGTCTTTCTGTGTTCAACCCCTCCTGACAATGGCTGATCTCATGAAGATGCATCGTTTATTGATACCTCCCCCAACTCGACGGTAATCGTTTTAGCCCTACGGTTTCTCTGACACACAGGAAACGAGCCCCCAAAAAGCTGCTTTGATGCAAAACGTCTTCCCCCCCCCCCAATTTTCGTTCTATCATAGAACTACCCACCCCCTTAAATAAAAACATCCTCTCCTCGATTGCAAGCGTGGGTACGTCTCGCAGACAGCCACGGGGGTGCTCTTATCTTCGTGTGCACTTTAACCCCGCCGTGTATAATATATCTCGGAGATAACTCATTCCTTAAGCCGCCACCCTACGAATCCACCCGCCTCCCCTTCGCCGGGGCGATGATGGTCGACTCCCACCTACGGCAGACTAGAGTTAAAAATATTCGCATCCCTACGTCACGTCATCAGGGAGCGGAACGAAAACAATGCGTCCTCGGAACAGGTGCAGCGTGTGTTCCTCAGGAGGGAATTAATAAGGAGTTGTTTCGGAATTCCGAGAGCGATATTAATTATGGGAGAAAAGAAAATTCGGAATTATCTCCCGAAAAGGAAGAGAAAGAGAGACCCTCTGTTCACTGACCTGTTTGGCGTCGTATTCTTCAACGACAGCTCAGAAAATGTCAGTTTAAAAGTTAATCAACTCTAACGGCCACATTTTAATTACAAATTGATATAAATATAAAACATTCGCTGTTTCTCATCCTTCTATTTAATTTAAATCACAGTTTGTTTATAATGAAACTTACAGCGGTGGACAGATCCTGAATACTGAAAGAAAAATAATTAAAGTAAGTTCCTAAAATAATTTAGGATCTATTTCACGTTGCGTTATTTCTATTTTTTGAAGTTGGAAAAAAAACCATAAAGTTTTCGCATCTGTAAAATACAAATGTTCTCGCAATGACAACAACTACTCATTTTGTGATTGTTGAAAATCGGTTTAGTTCCACAACTGTTTCTGCTAAATTGCATAATCAATTAATGTCAATAAAATAAAAAGCACCAACAAATTTGTAAAAGATTAGATACGTTGCTACACGAAGATAGAAATTCATTGTTTTCTATCAGTTTAAAGTTAATTATTTCGCTTCCAATGTTTTTTTTTATAAGGGTTTTTTTTTTTTTTGTCGCTTCTGCACAAGAATCTTGCAAAAGAAATTTTCAAAAGCAAACATTGCATCATTCTTATCCATAATACAAATGCTAGTTTCAAATAGATTGAGCCATTGGATTAAAAATTATTAGATAGAAGACATACGGATATATAAACGCAGTAATCCAGAGCGCTTGATTTTCCCATAGTACAACAAATTAAAAATTACATTTCGTCAATTTCCCACCTTTATTAAAAGTAACAAGGATTTAGCAACATTTATAGCTTCAGAGATATCCTGGCAAAGGTGATATACAACAAAAAGGCCGAAATCTCCAAACGTATATTTAAAAAAAAAAAAAAAAGATTTTTTTCTGGTTGGATGATTAGTGAAGATTCTCTTCTCCCACCCCCCACCCCCACTCCCCGAAATGAAACCTATATATACGCCTCTAACGATTGCAATAGACCTGACTTAATTTATGGAAAAAGACAAAATATATGGTGAAGGAATTTAAAATGATCAAAGCTTCTGTATTGAGTTATTATTGAAGAATGTTAATTTTTTTTAAAATTTATGTTTGTTTTTAAACTAATCCTGCAAATACAGATGCAAAAATTAACGCAAATTAAACAGACAAACACACTACGAGTTCTAACATGTCCAAATCAGTCAGAAAAAAAAGTGTTAAACATTTCTTTCTGAAATTACCCTCTGGAGAGCAGAGACCTTTTCTTTGGTAAACCTCTTGGAAGGAAAAAAAAAGGCGAAATCTATTTAAGGGGGAAAAAAAAGTCAGAGCCTGTGCTGTGTTTAAAGTAAAAGAAGTCTTTGATAGGTTTCTATTTGTTGTCCTAATTTTAATTGGTCAATTTTTTTAAAAAAAATTTTAAGAATGAATTTTTTTCTGCAAAATATTATAGAAAACAACTTAATTGTTATTATCAACTGGTGTATTTATGTGTAAAGAGAGAGAGAGAGAGAGAGAGGGCTGTGCCTCTGCCTACTTTTCTCGTGATGTGCGTATGTGAGATAGATATTTAAGCTACTTTTTATATTTAGCTGAAGGTTGATTAACCGAAAGTAAGAACTTCCTAATATATAAAGTTATAAATATTTTTTTTTCAATATATCCGTACTTTTTTCCTTTTAAAGTAGTGTCTTTTGTCATTTTTGACTCTTCGGTCAATAGTCAGTCATGCATTTTCGAGTGTGTTCTTAAAGTTACAAGACTTTAGGATTTAATGATTTAGAAAGTAGAAAGTAGTAGATCTTGTTTGGTTTGAAACACAGATGTATAAAAAGTTTTTGGAGATATTTAATTATTAAAAAAAATATTTGTTTTCCAATACCAATAAATCTAAAGCCTTATGGAGCTTTCAGCGATGAACGTAATATACATGCAGAACAGAAGTCATTAGTTATGGATGATTGGCTTCGTGTTACATCGTCAATTTATTACATTGGCTTTTTTTTTTAAATTCTATTTGCTTGAACCAGATCAGCATGAACAATGAACAAGTTATGTTATTTTTTTTAAAGCTTCTTGATATGACAGACCTTGTTTGCATTTCTCTATAGCTCAGTTACAGTGAATTTCTTTTCCCATAAATTAAGTTTTGAAAAGAGCAAATTATTTAAACATTTAAATCCTGCAGGAGATTTGTTTCTGTTTCTTTGCTCCACGACAAAATACTAAACGAAGTTTTTCCCTTTACAGTTTATTATGTATAATTCGAGTTTAAAATTCAAATCTTACGATTAACAGTATTTAATCTCTTTTTCTTCTTCTTAGTCTGAATGTTGTCTGCTTTGAAAGATCTGTTCAAAGGTCTTGTTGATCATCAACAGGCAAAGTTATCTGAAATCTTTATTTACCGAAGACCGGAGAAAACAAAACAAAAAAATGATGTACTACAAAATCAAAAACAATGAAAAATGCGCGGATCGAAGAGAACTTCATTCGATGAAGATTTACAATAGGGACCAAAAGATATTCCATCTTTGGCGTCGATTGTGAAGGAAGAGGGGGTGTCGAAGAGAATTTCACCAAACACGAGTGGAATCACTTTACAGCAGAGATATTTGGAAATTGGTCAATCGAGCAACGAAAAGACTGACCATTTCTCTTTAGCACGAGCAGAAAGCCATTCGCAAAGAGAAGGAATAAAAAAATACATTCTAAAACAGGTCCAACGTTTTTTTTACAGGGGATTCGCAATATGTGCTTTCCCATAGTTAAGATTTTTTTTTTTATCATATAAAATAAATCAGAAAGAAATCAACTATTTCTTAAGACATTTAAAATACAGTAGATGTAGTACTTTTGTTTTAATTACCGAGTCTCCCCAATTAATTGCTAACTGATTACCTAAAGATTTTTTTTTTTTTTTTAAAGTTTAATCTAGAGTGTAACATACGTATAATTTAAAGATGTAATCTTTAAATTAAAGATTAAAGCGAGGATAGACAATAAGGAAGTACTGACTCCGAAGCTAAACTGAATGAAATGGAGGCTGAAAAGTTCAATATTCAACGGCTGGGAAAAAAAAGAAGTATACAGAGCGACTGGGACAATATTGAAAAAAAAAAAAGGATTATTTGTCATTTATTAATTACAAGTTTATTTCATTTACTGAATAAGAAAGAATATTGATAGGAATTGGAATGTTAGTAAGAAAAAGTATAAAATTAATAAACCAATTACTTAAGAAATTCTATGCTATAAAAAATAAATAAATAAATAAATAAAGATAGAAAAGGAATTACAGTTTCTGTTATTAAAAATTTGTTTAAAAAACAAACAAATGTGAATTTAATATTGGTGTTTTCTTTATTATTATTTTATATATAAGTATTCATTAAAGGTTTTTTTATAAGAGACTTAAAGAAAAAAAAACTTTTTCTTCCAATTATAAAAAAAAAATAAATAAATCAAATTCAGATAATGGACGTAGATAAACTACGCTAACATTTATAATATGCTGCTTATGACCTCTCAGCATCGTATTTCTGACTAATTATTTTTGCCGTTAGTCGAATGAAATAAAAAAAGTCCGAGACTGGCGTTGAGATTACACGAAGTGACAAGTTGTTGGAGGAATCGTTTCTCTGGTTACGACCCCACTTGACTCGATTCACCAAAGGACATTTCCCCCGTCAAGGCTTTGACGTTATTCACGTATTGCAAAGGACAACCCAGAAATATAAAGACATCAAATAAAAAGGCCGTTAAGGATAAACACGGGGATTCCAATAATACGCGGACAACTGCCCCCGTACCTACCACCATTCGGATATAAAATATTGGATTTCCATTGGGGCACTTCCCTCACTGCTATTGATACATTTACGAGGTGAATGATTGGAAAGTAATTCTGTAGTTAAGTGTTTTATTCTTTGCAAGATATTTGTAAAATCTTAATAAAAAGCTCTTAAACAAAAAAAAAAATGAATTAAATATTGATTGAAGAATAATTTCCAAAGGTAATTCATGGATAAGAAAAATGCGTAGCCACTTAATATGCTAAATGGACAAAAAAAGAATTATTAGAGAAAACAACAGATCCCCCTTTGTGATCAGAAGATGACTTTATAACTTAAAACTAACTTGAATTTAACGAGCGCCAACTTGCGTGAAGCATCTGTACTATGTTGTCAGTCGTTTACCCAAGCTTTTTATTTTTGAATAAGACGTTCCTGAAAGAAATTGAAGCCGCTTATGCTTAAATCTTACTGGCTTTTTTTTTTTTTTTAAATATAAAATATTACAAACGACAAGTTTCTATTTATTTTAAATTATAATCAGTTTTCTGAAAACAAAATAGTTAAATCCACGTTATTTACTTAAACTGTTTAAAGTCTGATTAATTTTAATTAAAGTTCGCGCAGATATCTATAGTGTTAAAAGGCGGAATAACATCCACTGTTTACGACACCAGTAGAAACCCAATGTTTCAATGCCTTTCAGTGGGAATTTCTGTCACGCGGTTATTTCTCAACAACGACCCACACAGGCATATATAAAAAAGTTAAATCATCGTCTCCTGCCTTTTAATAGTTTATTTTTTTATAAATCATTTCAGTCTTGCCTTGTTTAATGTTTAATATTTCTAAAAACCATTTCATTTGTATTTTCGTTAATCGTTTTATGAAGGCAAAGTTAACAACTGAAAAAGTTTTTTTTTTACTTATTTATTTTTAAATTTGGTAATAGGTGAAGTTAACTTATTTGATAACTCACATATTATATCTATATTTATATTTGGAAGGTTTATGTAATTGTATTGCAAAACTATTAAAATTATAATTTGGAAAAAGTGGCGGATTTAGCACTTGAAGAGGCCCTAGGCGCAATTCAATTTTGAGGCCCCCTCTAAATATTTTTTACAACCAAAAAAAAAAAAAAAAGGAAATACTTGGGTGGATGGGGCCCCTAGGCTGACTGGTGAGGCCCCCTAGGCTTGCTTTTACAACCCAAAAAAAAAAAAAGGAAATCTTGCTTTTACAACCAAAAAAAAAGGAAATAAGCTAAATAATTTTTAAATTTTGAGGCCCCCTCGATATGTGAGGCCCGTGGCGCGCGCCTCCTGCGCCTAATGGGAAATCCGCCACTGTTTGGAAACTTTTTCATAGTAAATAGAGTGGTCTGCAAACAACGCCTCATTCCACTGTTAAGTTTTTTTTTTTTTTTTATCCCTGTAGTTTCTAGAACTTCCCGTAAAACATTAAACAGATAGTAAACTTATAATTTACAAATCTCTTGTGGATTCTCTTTTAAATTACGGTCTGGAATGTTGGATCAATATTAATAAACAACAAGTAGAAAACATAAATAAATTGACTATGAAAATATTCAATAATATATACATAAATTTTAAATATAAATCAAAAAAAGAACGAATAAGAATAAGAAAAAAAATATGGAATATTAAAAATCAATGAAAAATTTATATACAAAATTTTGATAAAGAATTATTTTGAAGTAATAAGAGAAAGAAATTCTCAAGAAGAAGAAATAAATGCTAGATACAACTGGTATAAAATCTTTAAATTGGATAAAATTAAAAACAACTTTGGATACAGGTTAACAAATTACGTTAAATACAAAATTTTCAGTCAAATAAATATTAATCAAAATGAAACTCTAACCTTTAAACAAATAAAACAGAAAATGATCTCTGATGGGGTGGATGGGTTAATTAAATATTAAGAATAAAATTTATACTAATTTTAAGTGAATAATTTATTTATTATCTTTAATTGGTGATTTAACTTTTAGATCAATAGATCAAAATTCTCATGGCGGTGTGCACCAAACTTCAGTTAACTTGAAGGACTGCTATTTGGACGGAGCTAAAATTAGTGGGGGGTGCTGCTCCACAAAAATTTTAGCCTATGTTTTAAAATTGTGTGAAAGGAAACAAACATGTATAAAAAGAAATTTATCAAGTTTTTGAATAAATTTTCTTTTTATACATGTTTCCTTTCACACAATTTTAAAACACAATTTTCCAAAGGCTAAAATTTTTGTGGAGCAGCACCCCCCACTAATTTTAGCTCCGTCCAAATAGCAGTCCTTCAAGTTAACTGAAGTTTGGTGCACACCGCCATCAGTCCTATACCACAGGTATACAGTTTATAAGTATACCTAATGGGACTGATAAACATTAAAAAAAAAAAAATAATCTTGTTATTCTTGTTATTAATCTTGTTATTCGCTTAACAAGAGAAATTAAATCAACGCGAATAAATAAATAAAATCTAAATCATATGAAACATCTATCAAGTTTTCGCCCAGAGAACACCGAATTAGATTATTCAGTTAGTTAATAAAAATCCCTAATTTGGGAAAGGACTCACTACAAACCAATCAGATCGGCGATAACTAAGATACGCCAATAGACGAAGACTACCAAAATTATTTCTGCATTTACGCACATTTATTAGCTTTTCAATATATATATATATGACCAAGTACTTTTGTAAGTTGAAAATGAGCTCCGCAGAGGCAGCTCGAAACCTCCAGAATACGTATGTATGTTTGTTATATTGTTAATTATAATTTGTTATTGTTTAAAGTTATTTGTGTGTTGGCTGATACCTATTTCTTCACTATAATAAAAATCAAAAAGCTTATTACGTTGTTTTGTATATTATGCCATTGAAAATTTAAATTGCCACCGATAATAGAATACATAAAGAACTTTTATTACAATTTAAAAGAGAAGAAAATTTCACAAAACAAAGACACAAACAATAAATCTTCAAAGCGCTGAAAGTCCCAGGAATGCGAGAAGAACTAATCCTATGATTACATATTAGACTTCCTTAAAAGGGTTCCATAGTAATTCTGAATTTCATAAACGTCAGTGTTTGCTTAAAGCTGCTTAAATTTCCTTATTAAAATTGCGTAAAAGAAAGACAAAATTACGGTGATGATATTTATAAAAGATACTGAAGCTTTTTCCAATGCATTATCATTAAAATTACTTTTTTTGTTGTTAAAAAAAAGATTTGAAAAAACGCTGGTCTATGTGTGAGTATGTGATTATGTAATCTTAATTTTCTATTCATAACATTTAGAACATATCTAAGTAAAAATAAATGATGTTTTAAGTTCTAAGTTGTTCTAAGTTGATGTTGGCTCAATGTACGAAGGCATATTTATTGTCCGGTTGTGTTTTTTCTCTCTGACGTTAAATTTGCTTTTTAAGAGAATTTTTTTTTTTTTTTTTTCGATTTTTACAAAATCCCAATTAATAGTTTTTATGTGACTACAGCTTTTGGGAAATCAACCCAAAATAAGATAAAAATCTTTCCATTTCTCCATAATTAATTTACTACTGCCGTGCCGGCGTGGCCGAGCGGTCTAGACGGCGCTGCCGTGTGGCCTAAATGCCGGACACCTGGGTTCGAATCCCGGCGAGGGCATGGCTGTTTCTTTCTTCTTCTGTGTTTCGTCCGTTTCTCCCCTGGAACTTACTATTCCAGGTCGAGATGTGAATCTCGTCCTCCCTTGTTTGTTCTAGCCTCATCCTGTGACGTCGTCGGGACAGGCTAGCCTCATGGTCCGTAGTTGTCCGAAACGAAACAAACAAACAAATAATTTACTACTAATAAATATTAAGTCAACATAAGACTCTACATATCGATGGCTCCAGAAATCCATTCGTCCAATCGCGAGAGAGTTATTAAAGGCAGACGAGTTTAAATTTTTAGTCTACGATGTTTCCAAATTCTCTATTTATACAGGCTCGACTAATTCATTCCGAATGATTTTACATAAATTGGAATATGGCGAAACTCGAATGAAGCGGAAATAGGATGTAGCTTTGGTCATTTCAAAGAATAATTAAAGCTAAACAGGTTCCGTTTCCGAAAGAAAACTTTGGAAAAATGAAACATATTCAGTATCTTATCGCTTTAGTTTTTCTCTCCATATTATTTCTCTTCCAAAGTCCTTTAGTTCTTCCCTGCTTCAATCTGATCGCTTCTGAAACCTGTGAGTATTCTTAGACTTACGTAGCTTTACGTAACCTGTCGTGAATTAATCCAAATACATTTTATGAGGATTTGAAATTCAGAAATAATAATTTTTTTTTAATGTCTAAAACATATAAAAAAATTAATAATAATAAATAAATTGAAATATGAATACTGGTTCAGATTATGAATACATAATGGATCACAAAATGAAAAATGCAAAATAACAAAACAAAACATTTATTATTATGCTTTGTTTTTGTTTTTTTCATTTCGTTATTGTTCTTTTTCAGGTATTATTGTAGTCTGTAGACTGTCCAAATACGGTAGAATTTCAGGTTTATTGCTGATAATATCATTGAGAAAAAACAAATACAAAAAACAACAACTTTGATTATGAAATATTCCAGGGATTTCCCATAGACTGCTTTTGCCAATCGTGGTTCCTATCTAGGCTATGATTTTAATCCGTTTAAGTGAACTGATTCAACTGAAAAAATAAGTTATTTTTACATTAACACGTAGATGACTCGTATTGTACAGATTCTTTCAAAATATACTTTTAACAGCACTTTATTCAAAGAAATAAAAAAAATTAATTAAAGAATTTGCTTTCCAAATCAACGTGTTGGTATAAAAATTCATTTGTCAAGGAAAATCATTCGTGCCTTTTTACGTTGATATGTTTTGAATTAGAATTAATATAAAGTAGCTTTTAAAATTAATATAAAGAGTAATAAATGTGGAATTACGTAGATTTTAGGATGCGAAAATTTTATCCGAAATTATCAGATAAATTCCAATTAAAATGTAGGCAGATCCCAGTTGTTTGCAATTTAATGTTGTCAGAATGTGAATGATTGCCGAGATGTGCAATGAGACTGCAGATAAAAATAACACGCGTGAATATTTCAATAAAAATATTCGTAGTAAAACAAAAGTTTGATTTAGAAATTCTCATAATAAATATACTATTTATATGAAAATATTAAACAATATTTATATTTATATAAGAAAATTTATATTATGAAAATTGTCTATTATTTTTTTTTGTAATCTTTTTAAGGTAGCAGGGTCAAGCTAATAAATCGCTATAAACTTATTTATTTCTTTGAATATAACGAATAGATTTGTACACACAAAATAAACACACAAGTAAACGTGTCTGCAAAGAAATCCATTTAATTCTTCTTGCTTTCATCTTAATAAGATGCAAAAGCGTCAGATATATTATAAATATTTTAAGAAGCATTAAAATCATAAGTTTTGTTACAATGTTCAATTTGACAAGGATTTATTTGAAGTATTGTATTATAATTCGAGGACAGAACTGAGAAAACTACTGCAGGCATTTTCAAACCTTCAGTAGTTTAATAATAAAAAAATAATGAATTCTAAAATTTACATTTAAGTAGTTTATTAGAATTTTCCTTTTTACGTTGGTGTCAGTGAAAACCATCATAATATAGATAGAATATTCAAGTGACATTTCAGTCTTTCTGTATGGAATAATGTAACGTGGATTTTATGAATGTGACATAACAATGTCTCACTCTTCATTTGCATTTGATCTTTCTAAACTGTAATGATTACTAAAAAGATTTCAAATGAATTTTCGAAAACAAAAATTTTTTCTTTCTTTTTTTAATTCCAGATGAAATTTTTTAATGTGTAGAAATAAGTAATCACTGCAGAAAAAAAATAATAACTTTTACTTATAATCCATCCCAAAATGACACACATTTTCTTTAGCAATTACGGATTACTATTTCAATATAAGTGAAGAAGTTAAAGGTTTTCCACGATATCAGATGAAGATTATAAAACTTTAAAATCCTGAGATCTTTAAAAATAATTGAGGAAAATTCATAATTACAAGGAATAGATAGAGAAACTGTGTATGGGTTGGGGGGTTAGTTCTAAATAAAAAAGTGAAAAATTATTTCGAGGAAATCAAATACATTACACAGGAAGTCATATGTGTGTGACGTTAATACAAAAAAATAACATTATTTCATTTTCAAAAAAATCCTCTTGAAATTAATGCATGAATTCTCAAGAATCTATTCTCGAAATCCAAGCGAACATCCATTTTTTAATTAATTAAACGATCGTGATTATTTCATTAATTATTTCTGAACAGTTTACATTGGTGTCATTTGCAAAGACTGCATGGGTTCCTCTCTCCAAAGACAGTATTTCAAAGAGATCTATTAACAAGCAAATCAATAATACTGTTGGCATCAAATGAATAGATTTCAGAGACAAAAAAAAAAGGTCTAGAAGAAACGGCAATTCTTAATCATATGCAAATTGTGGCTAATTCAATCCATTAACCGCGATTGAAAAGAGATAAGGTTAATAGGCGGTAAGTAGCAGCCCTAATGACAACAAAAAAGATTTCTATAATACTGTAACAATAATAAATTTGTAACGCATTATTAATCAAATGAAAATTTAATAAAAAAAAATAATTATAAAATTCAATAAGGAGAAATTGTGAAGTAGAAAAACGTAATTCGTGTTTGCTAAATTTCTGTAATGAACAAATAACAATAATTATTATAATTTCTAAAATGACCAAAATTATTATTAAATCGTACAGACGATATATATGTTATTATTATTTTTATTCATTCTTCTCATTGCTACTGTAGAATGTAATGTAATAATCATTCAAATACTTATAGTATTTCAATGGAAATTCAAATTTTCCGGTTCCTGAAACAAAGTTAGACTATTTCCTCAATTGATGTGTTTTCTAAGGATATGAGTCCGTTTTCTTAGACTCTAGGGAAACAAATAATGCACTGATCTACATCAAGCTTCAGTTTAGTCTTATTGTCTAGAACTGATTAAACCTAACTGGAGATAATTAGTTTAATTCCTCGTCTTTTTGTTTCTGAAAGCGAAAAAAAAAGTGGTTCAACCCTGCTCGAGCCCCAGGAAACAAGGGTTATTTCCGACCCCCTCATTGGTAGGAGGAATGGGGGGGGGGGGAAAGAATCTGAATAACAAAATTCCTAACTAAAAAAAAAAAAAAACCCAATTCCATCATTTGCTGATTCTCATATATATATATATATATATATATATATATAAATAAAAAAACTGCTGTTTTAAAAGTAAGGTTTGTTTAAATGAGCTCTTTAACCGGCATCAGGGCAAGCAAAATCCGTGTCAGGGCAACAGAGGCGTTAAAGAATATGGATTTAGGAATTATCCGGTCATAAAATATTAAAATAAAATATGAAAATCTTTAACAACAATAATAAGAACAAAATATACATAAATGAAAACTTAACTCAAAATCTAAAAAACCTGTTATGGAAAACAAAAATGGAAGCTAAATCAAGAAATTACAAATTTGTTTGGATAAAGAATCACAAAATCCTAATAAGAAAAAGCGAAAACACAAGAATTATAAATATTAAATGTGAAGAGGATTTTGAAAGAATGTAAAAAAAAAAAAAACAAAAAAAAAACAAAAACAAACAAACAATGATGATGGATAGTTATAACCAAATAGAATTAGGTAAACTAAATATTATAGAGAAGATAAGCACATGGAACCCTAAACATAATAATAATAATAATATTCTCTTCTTAAATATAAGAAGTTTAAGGTCCAACTTTGCATATCTAATGGCTAATATAGATAAAAAAATAACATATATAGATATAATAATATTGGTAGAGGTGAATATAAAGGAGGAGGAAGCCTTTTTATACAATATAAAAGGGTTTAAAAAAGAACAAAAATTAAGAATAAATTCTAGAGGAGGAGGCATAATGATATGGTATAGGGAAAAATATAATATCCTAACAAAAAATGAAGAAAGTATAACACACGAAAATTTAATTTGCACTTTTAAAAAAAATTCACTACTATCAAAAGAATTAATAATATATATAATATACAAACCTCCACTAACGAACAAAAATAAATTTATAAAAGAAATAAAAGAAAAAATAAATCTCATACAAGAAAATGGAAAAAAAAATCTAATATGTATAGGTGATACAAACATAAATATAGATGAAAAAATTAATAACAAAATAAGTATAGAATATAAAAACATGTTTTATAATCTTGGATATTTAAATCATGTATACAAAACAACAAGATCTGTAAAAACCACTAAATCAAGTACTAACACATGTATTGATCACTGCTTCTCGAAGGCAGAAGATATTGATATCAACGCAAATATAATACAATGGGACATATCTGACCACTATGGAATCCTACTTGAAATAGAAAAGAAAGAATTGCAAATAAAACAAACGGAAAAAAAAAACAATAAAGAGAAAAATAATGTAAAAATAGATATAGAGAAACTAAACAAAGAACTGAAAACTTTAATAGAAGAAATAATAAAAAAAAATGAAGAAGATCCAAATAAAATAATAAATAAGTTAAATAAAATAATAAAGAAAGCAAAATATAAAATAAAAAGAGAAACAATAAAAGAAAATAGTAGAAAGGATATATATGAGACAGATAATACAGAATACAAAAAAAATTGGATGAACCCACAGTTGATAAAACAGATTCAAGAAAAAAATAACTTATATAAGAGATACTTAAAAAATAAAAACAACACAAAATTAGAAATAGAATATAAGAAAAAAAGAAATTGGTTAAAAAATCAAATTAAAAAGCAAAAAAATAAATACTTTAGAAAATTGATTAAAGATGATCCTAACGCCAATATAAATGTGTGGAAAATTATAAATAATGATATAATAAAAAAACAGAAAAAAAATAATGAAACAAATGAATTGAAAGTATTGTTAGAAAATTATGATATCAAAAAATTATTTTGTAAAATGAGTAAAATTTTTACTCAAAATGTTTATGAAAGTAATGAAAAATTAGAGAAGATAAGAAAAATGGAAAATGAAGAACAGGAATCAGAAAAAAACTCAATGGTTTTAATGTTGCCAAATAGAAAAGATATAATCGAAATAATAAACAATCAAAAAAAAAATCATTCATATGGTCCAGATGGAATAAAATTATTTGATATAAACAGTATAAAAGAAACAATATCTATCTTTCTCGAAATACTTTTTCAAAAAATTTATAAATCAGGTACATACCCAAATGCATGGAAAATAACATATACAATACCAATATATAAGGGAGGAAGTTCCAGTAATCTAAATAACTACAGACCTATTTCACTAATATCAAATATTTCTAAAATATTAGAAAGTTATTTAGCAAAAAGTATTTATGACTACGTAAGTAAAAGGAAGCTATTAAATCAAAATCAGTATGCCTATCAAAGAAATAAAGGAACAATAAATTTATTGAATCATGTTAATGAAAATATAAACAAATCATTAAACAATGGTGAAATAATATACATAGCATTTATTGACTTTAGAAGGGCATTTGATTCTATAGATCATAAAATTTTATTACAAAAAATTAAACAAATAGGAATAAGAGGGAACATATATAAAATGATAGAAAATTATCTGAGAAATAGAAAATTTAGAATTAAAATTGTCAATAACGTAAGTAAACTATTTAACTCCAAAAGAGGAATTCCACAAGGCTCAAACTTAGGTCCTCTCTTATTTAATATTTACATAAACTCAATATGCAAAAATATCAAAAATTCAGAGGTCTTTCTATACGCTGATGACGTAATATTAATAACAACAGACAAAAACCAACTTCAAGCCCAAGATAATATACAAAAAGATCTAAATAATATAAATAAATGGTCATTTAAAAATAAAATGAAAGTAAATGGAGAAAAAACAAAAATAATGATAATCAAAAACAAAAATAAGAAAATAAATAACAATGTAATTATTAATCTACATAAAATAGATTGTCCAAATATAGAACAGAATAATAATATCTTAATGAAAGATTGTAACTGCAAAAGAATAGAAATTGTCTCGACTTATAAATATTTAGGAATTAATATAGACAACAAATTCTGCTGGAATGAACAATATGGTTATGTGATAAGGAAGCTGAGCTCATATGCTTTTCTCTTTTATCACATTAGAGATGCTATTCCGTTTAAACAAAAGATCATTGTATATAAATCCCTTGTAGACTCAATCTTGGATTATGGGTTGGAATGTTGGATAAACATGAACAAACAACAAATAGAAAATATCAATAAGAAAACATTAAAAATATTTAATAATGTTTATAAAAATTATAAATACAAATCAAAAAATGAACAATTAAGGATAAGAAAAAAATATAAAATATTAAAAATAAACGAAAAATTTATATATAAAACAATAATTAAAAACTATTTTGATGTGGAAAGAGAAATAAATTACCAACAAGGAGTATTAAAGACTAGATGTAATTGGAATAAAATATTTAAAATAGAAAGAATTAAAAATAATTATGGATATAGATTAGATAATTATGTAAAATATAAAATATTTAAGCAAATAGATCCTAATAAAAAAAATAATGTAACTTTTAAGCAAATAAAACAAAATATAATTTCAGATGTGATAGATGGAAAAATTAAGTATTAATTAATAACTTTTAAAAAAAAAAAAAAAAAAAATATATATATATATAAAAATGCTCAATTCCTATAACACAGGTATACCGCTTATAAGTATACCTAATAGGATTGATAAACATTAAAAAAAAAATAAAAAAAAAAAAAAAAAAAAAAAATAATTGAGTACTTTAATTGAGAATCTACAGAAGGGGATTCATCCAGGATAGAACAGTTGTGGCGATTGAAACAAAAGAGCATCTCAACAATCCTTGAAAAGTTGCAGACATTTTCTAGAGTTTACAAAAAGAGCAACAACAATATGGCTGAACATCATAGACCAGTCACTCGTCACGAAACATGGCGTAATTAGTATGCAAGCACCGTCCTGTAAATATGATCCTGTTGCAGTCGAAATATTGTACAGATCAATGATGACCAACCGGCCACACACTGTATTGTTTGACAAAACAAAGAAAGCTGTTGAATTCATTGATGTTGCAGCTCCCTCTTAACAACAATTAACACTGAGATCAATAAGTATGTGGCTTTGATCGAAAAGTTAAAGATTAGGTGGCATTTGATAGCACATTTTATCCCTATAAGTCAAATTCGCTTTTGATTCTTGAAGAGATGATCGAAAAACATTACTTCAATAAATATCGATCTAATAGGAAAGTAACATTATTACAAAAGATTTAAAGCAACATCATCTCAATACTTGCTTCTGCCAACGCTATCAATCTTTGACGCTTTCATCCTATAGATTATACTATATTTGATTTTTATCACTGTATTGATGTTGATATAGTAACTCATAAAATTCAACTGCCGATCGATTGCTATTCGAAAAACTATTTCTTCTTATTTATTTTTTTATAAAAAAAAAACAAAGAAAAGAATTAATTAAATAAAATTAAATGCGTACAAGTAACATTGTGGAAATCATCTGTTGCTTAATGAACAATTTAACAATTATTTTACTTAAATAATTATTATAATTAAAGTATGAAAATAAATATTATATTAATATTTTAATAATAATTTTAATTAGAAATTAATGTCATTATATACATTACAATAATACAAATTAATAGCAAATTTAATATGCAAGCAATAAAGTAAGTTTCAAAATGAATTCTATCAAAATAATAAACGAAATTAAAAAAAAAAAAAAAAGAAAATATCTTTAGGACATAAATCCGTCTTCAAAAAAAATCGAATACTTGTAATGGTTTGAGTAACTGAATCTGGGTGCAACGAGTGAGGTTCTTTACAATTTAATTCTACATCTTAATTACTTAAAGCTTTAAAAAAAAAGGATAATTTGTATTTAATTGTGAGTTGTTATTTTGTTTTGGTTTTTTTTATATCCGGAGTAGGTAAAAAAAGGACATTCGTATAGTGATAAATTATTTGTGGAGTTAAATTCCATAACATACAGCCACTCACACTCTTTTTATGATCTGTGTTTATGAATGAACATTTCTACTTGATTCTTCCTTATGAACTACGACGTTTATTGCTTCTAAACTATAAATAAAGAACTTTTGAGGAGTGTTGAATAATCACGGTAGGCAAAGACAGTAAGGAAAAGATTTAAAGTAACAACTTTTGACCTCAGCGAGCTTTGAACTATCATGACAAAAAAAAAAAAAAAATCCAAACAATCTATCTTAGGCATTATGACTTATTGATTCGTTTCAATGATGACTTTTTTGCCTAACCCAAACAATTCAAAAATTACGTCATATTCGACTGTCTCAAATCTTACCGAAAACACATTACTGAGTATTAACTTATTGAATATAAATCAAAGTGTAGAAAATATGTCTTCATCAGAATTTGTTACATATGGACTACATTTTTATTTTTATTACATAAAAATCATTATCAACTTGCAAATAATAATAATACTACTAATAATAATAACACAACCACACATCCCTAATCATTCTTGCACACGTCTTTACACTTGGCAATATGTGCTTTGGTCCTTGACCCGCCATATTGTTTTTGCTGGGGAAACCCAAGGTTTGAAACATACAAACATAATAATAAAAAAAGGAAAAGTTGATAATGCTAATTTCTTATGGATTATGGAAAAATCATTAACGGAAAAAAAGAAAAACTACACTAATTTAGAATATGCGAACTAATTACAAACAAACTTGATTTCAATTGTTTTTTTGTTTTTTTTTTGTCGCTATCCAATATACACTAAAACACTGAATAGTGAAAACGAAGAAAAACAAAATTTTCCTAAAAGATTTAATTAAGATTAATAAATACATCTGTAACAATGAATATTAATGAATCAGAAACATCAAGAAACTTTAGGCAACTAATCTTTAATATACGATATATTAATCTTTAATATATAAGCAGTGACTGTAATAGTTTTTAAAACTCATAATTTAACTTAAAAGATTTTTTTTTTCGCTATCATAAATCTAAAGAAACTATAAGTTAAAGAAAGATGTTTTGAGCTAAAAATTAAGTATAAAAAACTATGTAAGTTACTTAAAAAAATAATTAAGGATTTAGAAAAAAATACATATTCTTTGGAGATTAAAGATTTATGAAGGTGGAAGATAGAACGGTAAAATTTCACTGCTCTCTTTAACAATAAAATTATCAGAAAATCTTTTCGGGAGTAATGACAAAATTAACTCAAATAACTGCCTTATTACTTATGGAACGTAAGCGTGAGTGCTAAGACGCTTTGGAAGAATGTCTTAGTGAACATGTACAGTATTTTAAAGGATGACGATAAATAAAATCTGAGACAGGAGAAAAACTTTTTAAAAAATTCTAAATCGAATTATGGCTGTGTGCAAACGATTACAGCGAAATTCATATCTGACAAAAATGTTTAAAAAAATTATCATTAAAAAACAAAGATATGTTAAAAATGCACAGAGAGACACTTTATGAATAATCAGGGCTTTATACCGACAAAAGATTCTTTTTTCTTGTTAATGGACAAGAACATGATACTGTAATTTTTCAATGCCATGTGTGTTTTAGTGTAGGAATGTTATCTGTAGAATCTAAAAATAATGTTGACTCTGCACTTTTGTAATAAGATTAATTTTTTTATAGACTTTTTTTTTCTTTATTTTGATGAATCTAAAACAGGTTCTTTGTTTCGTTTGCAGAATAAGGAAATCAATTCGAAGTTCCCGGCATTTTCGCTTCCATATCCGATTGATCGTTTTATTAATCTTTTTTAGTGAGGGGCCAACCTAAGATCTCGACTTAAAATTATTTGGTTGAGAGATATTGAGAAGGAACTGAATGCAGAATTAAAAAATCAAATTCTTATATATGCCCAGTTCTGAATAGTGTTTCCCTAATTTTTATTGAATAGCACTTGTAGATATAGGAAAATATATCACTGCTACGCTCGTTATAATACATAATTACAATTGACTCATTGCAATTAACGGTGAAATGTATTTTTATCTTAATGGAAGCACAGAAAGTCAATTACTTATATTGTACAAAGTGTAAGAAGAATGTTTTTCTAATTTTCCTTAGTAAGAACTTTAATAAAAAACATTTGTGGTAACTTTTTATGAATTTAACACTTTCATAGCGTGAGTTAAGTGTAATTGAACAAAATTCCGATATTATGCACTTGAATGACGTAAATTTGAACAATAATGGAATCCGGGATAAACTTAAAAAGAACGAACAGACTTTGGCTAATTGTAAGTAAGATAAAGAAAGACGTAGTCTTGGAGATTTAATGAATAAAATTAACGTTGAGAAAAGGATAAAATCGAATATATTATATTAGCAAATTAACAGAAACATGAAACAGGATCCTCTATTGTTTGTCTCGGAAGATCAGCCTACGCAGAATCTTTTAACTATCACACAATTGCCGCACCTTTTTTCATGTTCCGGGCACCCACGTACACAAATATCTTCACCTTAATACAAGATTAGTTAAGTGACTTCATAACTAAACAGTAATCGTTTTTACCATGTAACATACCAACAGCAACTTTCCTTTCGTGGTATTAATAGTTATCGTCTTAAATAGACTATGATATAATTTTTCTTTATTCAGGAAATTCGACTTCAATCTTAAAAGAACGCTTATTCGTAGAATACGATTGTGTAAGTATTGAAGTGAAGGAATAATCTCAAGAAACCAAAAGTAGATGCTTTCAATAAAGTCAATAAGGACAAAGAACTACGGGCTTCATGTTCCTAGAGATTTCCCTTGTGAACCTTCTAAAATGTTCTACATTTTTCTGTGCAAACACTCAATATGTTTAAGAGCTTAGATTTTATCCGCACCAATAAGCGAAATTAGATAGAGACTGTAATTTGCACGTAATGTACTTGTGTCGTGCTCCATTTCTTCCTACGCTACGTTCTAAGGTCCATTTAATTAAAATACATCAGTGACAAGTGAAGTCCTTTCACATTCGCTCTAAAATTAAAATATTGTTGCTGGATTTATTGATCAAAAACTATTTCGTTACGGCTGACAAGAGAAAGGGGTGGTTTGCTCACAGAAGGCAACCCCTTGTTCTCCCAACCCCTATCTTCTCCAACGACCATCTCATCAACATTACACCCACAACCCACACTGTAGTAGGTATTATTCACGTAAGAGGGGAAAAAGTTCTTTTCTGCCTCGGTTATTAATCATAATGGCCGTGTACAATGACCTCCACCCCCTTTTCAACCCTTTGTGGTGCTCTGACAGCGTCCCCTACTTTCCGATCCCTCGGCTGCAGCTGTCTTGTCGTTTGTCTTTCAGGTACCCACTTCTTCGCGTTTTTTTTAACCCCTTTCCCCCTTTTTCTTTTCAATCCCCACCCACCCTGTCTGACGGGGGGAGGGCATTTCCTGCTTTTATGCACTTTTTTTTTTTTTTCCATATAACTTATATAAATTGGGAACGAGCAAAGATAAAAGAAAGAAAGCACGTGCGTGAGACGACTGCTTAACATGTTGCACCAAACTCCAGAAAAATAACCGTTAGGGAATAAAAAAAAAAAAATCATAAAAAAGTATTAATCCAGTGGATAACAGATGCTCCAGGTGAAAAAAATCACGAATAAAAATTACTATTTACATGGACTGAAAAAAAGAATAACAAAACAGATTAATACAATAATACGAATATGGGAAAGAGGTTGGATTTAAGTGAAGTGGCTTCTGATTTATGATCATACAGGTGATTTTAAAAGATCTTCTTATATAATTATGCCTTTTTTAGAGATAATGGTTTCTCTTTCTCAATTTTGATCCGATTTTGAAAAATGTTTTATTCTGTGGAATGAATCAATAATTAAATTCAATAAATTTTATCCATTAAAGAATTAATCTAATAACAATGGGTGAGACCAAGTTTATACAAAATGACATCCTGGTACAGCTGTTTCACGCTAATATGGCGTCATCAGCCAAGAGCTGTAATCAGTATACAACCAGGTCATCTACTTTAACAATAATGGAAATGATGTTAACATCTTAAGGCAATTCAAGAATTATAGACAGATTACGTTGAAAATCCGAAAAAAATTACAGTAAATTCGTAATATCAAAAGAGAAATTTTGGTTGAGTAATAAACAATTTCTTCAATAAACTTACACTTTTCTCTAAAAATGAATGAAATTAAATTGTAAGAATTATAATGAGTTGTTATGCGAATTGTTTTAGAAGTCCAAACTGTTTGATCGATGTATTAGACATTGTCTAGTTCAGTGCTTTCTCAACCTTTCGCAGAAATCTCGCGCCATACCAAACTTTCATTGATTTTATTGATACAAGAGAAGTCTTTGAGAATCTACGTTTTGCAAATGAATACAACAATCTAATATAAACATTCAAATGAAATATATGCTTTAAGTTGTTTTACCTATGATTCAATACTTTATCAAGCCCAGATTATCGTCTAGATTTTATTCTAGATACGAGCATTTACCTAATACGAAGCTAGTTCGTGATTACAGATCATAGGCACACCCAGATTTTGGAATGGGATGGGTTGTGATGGTCATGGGGGTCACAAACAAACCGATGAACTTTCCAACCCAAAAAACAAAAACAAAAAGAAAACAAAAATTCTAGATTGTTCCATTTTCGGATGCAACGTGGGAGGGGTCTAATCTCTGCCATTAGCTCCTCTCTCAGTACGCCAGTGTTACAGATGCACTTGAGAATTTTCTCACAGCACACTAAAGGCCATCCCCACGGCCAATCGGTTGAGAAGCTCTGATTTAGATGATGTTACAAGGAAAGATGAAAGCGACTGACTGCCTGATCCACAAGCAATGCGAGAAGGGAAAAGATAGCTGTAGTATTTTTCTCTGTAGCGAAGTAAGAAGAGAGGTGTTTTTGAAGATGAAGATATCGATTTGAATTGGTAAGAATGCCTTGGACAGCTCTGGATATATCTCTCATCTCAACAGACAATCTCAGAATGCGTTTCTTTATTCATTAGATCATACGGAAGATAATTCTGGAGTCGTAGCTGCAACGAACTTCAGTCACATCATCGTCTTATCATCTACAGTCGATTTATGGCCGAGGATTAACAAAGATATCTGAGGAAAAAAAATAATCTGAATCTGTGCCATGTTGTATTTTTTGCGTCGTTAAATGGCAACAACTGATGCAGAATCTAGAATATTAAGATTCCAAAAGATTGAAGGCTCTTATTTTATTTACTCTTGTACATTCCAATCTTCTAGTTACTATTTTTTTTTTTTTCGTAAGTATATTTGATAGAGTTTAGAAAAATAAATCAATCAATAAAATGATTCAAGCTATTTTCTTTGCATTTCTATTTAGAAATATTATTTACATAGCAATTCACATAGCAAATATATTTTACCTAGCAATAGATAATTGTATTTAAAAATCTTAATTTTATTTCTTATTTAGAATTCATTCATGTTTTCTTGTCTCTCTTCCATCCTATCTTTCGCCCTTCTATCCATCCATTCTCTTCTCTATCTTCTTCCATTCCATGGATGTGTTGATTTTCTCTTCTTATATTTACTTATGACTTCAGAGCTTCCTATTTTTCTCACCACGTGATTGCTTTTCATGACCCACTGAACTTTTTAACGTAAAAAATCCTACATTCACATTAAATATTCAAGAGGTGATCGATTAAATCACTGCTCACGATTTTCACAAATAATGGAGAAAAGAAATGGTTACATAGAAATTGTTTAATAGAGACGAAATGAAAATAAATACAGTCAAATATTTTGAAACGTAGTTCGCAAAACAAATAAATAAGAATAAAAGTTTTGAGAACACACTCAAGATCTTCAATTTAATTTTTGTTATTGTCAGTTTCAAGCTGTTGTCAGAATCGTTTTTCAAAGATCGTACGCGAAAAAAAAATAAAAATTAAAATAAAAATAATTGATAATTGCATCTAAAAATTAACAACGTGAATGCTTTACTTATGGTTTCTGCTTAATACTTAACTTGGAAAATCTTCGGGTTCTGAATAATAAAATCATAATAAAAAGATATCAAGATCATCTTTTTTATCCACCTGAACAGAATTACTTGAAGGATGTTATTTAGAATTTTCGAGATTCAATTTCTCTTAATTATATTCTAAAACTTGTGATATTTGTACTAAATTCATATTTGATTTTTTAGTTAGTTTTGTTTACTTATGCTGTCGGAAGCAAACAGATACGTGATCTGTCCTTTTTAAAAATTTTGAATAAAATAAAAAGAAAAGCCTGGCAGCTGAATGGTTCTAAGAATTGCTTTGGTAAGTTTCGAAACATCAACTACAGATGGCGTCAGTGTCAATCACAGGATTTGATATCAAAAGAAGCTAAAATAATAAATTACAGAGATGAAGGCTTCTATAAAGGTACTTCCCCTAACATGTAGCTAAAGGAATTCTTTTTTTTTTTAATTTAATACATCATTTTTTTTAAATAGGCTATATTTGATGAAATTTTAAACAATAAAAAACAAACAAACTGATTTAACTGTAACAGGTAACAAATTTATGAACATATAAAAAAATATTCGATACAGATCAAGAACGTTGATAATATATGCCAAAAAAAAAGTACTGAAACTGAGTTTTAAAACAAAAACATTATCAATAATTTTTATTTATTTATTATTATTATTTTTTAATATTTGTCAACATAATCAAAATTCATATCAATCAATCAATCAGGAAATCTATCCATCATTTAAAAATGACAGTTGTTGGTGAATTTCGACTACAATGAATTACAAATTAAAGATATGCAATTGCAATTATTACAAGTGTTAAGTCCGAAGGGCTTTGAAACGTTTACAGATCAGTCTGTGTTGACCCAGTGAAACTGATTACATATAGACACCATTTCCAAACCCATTTGTGATCAATATTAATTTTATGCTTTCTCACACTTTTGAAGCCACCTGCTGACTTCGATGGGAACCAGTTAAAGTGATTTCCTTCTCAGTTCCACAGTTGTTATTTGTTGTTTTTTTAAGCGACACAAAAAAAAAAAAAAAAATAGACACCACCATGAAAACACCCCTCTACAGAAACAAAGGGGGGAAAAAAATAACCAGTATCCAAAATGCTGGCGGCATTAATGCTATGCAAATATTTCCCAGTACCCCACCCCCTCCCGGGGTCTCACACCTTGCTGATGTCGGAGCCCCTGCGGCCTGCTGCGTATGCATCGCCACGTTGCTGCTTTTTCCTTACCCTCCGCCATCCCTATCTGCTTACCCCCTCCCCTTGCTCAGGCCGTGTTGCAGTCCAGGCAACTCTAATCAATATAAGCAAAGGGTGGACAGGTACCATGATGAAACTGGGGGTTGAAGGGAGAGCAAAAATCATTTTCTTAGTGCGCGGGGGTGGATGAATCTGTAATTTCGCTTGACTAGATGAGTCGACGGCACGTTTTCAGCGGCGAAAATGTAAAGGAAGTGTTGGATTGACGGACACATATCAATATATCCACGTCGGTGGTGGGGGGGAAAAAAAAGAAAAAAAAAGTATTGATTTAGCAGGAGACGACAGGACGCCTGTCTCAATTTAGCAAAGGGTAGTGGGTGGTGGTGGAACTAGAAGGCCAAACGGCCATTTTTTCCCTTTTTTTTTTTTTTAATTTCCGAAAGCGCAATCAAATCCCTTTCATTTCGAATCATGTTCAGTAAAGTTGAAGCCTTTCTCATCTGATAAAAAAAGTAGTGAAACGACAGAAAGGATCGGAAGTAACAAGATAGAAATGGTTTCAATCAACAAAGAACCGTCACAATTCAAATCTGGTGAAATTCAAAGATAGATACAAAATCAAGAATAGAAGATTCACGAAAGCTTCTTTTTAATAAAGACAGTACTAAGAAAGTACAAATCATTAATTGACGTATTAAAAACGAACGTAGAAGTCTATAAAGTAATTATCACACGTTAAATGCAGATCTTATTAAAGTAAAGGAAATTAAAAATGTAAATACTATAATATAAATATCAACCAATGTTTCGATTACCCAAGCCTAAAGTGTTCAGGGATAAATGAATCCCTGATACTATCAAGCCTACATAACTGAAGCTTAGGATTTTTATTTTCAATTATTTACATTTTTATTTCAACACATGCATAATTTCAGAACACATTTCCACTAATAATTGCACATTTTATCTTTTAACCAAACATTAAAATAATAAATTATTGTTAGGCATTTTAAAAATAATAAAGATAAAGTACTTTAAATTATATATTTTGTTATTTTTTTTTTTACTCTTTTATTTAGCAATGTATGATTATATATATATTTCAATTAGTAAAAAAAAAAAAACGATTTTTTTTTTTTTTTATTTATTTACAAAACCCATCATTACGTTTAAATGTCATATTTCGACAATTTATCGTTTATTTCTGAAGTGTATTTATTTGGAAACGTAACGAACAAAATATATTACACACACTATGGATAATTATAATAATAATAAAAACTAATCTAATTACTTACAGACATAATAAGGAAAACAAAATTTAAATTGTTTTTGCTTTGGAGTCAGTGTCTTTAATTTAATCTGAATATCAAACGAGAATTGCAGGCTTCAATCTTACTCAATAATAAGCTTAAACAAAAAACGATTCAAAATTTTTATTATTAGACTTTTTCTTTTTAATACATTAAAATAACTCCGATGACTAGATCCAATCCGCACTAATCGGGTTGCTAACTGAAGTTTGTAATTCATTAGCAGGTTGCCATTTTTTTTTTTTTTAATTTTCCTTTCGCTTGCTAACATTATCAATAACCATCAGTGCTGCCTTCTGTTCCAGCCACAACTGCTGTTATTCCATGAAATAGTGTCAGATTCATTCAGCATTTGAATTATTCAATGGTGTTTTTTTTTTTTTTTTTTTCCACAGGTTGCTTTTCAAAGCTATTCATTTGGTGTCTCGTGTTTTCCATGACGCGTTTTCATCCAGTCTATTAAACACCAATTAGATTAACATAAAGTAAATCCGATTTGCATTTCTCCTTTGACTTTCACCGATCTGTAATGTCAACATCATTAAGCAAAAAACAAGGATTCCTTTTTTTGTTCTTCTTCACTTCACACTACTTCATTGTTATATAATCGCAGTTGAACGATTTCGTTTTATAAGAAATGATCCAAACGGAGAAGTATGAGCTACTGTTTCATTCAATTAATTCAATGATGGGACAACTAGGAAACGTGACTGCCTTCTTCCTATCTTAATGTGAAAATCTAAAATATTATTTTTAACATGGGCGTATACAGGGGGGCGGGAGCCCGAGGAGTCTAGCACCCCCTCCTCCACTCTGAAATTTCAAAATGTATAAATTAGGTCTATCGTCCCCTCCATCTCATTTCCCCGAAATAAAATATATGTACGTCCCTGCCTTTTTTAAGTTTCTTATTATATAAAATGTAATCGGATACAAATTAAATTCTTAAGATTAGCGTCAGAAATGCACTAATATAAGAAGAACTTAATTTTTTTTATATGATTGTTTATTACATATTTAAAGACAACACATCTCATTGTTTGTGATCTTAATTTTCGAATTTTTTTTTTTCCGAAAAAGTTTGGGAAGAATTTAAATTAAAGGCCTGAAATAATAAAAGAAATGATAAGTAGAGACTTCTTATTGTGTATTTTTTAAAAAAAAGCCCGAAATAATAAATGTGTTCTTGTTTATTCTATGCTGGGCTTTACGGACATTTTCAATCAATCAATTAATAAATGTGTTCATTTGATCCAAATTGAATTGAAAGTATCCAGTGGAAATCATCCATTTATGTATCTATCATTAGAATATTGATTTAAAGATGACTACTGGGTTTCCCATCTTTTCAACTGAAATCAAAAATGCTGAAAGTAGAAGTTTGAAATCTAACACTAAAGTTTTAGCTTTGGACAATTTAAAAGTAATAATTGTATAATAGTATTGAGCAATTTAAGTTACTCCTGCTGTTCTCTTGTGGTCAACTCACTATCACTACTAAAATGTTCTACATCTGAGTTTGATTCCCGAAGATGGCTTGAAAATTGACTTTCTTCTTCTGTGGTCTGTTTCCGCGGATGTAGTGTGCACTGCTTCCTGTGTTGTATCCTAGGCAACGATTCTTTGGGAACGCAGTCCATTGTTGAGGTTAAAGAGACACTAAACTGCCCATAGACAGAATTCCAAAAAAGAAATAATAATAAAGTTATCAATGACGTAACTGATACATGTAACATTGTTATTTTTACTTCAAACTCAATTTCAGAATAGTGTTGAGTTATCGCAATCGTATAAAGACGGTTGAATTTGTTAAAAGTCTCGTTTGTTTCATACTTCGTACATTAGCAATTGCTACTGTCTTCCAAATGAGAGATGGCCGGCGGAAGTTTGAACTGCGCAGCCCTTCCGGTAGCTGATCAATTGTTTTCCTGTCACAATGGACGCCGTCGTCTGTTTTCACTCAGAAAGACATGTTCATAACGCCAAATTAAAACTTCTCTCGACTATTTAGCGTTATTTCAATACCAAATGCTAACAATAAGTATTTATATAAATAAATAAATATATATTATTTATAAATACAATGCTCTTTTGCAAAGTAACAAGCGATTTACCGTAATGGCGGCGTCCTGTCAAAAAATCAGACGGAAGTGCCTGACCAGACTAATCGATCATACATGCTCAGATCTCACAAAAACAGGGCGGCCATCTCTCATTTGGAGGACAATTTTTTACAGATATGAATCTAGTACCGCTTATTTGGAATCGTGCTTATCAGTATGCTGTGAAAAAAATGTTCACGTTTTCCAAAGTCAGTCCGTCTTTATTTGATCCACATTTATAAAAATCTTTCAGAACGTTAAATGATTATTAACTACCCTAATCATTGTATCAATAACAGTATTACGTAATCATGGAAAGAAGAAGATAATTTGACAAACGAAATTGTACAGAAACTAAAAATAAAAAATAAATCACGTCGAGAAGTGGATTCCGTTTCTTAAGAACATAACAAGAGAATTAATTTCCCATGTTCAAAGCAAAAGATTAAGTGTTTGGCTGCATTTAAGAGAAGTTGCACAAGCAAGCTAAATTATATGAAAAACTAATTGTAATATAACGAATGAAACAAACTCAGTTAATAAATCCAGAGAGAACAGTTCTCACTTTAAACCATCGGATTACCGAACGACTGTAAATTATAGAATTACTCCATACATTGAAGAACAGTGATGCTGGAGGGAATAGGAGTAACGAAATCAACGGCCCATCTTTCCCCGATAACAGCGAGGGAAATTTTATTTAAAACCTAATAATTACTAAATAAAGAAAATCTAATAATAGATACAAGGAAATCTAGGAAAGTTATAGTTGCCAACATTCAATTATTATCCGACACATCGTTCTTGACGATCCTGAATTTTCGCGATTTCACGTGATTGACGCGAGAATAGCCTCTATCCATGTGTTCTCACAAAATGGCGAGAAAAAAGGCTTATCGACTCCGGGGAAGAAGCGGCCACGATGTCGACGATTTTGACCGATGCCTTATTCGCCGCTGCATCCATCGCCTCTACGCTGAAGGTAAAATTCCAACTTTAACATTTTTTCTCTAGCATTTTTCTAATGACAGACATTCACAATACTACATTCCTTGAGACCTGCTGAAGAGGCTAATGGCCAAATCTCGTAATTTCCGTGATTCCCGCGCAAACGCGATCATCAAGAACGATGTGTCAGACAATATCTGATATTTCCAAATCAGAAAAACCATAGCTAAGGCTGAACTCCTAATTTATAAATTTTCCAATTTTTGTAGCAGATCAGTCAAATTTCAACATCCTAAGATAATAGGTTTTCAATTATAATTTCTTTTATAACATAGCAGCAAAACAGAAGGACAGATTTCTATTAAAAATGATACTGCAAAATTATTGTCGTTATTTTGTACATGACAAGTACAAAAGTATTAGATCAAAAATTTAATTTCCCTTTCTAAGCAGGCTTAAAGATGATTTCAGTGACGACATTTATGTAAAGTTTCAGAGAATCTTTTTATTGACTTAAGTCGCTATGTTTATAATTTTTGGGATTTTTCAGTTTTGTAACAGGTGAAGGAACATTACTTACGTAACTCGGGAAATGCTAGTCCCTAATGAAGCGATGATTTACATACTGTATCTAAATCTTCATTCAATCATGAGATTCACAATATTCCAAAAATGTCTTCTTTAATCACAAAAACGACATTTCGTTTTCTTTAACTGAAAACTTCTTCAGGTTGAATAACTGATGACATCTCTTTCTTGTTCCTCAACTGAATTCGTTACGATACATTTTAAAAAAATGTTTACAGTATAACACGTACAAACAATGCATAAACCGTCCGTGTTTACAGTACAGTTTTCTGTTAAAGAAAAAGAAATAACAATGTTGTGATTAAAGAAGACATTTTAAGCGTATTTGTGTATCTCAAGATTTACTTATACTAGTTGCAACCCGTGAAATATTCACGAAGTAAAACACTTTCCACATTTTTGAAACACCGTGCAATTTTTCAAAAACACAAGATTATTGTTCAATTTTAATCGTTCATAAAGTTTTGCTAGGAGACTTCTTTCGGAGATATTGACTTTTAAACATTTACCTTAACCAATACTGGAATTCTTCCTATATTTATTTGCTGAACTTGTGCTATGGAACTTATACAGCGCCACAGCGTTGACCGAAAGACCATCGTTATACAATTCTTGATTTTTTTAATATCAACATGCTTTCCTGGCACTTTCGGCGAAAAAAGTTAACCTCTGCCCTAAAATAATAGGCTCCTCCAAATTGAGCCTGTAAGAGAGTACCCCACAATGCCTTTACAGGGGCGTAGGAATTATTTCTAGTTCAGCTTTTGTTATTATTCACTAAAAGAAGAGATGCAAAAGTTTATAATTTGTTTAAACTTAAGCATTCTTTTTTTTATTTATTTTTGAATTACAATTTTTGAATTGATTTAAAATAATTAAAGATTATTTGTTTTTGTATAACATTTGAAGTAAGTATTGAACAATGCACCAACATTAAATCAACTAATTTTTCTTTTCAAAAAGACATTTGTTAGTGTATTTTTAAAATTAAAAATACACTAACAAACTTAAAAATATACTTTAAAATATTCTCTCTCCGACTCTCTCCACTTTGGTGACAAACAAACATACATCCGTTTTTTGCCTATTAATAGTATTATATATTTATGAAGAAAAAAAACAAAACTAAACAATTCTTTAACTTAGTTTTCCTTTTGAATTTAAATTCCTGTAATATATTGGGAATACATTTTATAGTCATCTACTTTTTTTCTTGTTCAACTGTTATAAAACTCCGAATAAAATAATTACAGTTGATAAATGCAGTTGATTCTTAAATAATCGACTTGTTAAATATTCCTTACAGAAACAAACAAACAAACAAACAATCAAACAAACCGTATTGAAGCATTCAAAAATGATTCCAGAAAGAAAAAAAACAATTTCAACAATACGTTATTTCAATACATACAACATAGTTCGGAGAATCATGTGTGTTGCCATGGCAACAGCTGTTTGTGACGTCAGCGTATTGAATAGGAAACCTCAAACTTTTACTTTGTTAAATTATTACGAAATATTGCATTGCTAAGATTGTTTCAGTACTACTTACTGAATGAATAGAGGGAAACGCAAATATCTTACTTATTTACGTTCAAATTTCAGTAAAAGAAAAAACAAATGAACATTCCGGGCTTCTAAAATGAATATGATTAAAACTGAATATATGGTTGTAAAATTCACCGATCCTCACATAAAATAATAAATACTTTTAAAATATTTAAAAAAAAAAACAAAAAACACAAGCATTAAAAGGCCTTAAAGTGAAAGATTGCGTGCAAACATCAAAATTAATGAAAAAAAATAAATAAATAACTACACAGCTGTATCTATCACAAAGAATAAACATAATTTTAACGTGAACATGATTCTATGTGGAGTACTTCAATAAAAAAAAAAACGATTCTGCAGTTTCACTAAACATACGTAAAGTTCAACTTCAAAAGTTTCCTTTTTTCTTCTTTTCCGGACTCGTTGGTGAGAAATCTCGCAAAACAATTTATTACAATTCATTTAAATAGAGTGTGACATCATCCTTTTATCAAATCACATACGTTAAAATTTTGAAGTTCATAACTTCATTTGGATATCAATTTATTCTACGTAAGGAAGTATATCCTGGGTGGATTCTATTTTTTTCCCTGTGCATTATAAATTCTCGGAATTACGCTATTTTCAGCGATCTTCAATTGAAACCTCAGTCACTTAAAAAATAAATAAATAAATAAACTGAACAAATAACAAAAAATAAAGAAGCTTACCTGAGAGAAAGATAGAACTGTGTGGCAATGTTTCATAATTGTGCTTCAGCAATGGGGAACACTATGGGGGAGGAAGGGGCCAGTTCCTACGCAACAAGGAAATCCTGCCGGGAACGCCTCTGCTCTACCCATGGCGGCAGACACTTTCCACGAAGTCCACCAATTTTTTAATCAACAGTCTTTAAGAGAAGCACAAGTTTCAGTGTTTCCATTAAGTTAAGGAGTTGGAAAATATTATTACCTTTTGCCAAATGAAAAATAAGCTTGAGATTCAGCCATTTGTAATGAATTCGTTGGGTTTTTTTTTTCTTTGTAACCATTCTTGAAAATTTAATGAACATACTTTTCTTAATGTATATTTAATTGTAATGTATATATATATCTAATGTATATTTAACGCCAATTATATAGGCTATAGTTGTATTAAGTCCAATTATATATTATTTATTGTATACAACAATTATCATCATCATTACATATTACTTATTGTACAGAAGTACAATACATTTTATCACTGTGTTGTTAGCAAATAAATTTAAAGCAATCTAGAGTAATTTGAGAATAAAATAAGAATTTAGGATAAGAGTGACTTAGATTGATTTCAGAAATTCAAGTTACTAAAGAATACTTATGAAATTAAGCTACTTGTTTAAAAAATGTATTCTTCTTCTTGATATTAAAATTATATAAAAGAATCATGTAACAGTCTACTTAGGGGAACGCGTTTCTCTCAATTTTTTTTCCCTACAACAGTGACGGGGAACCTTAAAATCCGTGATAAAAAAAAACCCAAAAAAAAAACGAAGTTTTAAAACACATTAAATTGATTTAAGTTTTAAATATTTTTCCTTTACTGAAATGGTAAGCTATTAAAATGTCAAATATTTTCTTCGTATTTCCGTCTAATGAAAAGAGGTACTTCTTTTAATAAATATACTTTTAGATAACTGAGGTATTTCACTTAGATTCTTGAATAGCGATGGATAACGAAGTCATCTTCACGATAAAAGAAAAAAAGATGATCTTCTTGTTTTGCTCTAAGTTTAAAGATGAAAATAAAATCATAAACAAGTCATAAAAAAAACTGACCAGATTAGATCATAACTAATAACTACAGTGACTTCGTTACTAATATTATCACTTATTTGATGTTCTTTTTAGAATCCTCGCTTTGAATTAATAAAATAAAAAAAAAGGCATCTACAATTTTTTTTAAAAAATTTTTTTTTAAGAAAATTTAGGACACTATAAGAAGAAAAAAACTTAGTTCACCACTCACGTTTTAGAATCAATAATTCCATTATAATAATAAATAAATAAAAAAATTAAAATCAATAATTAAATGTTTATCAATGAAATCTGAGGGGGAAAAAAAGAGGTTCCTCAAAAAAACTTGTAGTCTACTTTCCGAAAAACATTGCTGCTTTCAAGACTCCGCTTTTCTCATCATAATCATTATTACATTTATTTTGAAGAGTATTTGAAGAAATGTTTGAAAATTTTTAAAAATAAAACTTTTTTAAAAATTTCATCACGTTTTCTTTTCGATACGATAATGAATTTATCAGAAAAAAAAAGAAAAAACCAACAAAAACAAAAAGTATATATGTTTCAGTCTTTTATTCGTGACGAGTTTCAAGAAGGTCCGTTCACTGGTTCAGTAGATGTTAAGAACGAGACAAAAGTAAATACAAATGTATTAACTTAAATACCTTCTTTTCCTCTAAATGATAATTATTCTTGGTCTTTTGATAAGACCATAAGATATCGCGCGACCAAAAAATCCAAGAATGAGATTAAAATGCTATTTAAAAAAAAACTTTTTCCGATCAATTACAGTTGAATTACGAACTTTCTTTTTATTTATTCCAAAGCATCATTTTATCCATATCTGAAAATGAATAAACACGGAAGTAACGAAAAACCAAACAACGAAATCAATCCATCGATAGCTATTACAACAGCGTGAAATCGAGTTTCTTGTGTTGGTCGTAAAAAGTCAATGGCGATGGAGTGGCATCCGTTCGATGATGAGGAGTTGGTCCCCCCACTGCCGACGACGTCTCAGTATTTATATTTCTTGTAAACAGGGACGCGAGGGGAAGAGCATCGATCCTGGCGGTCGAAACAGAAGGAAGAAGAAACCTCCACCTGCACCGTCTAATTGCCCCCACGCTAATCACATACACATCTCTTTGTAATTGTCAAAAGAAAAGGTCTGCTTCCAAAAGGATTGAACTAAATCAATACGAAACAAAAGGACGGGAGAAAAAGATTATTAATTCGATTCAATGATAAGATTTGGGCTAACCACTGTGGAGAAATTCTAAGTATCCGTTTTGTATTTTGTTCTGTATGTTTGACATCAATATCAGAAGCAAGAACCCATATACAAGAAATAATCGGGAGGGTTGAAATCCGGGGAATTTGGTGGCCATTCGTCATTTCAAGGAAATTTATCACAACATATTCTTACAATGGATTCACAACAGGAAACATAAAAAACAAAAACAACTAATGTCGCAAAACAACAAATAGTATTCCTATCAATAAATTTTTAAATTGAAGTTGTATTGAAATTCTTTTATAGTTAATTATAAAAAAAGTTTGCAATTAAAACATAACTTTTACAAAACTTCTTTTGGATTTTTTGTAATAACTCCAAAGGGTCAGATACCAATTCAAGCAAAACATAGTTTACATCGTGTGTATTTGATTTTTTTTTGTTTTGTTTTTTCCCAGTGACAAGCGATAAACGACTCATCAAGAAACGAAGAATTACGAACAAGTTTTGGCTAAAATGACAATGTTGAGATTTACATTATTTACAAAAGTATCACAAAACGGTATTTGTATTATAATTCTGTTTGCAAAGCAATAACAATGATTGTTATTCTGATAAAAGTAACATCTGCTCTTCACTTAAATTGGTTAATAATTTTGTTTTGCGAATATCCCTTATACTTAATTATTATTATTATTACTAATTTGTTGTTGTCTATTTATTACCATCTCGATGCTATTAGAAAGACCTTTCAACTGTAATTTACTTCTGACACAAAGCCAGGAAACATCAGAACATTTATTTACGACTTTCATTAGAAGGATTCAACTCTATTAAGATGAGATTTTAAAGAACTATAAAAGTTATCAATCAGTTTACTAGCATTTCTTTTACGAATTCTAAGAACATCCTTTTTTCTCTTTTTTCTTTTCCCAATTAATTAAGTTCATCAGATAAATAGTTTCTGAATAACTATTAAATTTATTTAACAACGTATTTGCAACGTATTTCTAACGTTTTTCACTGTTCCTTATTTACAGTGTCGCTTTGTACTAAAAGTCAATAGGGTTCTTCTTCCTTTAGCAAGTTTCAGCCTCCTAAGATGAGATGTTTTTGAATTACTTTAATTATTTTTGAATTACATGCAAAGATCTTTTAACAAAAGTAACTCAAGCAGTTCTTCGTTGATTTTGATATTCATTATTTAATACCCTGTTTGCTTATGAATAAAGAATGTCTAAACATTAACCAATCTTTTACTAAAAACGACTAAGAAATACGTTCTTGTCCTTCCTGTAGGCACCAAAGACGAGTCATACAAAGACGCATCAGCTTCTGTTAACTATATTCTATGTACAAATTTACAGTACACAACTGAACGAATTGAATTTAAAAAAGTCAGTTATTGATAATCTGTGTAGGATAATTAAGAATACATTGTGTATAATAATAATAATAATTGGTTTGAAGCGTTGGTAGGTTATCATATTAGAAATTTACGAAATATCTACGTAGCGTTATTACTCCAAATTGGGTTGAAATGGAATGGGTTTCTTTGCAAAAAAGTTCACGTGTAAGAGCTTACTGTAATATTCAAGTAGATATTTAGTGTTGTTCAAATAAAACTAACTAACATTGAAAAGCCCCTTCGCTCCGATGTTTCAAAAGCTTCGAAGTGTGAACACAGTCTGAAAAACAATAATTTTTAGACTGTGTTCACACTACGTAACTTTTGATAAAATATTTTGTGCTTGATAATCGTAAGTACAAATATTGCAGTAAAAAGACTTAAATACCTGGTTTTCTTTAACTACCGTTATTATTTTAAAGTTGTAATTAAAATTACTGACTCTTGTCGTCACAGTATTACGGCACTTTTTTTTTTAAATCTTTGACCCCTCTCTCCCACAGATTAATGGATCAGTCATCATTGTAAAGGCTATGTTTGCAATCACATATTAATAATCTACTATCTATCAAATGATCGATTTTTTTTTATTTATTTTTTTTTTAACCAAGAAATTATCGATCAATCCATCAGTCAAAAGCCATATTTAATTCTCAATCACAAATTCCTGAAATGTTACTGTAAATATGTTATTCCCTTTTAACATCCATCAATACAAAATGTCGATGCACAAAAACCAGATTAATCCCATACGAATTTAAAATTAACGAGATTTCAAACCCATAAATTTCTATTTTTTTATTTATCGATTAGAATGTATTTGAGCAATTCCCTTTATAAGCCGTTCTATTTAACCTACTTTGCCTTTACACAAGGATGTAATTTACATAATACCCTCTATGGCCAGTTACAGGTTTCTAATCGTTTCACAGTTGACAGATGGCTGTACAATAATAGCAAAGTGCTTAAACCAGCCAGAATTACCTTCTAACTCAAACAACCCATACATCACTTTCTGTTGACTTCTAATGCGGAGTCAGCTGTGATCTCATTGAATTTACATCAACTTCGAATTAAAGCATTTTGCTAATAATGTGATAATAAATTTATTACATTTTTGTATATTTAAAAGCTATTTTGACTACGCCCACGAAACAGATTAATTCTACAAACAAATTATAATTACGCATAATTATGTATTAATTGTAAGTACAATTTGAAGATCTTAAAATAAGTATTCGATTTACCTAAATCGACAGAGTAACTATATCAACAATAAACATTACACGTATTGAAGAACTTATTTTAAACAAATATCTTATTGATTTCCTATTAAACTTATTCTAATTCTCCAGTTATTTTTTTCCCGGTTTTCCTATATATAGAATTTTTGCCATTATAACAAAAAGCCTACAAATTTCTATAAGCATAGCTTATGGTAGGAATCTTCAGTGAAAACACAGTAGAAGAGGTCACTCCTTATTATTCGAAAATCTATAGACTTGTTATTATAAATTCTACCAAATAATCTAAAAAGTTTCTTCGATTACTTGAGAAACAATGGTCTAATTAGCCATTTCTCTGATACACTTATTTCTTTTCTTTATTTGATATGAGCTGGTATATAACGTACGTATCATAATTAATTGTAAGGGCCCATGAAGTCTGAAGGACAATTGATGCAAATAAATTAAGTCGTAAAGATTACTGCATTGATTTGTTTTAAATTCCTTTCCCAACCTTCCACTTAAATATTCATTGTTTTCTTAACTTCGCGCCGCGACATTGGACAAACGCAAAGAACTGATAATAAAGAAATCCTGGAATTCCAGGAATAAGTTTCTGAAATCTTGATTTGTTGATAAATCGATGCTCAACAAAAACTTTTCAGGAAAAACTCATTTTGAAAATAATAAGAAAAAACAAACAGTTGAGTAAACAAACCATCAAGTAAATGATGTCAGAGATGATAACAATTGCAGCTGCACAATTGTCAGTTCCAGGCACGTTCCTTAAAACGTTCCATTTTCTTTGATTCTCCTCCTTGTCAATTGGGTGGATACGTTTAAATAATTCTAAGGTAAAATGTGTAATTTCCAGACGAATTATATAGTGCACTAATCGATTATAAAGACTATCTCTCTATTAAATTGGCTTATTCGAGGGTTTTTTTTTAAAGAAAAAGTCGTTTCTTCCACTAAAAAGGAAACTCCCTGACTATTGTATAAAGTATTGTAAAGCAATTTCGCGCAGTTTTTTTTAAAAATAATTTTAAAATAAATTTTATGTCTAAGAAGGTTTAACGTGCATCAAATTTAACATGAAAAACGGAAAAAATATAGAATGCAGAAATTCGTTTGCTTTTACGCCTTGAGCCATCATCGTAAAATCTGCGTTTGGCAATCTGGGACAGCTGTTTCGTCCTTATTAGGACTCATCAGCCAGATTTAGCCTCGATGAACAAGCTCAGAACGCGTGAAAGCCTATGGATCCTTCTCCCGCTTCTTTAAGACTTTTCCTATAAGATTTCTTTATGGTAGTTTAAAGGAGAATAACTTGTTGATTTATTCTGGCAATTTATTGTTCTATCCTTCTATTAACTAGAATGCCAAACAAATAAAACTTGATGAAAGCCATTTGTTTAAAAAAATTGCGGGATGTTTAATTTCCAATTGACAATTTCACTGAATGAATGAAAAAGGTGAATAACATTAAAACTAAAGTTGTATTAAGATAAAAGAAAACAATGAAAATACTGTAAGCATTTAAGAAAAGAAGAAAAAAAAATTAGGTCATTTTCAATGCGCCGTTATGCTATTCAAGCAATCAAAACTTAATAACATTGTCATTCTCTGTTAGAAAGAAAGAAATTGGCTGGAATATTTTTGTAGTCGTAATAACGGAGATAATTCAAAATCCAATTTAACTCTGTTTAGTTTTTAAGTAATAAAAATATTGTGGGAGTAAATCTGTGATCAAGTTGTAACAACTTAGCGGGAGACATTTTGTAATAGTTGAACATTCTTTTTTAACTTCCCTCCTTTCAATAAATAAATATTGCAAAAGTACAAAGTAAAGAAACATAATATTTGTTTCTGTCAGGACGTTATTTAAGAAAACCATAAACATTATAGTGGCTCTTCAGAAAGAAATGTTCGTGAACACTGGATTATCGGATCTGGATACTCTTTAGAAAAAATAAATAAGGACAAATAAAAAGGACAGGGTTAATAGTCTTTTTTAATATAAGTATTGCAATGGCATAATTAATACAACCAGTTATGTAAAAAATCTTGCAAATTAGACTACGTCATTCATTTTGTCCGCATTTCAGTTTTCAAACACCGAATAAAGTAGAAAGTTTCCAAAACAATGCTAATTAAGTTATTTGCGCGAGTCTTTTCAGGAAATGACTTTGGTCTTTTTAGGAAGTTTACTGCTTTATAATAAGAGCCAATTAAGAAAGACCTTGAGAAAAAAAAGTAAAGAAAAAAAAGGAAGTATAATTGAAAGAAATTATTAATTTAGAAAATAACAATCTATTGAATGGAAAACAAAGTCCAATAAAAAAACTTTCTTTTTAATTGTAACTCTGATCTTTAATTAACAACAAAATTAACTTTTCTTTCTTGGAGAGGTGGGAACCCTCAGTTGAAAACGCTCTGCCCGAAATTGGAAATGTTTCCATGACCAAAATTCAGCTCGAGCAGGGTCCGCCTTTGCACTGGGGATCCACCCTCTCCCCCCCTTGAGAAAGTAACTTGTCCGGCAGCGAGTGTCGTCGCCGTGCTCTCGGGTCAAAGTCCCCGGGGCAAAATGCCTTCAAGAATGCGAAGGACGACATTTGGAGAAATCCCCCTTTTCTTCCAAGTTGACCTCAAATAAATCCCTAATCGACGATGGCGACTTTTGAGCAACCCTCTTCACTTGAAAGCAGCAGAAGTCGCGTCTCATTCAACTGTTGTGCATTGTCAAATACAACAATACCGGAGATGGTAAAACACGATAACCTGCCTCTTCAAAATACACGACACGGTTTTCATTTGAAAGATTGCTTATTTGTATTTTTTTTTTCCTTTGAATGATTGACGATAATCAGAACTGACTAAGTAATCCATCAGCATTAAAAAAAAAAGCTTACGATAAATTCATGGCAACTGACACCGTGCGTTTTAATTCAGCCGGGAAATGAACAATGTTCAAATCTATCATTATGAGCAGAAACAAGAAAAACGAAGATACCAAGTCATTAGTATTCATTATTAAGACAAAATAAAAATTACAACGCACAGCCTCATAAAAAATAGCTAATAATATATTAATTGGGTAGGTATTTAGTAGTTGTTAAAATTGAATTGAACATTTTGCTTATAATTAATATAGGTGAATTAATTTCTCGGACAAACAATTTTATTACATATAGAAATTTGAAAAATGATCCAGAATAAAACAATTTAGTTTTAAAAACAAACTCATGTTCACTTTCTAACTTTTTTTTCATTTTTTTTTTCTTTATTAATGAATTTACAAAGCTGGAAGAATGCACAATCCTGTATAATCATTAAGTCAGTCCTCTCTTTTGTGTGTGGAATCGCAGTGGACCAAGAAGTTAAAGAAGGAAGAAAAAAAAAAAAAAGAAAGAGAAGAGGAAAGGCTAAATTTGGAATAAAAGGGACAAACAATCCCAGACAATGATTTAAAAATATAAAAAAAAGCCTCAAAGACATAAAATTTTAAAGAATTTTACTACTATGTAAAGATAGGATTAAAAAAAAAAAAAGTTTATATCTTATAACTTTTTGATAACAATTACATTATTAAACTAAAATTTTTAATAAATTTTTAAAAATAAATCGACAAATTATTTCAATAAAAAAGGAGAAGTTCAGATCGATTTTATTAAAAAAAATTTAAATTTCACATTTTTTTGAAATACCCGTAATGAAGTTTTCAGAAATATTTATTATTATTATTATTATTATAGTTGTATTCAAAACATTTTGCAGAAAACTAAGGATTAATTAAGCACTTGCACATTTTAAGGTTCAATTCATAGAAATTTCTAAGGTAATCCGAATTTGTTAAATGATATTATTATTATTATTTTTTCCAGTCTGGCTGAAGTTAGAATTTATTTAAGTATTTAGATGATAACATTTTATTTGATAACTCTTCTCTCACTTTATTTTATTATTTACTTTTTTTTTTTTCATTTTGAACTTTTTATTCATCGTCTTTTTGCGATCTGTTCGTAACGAGGCATTTCAATTATGTCGAACTGTTGAAAAGCAAATTAGCTGACAACCGATAACCTGATTATAATTGTAGAATTAATAACTGAAAGACGAAGAAAATAATAAAGTAAATAGATGTGGCTTCTTTAGCACACGGTCAATGGCACGACTCCTTCCCTGAGGGCAAATTTACAAAAGCAAAGATTTCAGTTTCAAAAGTGATTTACATTCCTTTTCACCTTCAGTGACGCTCCACCTTCGGATAACTTCCTGCAAACGTCCAACAAATGTGAATCAAACAGTTTTGAAAAGGATATATCACAATATGACATTCGTGAAACAAATCTCAATGGGAAAAAAAAAAAAGACAATAAAAACAAAAACAAACACAGATGACTAACAGAATTTTTTGTTATTTCTTTAAATTCAAACTATTATTTAATTTCCTGGTGAATTAACTTACAATTATGTTAAACTGCATTTTTTCGAACGATATATAATAATAATATGAATGACTTTTTTATGTTATTAAACATAAGTAAAAAGTAGAATATGCTTTTTGTAATTATTAATATATATGATTTAATTGTACTTTAAATGAGGTTCAATTAAGAATGAAACAGTTAAAATCCTTTTTCTAACTATGTGAAATAGGATAGTCTACAGGTATTCTCTTAATCTATATTTTTTCCATGTTTGGATTAGACTGGGTGGCGCCCGCAAGAGGGCGTCGGGGTTCATATCACCGCGACAAGCTTTGGATGCCGTCCCCCGTTATCACGTTACCGCCAATCTTATCCCCCCACCCTACCCCAAGGCCGGCAGTGGAGCGTCTCCAGAGAAGCCACCATTTTGGGGGAGGGGCGGCTGAGTTTTGGTGGCCCCCAGGTATCGAGCCCCCAGGGGTAAAATTCCATCGCGATATTTTTTTTTTTTTTTCCCTCTTGAAGGAGCTGCCCCTTTCGCAGATGCATTCAGAAAAATATAACCCTCCCACCACCGACCGAAGACCCCAGGCATGACTACTGCCAACACCCAGACATAGCGCTCAATCATCGACTGGGAAAGATAATTATAATCAGGCAACTGTGATACAGTCACTGGTGGTCCCTTGTAGCAGGTGTCGGTGACTCCTCCTTCGTCTCTCATTCGGGAAAAATCCTTTTCGAGGCTGTAATTTATGAATGAAGAAATACTGGCATTAAGAAGATCTCACTTAATTAATTGGAAGAAAAAACTAATAGAGAAAGATGGGGTTAATTCATAATTCTCAACTGATTTCCATTCGCGGATAATTCATGCCAAAATTTTTAAAGTCAAATGTGAAAACTATATTGGACTTCACCTTCAATAAATTAGGGCAGAATGATGTGCTCGCCTGCAATAAATGAAGTTCCACAATGAGTAGATAAATCCCTGCTTGTTTCAGGACCTTATACTGATGAAGGCTTTGAGGTTATTTTGTAACAGGATCGCGAAATGTTTCAAATTTAGTGTTATACATGAAAAAAAAATCACTATTTTTAAAAGCCACTTTTTTTTGTAATTCATGACACACTTTTTGATTTTATCACAAATAAATTATATTTCCAATATTAAAATATGAAAAGGTGCATTTTGCTAAATTCTTCTATTAAAAAATCCTGGAGTCTGATTAAAGAGTATTTATAATTTTTTTTTTAAAATGAAATTGTTCAGAGTACTCTATGGTAAAAGTTTCAGTATGTTACAAATTGATTCATACGCTTCAATACTATTTCTTCAAATAGATTTCAGTTTTTTTTTTTGTTTTTTTTTTTTTTTTTTCATTTGTACCTAAACTAATTTTGCACTCTTACGTTTCCTTAAAACAGATGACTTTACTATTTTTATGTGACGTCATTCGTTGAGAATCAGTTGATTGGACGCTGTGGTAAAAAACAAACGAAAGGATGGTGAGGGGACACTTGAGCGCTCGTTTGTAATGCAATACTTACGACACAAGTAAAAGTAAAACCAATCTGGGATATCTGCTCCTGGAATCTTCGCAAATATGAATTCTACTATTACTTAGCTTTATTTTGGAAGTAAATTGTTCTATCAATTAGCTCCTCTTATTCGTGAAATGAAGAATTCTCACGACAATGATTAATCTATTTGAAGTTTTCAATTAAGATTGATTAAAAACAGTGGGTTTTTTTTTTTCCTACTAAAATTATTAAAGAATTCCAGTATGCTTTAAGTGTACTTCTACTAATTTAATTTACTAGTTGACCCGTGCGAATAATTTGCAACAAAAAAAGGACCTTTGAGAAATAATAAACAACTCCAACAGCTGTGGTGCATATTAGTTAAACACATTGTCAATAGATGGCGCCTTCTCCATTTTTATAAAAAGGTGTTTAAAATACATTTTTTTTAACAAAAACATTCATTTTCACCATTTTGTTTATTTTTCGTCATTAGCGGTGAACGTAATCTTCAAAATGATATCTCAATCATTGATTTTGATGAAGTATTAAGGGAGATACAGCGTACAGACAGAAAAACACCTTTGAGAAATAATACATAAAGATTTTAAGACTGTTATATCAGTTAGGAAAAAATATTCTATTAAATTGTAGATCTTTATCACAAAAATAAAAAAGTGGACATGCTTTTTTTTTTCTTTTCTTTTTTTTTTTCCCTTATAATCCTTCAATTATCAGCATTAAGACTTGACTTACAATTTCAAACGTTTTAATTTTCCTATTATTCTATTAGTTATTGTAAATAAATACTTTCTTCCCTTCCTCCTAATCGTAAAATAACAAGTTTTGTCATGTCGGTGCAACAACAAACAAATCACTTCATAAGTTTAGATTCTGGGATTTTACCATACGCAATTGTCATGTATCTGATTATTTCACATTTTCAAGAGATTAAAAGAAGGAAGCATTTAAAATTAAAGTAAGAAACAGGTACTTTTTTTTTTGGGTACGATTTGCACTAAGTGCGATCTTCCTTGACGAAGGTCCGGATTCTATGAGTAATCCATAGAAATTCTAGGGAAAGATACTGAGATGGTTTCCCTTTGCCTTCCTCAGGAAGGCATTAAGGAATGATTCCAGACCTGAAGAGGAAAAGGAAGAAGACAAACACACGAAAGGAAAATTTTTAAAACTTCCCTGCCGACACCAGGATTCGAACCCAGGTTCTGACAAAACTGCTTAGTGGGAGGCCCCGCCCAGAACTTTCTAATTACTTTGTTACGCCTTTTTGAGTTAGCAAATGGACTTTCAACACTTTCCATGTAATGTCATTGATTTTTTATAGTTTTTATTTGGATTTTTATCTCATTGGTATTAATGTTGCGATATCATATTTACCAAAAAAATAAAAAAAAAATAGGAAAAAAAACATTCTGGGAATTTAAAAAAGAAATACAAGCAAATTCAAACTATGTTTTCTATGTAACAGAAGAACTGCATAAATTTTAAATTCTTTTAAGATATTCTTTTAAGTAAATAGCTTTCGCTGAAATTTAAAACTTTTTTTTTCCCAAAAGGACTGATAAGGTCATATATATATATATAACGTAAATACCATATCTTAAACTGTAAATAAGTGATAAAAAAAAGTAATAAGAACATACATCTAAAAATAACTTCTCAAAGAGTCAATTGGGGCTAAGCGCCTTCAGCATTTCCATTTTTATTATCCAAATTTCCTCGCAATAGCGAGAGGGTAAAAATTATCTAATAAGCGGAGTGGATGAGAAGTTTTTCTGTTGGTCTAGGGGGCTTTCGCTTAGAAATGGACTGTTACAAAAAAACTATGTCGGAGGGAAAGATTCAAAAATAAAAAAAAGAAACAACTTCATTCTGCCTAAGTTGCATCTTGTGTTCAATTTCTTTTAAATGCCATCTAGAAGGAGGATTAATTTGAAGGGATAAAAAAAAATAAAAAAAAAATGCATCCAATCTTATCCGTAGGGTGGGAGACGCAAAGAGCAGGTTCGGGCCCACTCTAATGGCTCTACTAAAAATGCCTCCCCCTTCCCGACCATCGCTAATGCTACCTACTATTCCACCCACCCTCCATTCGTGAATAAATCCGTTTCCGGTGTTACTGCATTTGATTTCAATAAACGAAGACACAGTTGATGAGTTGTGTTATTTTTCAACTAATTCATTTGCTTATTTCCTTCTAGTTAACGAATCAGTCAATCTTAAAAATCCGTTTCTTAACCTGTTTCAGTTATTAACATTTCTCTACATAAAAGTGATTCCTTATTTTGTTACTCTTTTAATTCTTATTCCGATTAAAATTAAATATATAATAAATCGTTGACCCATTGCCATTCCAACAAAGGCCACATAAACAAATAACCATTATTTAAATTTGTTAAAAACAAAAAAAAAAAAAAAATCACTAAATAAATACTTTCTCTTAATCTTTAATTCTCGTGAACTTTGAATAAACAAATGTATTTTTCTGCATTTGCAACTCTTTATTTTTGCAATTGAATAAAATGCGACGTAAATATCTTGTAGCATAAAAATACATTGGTAAAATAAATTACTGTCTGTAAGATTGATGCTAATGCAGTGCCGTTATAAGACGGTGAATTCATAAAGAGCGCATTTCGGATTTAAAATTAAGTCTTTTAACTTATCTTTTTCTTAATAAAAAAAAATAAAAAAACTGCGGCTACTGTCTATGACACTGTAACATATATTTTGATCTTAAGCAACCCTTTCAGCTACGTTAAAAAAAACAACCTCGAACCCTACGTCACCATCAAGTCAACAAGGTCATTCACCTGACGAAAACATAACTTACGTAGGCGAGAAGAGAATAAAAATAAAAGAAAAAAGAAATATATATATATTAAGCCTCATCTTAACTCTTTCTTCCTGAAACAAGAATATATGTGACGTGAATAGCTTCTCATTGGCCGCTATTTCCACCACAACTATTATAATTACGCAATGAAAAATATAACCTCGCTTGAGAAAATAGTAAATACTGTACTTTTTTTTTGGGGGGGGGGGTTATGTTATTGCATTTACAAAAACACGAGTTTTTATTTGCATGGGTTTCAGCTGTAGGTTACTTTGAGCAGATTAAAGAGAATGTCTTATTCATTGTCTTACAAATTATTTCATTAGCAAATCATTATTGGGATTTCATCAGCAAAACTAAAACTATCTTAGTTTAAGCGTTATTAAAAATGAATAAAAAAAATAAATTCGATCTAAACGTAATTCTCGAAAGATATCAGATAAGCGGTTGCACAAATCAAGTTGCCCCGAAGAAGTGGGAATCACAGTTTTTTGGAAACTTTATCTCAAATAAGATTTAAAAATTAGAAGTTATCAGGCTTTTTAAAATAAATAAATGAACCAGGAAAAAGATAATAACCAGACTAACTGTAATAAAAAGTAATCAAGAAATTTATTCTATTGGTTTACATTAATATCAAAAGATGGAAAAATTACACTGGAAAAAAAGTGGGCGATCAAGGTCGAGACCCCCTCCCAACAAATCGGCACATTAAACACATAAAAGGAAAAGATATACGAGGTTAAAGTCCTCTTAGTTTGTCAGTATCCCCTATCTTGGCCCTTTACCCCCTTTTCATCCAGGAAAAAAAAGAAAAAAGAAAAACAAAAAACCCATCGCCTTTAGGCTTTGATCTAAATGTTGCACATCTAAATATCGAAGTTCGTTCAAATTTAACATTCTCAGAAATATTAACCTGAAACCACTTCACCAATAAAAACCAACTTTATCACTGCAATTAAATCAAGGTATCAGTAAAGGAGTTTTCACTGCTACTATATTCAATAGATTCAGAGATATCAAGTGTTCAAATCGGAATCTTAAAGATTACAATAGGCTAAACAAGGTTTTCATTTTGTAAGATTTGAAAACGTTAATCTCATTTTGTATTTAGCATTTACCGGTACTTTTTTACTAAAACTCGAAATCAATTATAAAAAAGTAATTAAAACGTTAAATTAATTAACTTTAATTTTTAATTGAGAAAACTGAATAAGGTAGTATGACTCAACGATTTTACTATTAGTGTCCATATTTTATGTAAATACATAAAAAAAAAAAAAAGGTATAATGAAATACTTCTGGAATAACTGAAATCATTAACTAATAAGTGCTACTATTTATTTATTTTATTTTTTTTGACAAATCTCAGTTTAATAAAAATATATTTAAATTTAAGTAAAATTACATTGTTAAGATATTCGATATTTTTTTCGAATTCATAAAACTATTTTTACAGACGTTAGATAAGCAAATATTTTTAATTATTTACTGCTAAGAACGAAAATAAAACCTATGAGAAATCAACACTGTCGTTAAGCAAGTAACTTCTATTCTGACCAATTGATTTTTTTTTTCTGAATCTCAAGAAATTTTTCAATGAATTTTAGTTTAGTCTAAAGGCCACAACGCGACGCTCCAAAACAAATGGTCTACACTTGAGAGAATATCTTCAGAAGGTAAATATAAATAAGCTGACTCAACTGAAGTAGAACTCATTCGAATCAAATCCTACAAACTTCCGGAATAAGGACGGCAACATGAAATGGTTACGATAGTTTCTGTCGTGTTCGAAGAAGCCATCGTGAGTTTTCGATCGCATACCCTACTGGTCATTACAACGATAACACGTCAATAACAACTGGGCTCTACCCCACAACTACACACATGGCAAAAACTATCTGGGTGTCGTCTGATTTTATAGTAATGGTGTTACCACGAACAAAATACTTCGGACATGTACATTTAAATTAGGATAAAGGAACTACGTTCTTATGAAAATATGTTTGTTTGCTCTGTTTCCCCGGCACTCGGTTGCAGACGACGCTATCAAGGCACGCGAGGTCGGCAACTCCCATCTCGGCGGTTTGATGGCAAGGCTCAGCCGCTTCGAACGGAATCTAGCACTGAGGCAAAAATAGGGGCTTTCGTAGGTCCAAAGGAATTCGTCGCGCGTACATTTACAGCCAGACGGATCAAGAAGGGCGGTGCATCTCGAAAAGAACAGAATCTGTCGTCTGCTTCTTGTGCGGCGCTGACGATCGCACTTGCAGCGCAGGGATCACCGTTATATAACAGAACAGCTGCGGTGCTTAGGCCTAAAAGCCCGGGCGAAGGCGCACGCACTCACTGCGCAGACGGAAAGGTGAAAAATCGCGGTAAAAAAAGGTTAATATCGAGAGAGCTTGTTGAAGACACTTACCTAAACTCGTCGTACACCATCGGAACGGACGTCGACCCTCCGTGGAGATCAAAATTGGCGTGAATACGTCGCTTTGTTCATAACCCACACCCCGTTCTTCTGTGGCCTGCTGCTCCCTTTCGCGTCACTGATCATGTGACGTTGCAGGGGGGCGGAGTGGACCTTTTTACCCGCGCTCGGAAGATGGGGGGAGGCTTGGTGTAGGTGGGAAGTGGGGGGAAAGCGGAAAATGGTTCGTTTGCCTTAAAACTCCTGTGCTCGAACACTTGCAGGTTGACGGTGCGGCTCTTGTTGTTATAAGATACCGCTGCTCACAGTCCGGATGGTTCAGCGTGGACACAGATCAGATATTCGTATGGGATCATATCCTCTTAATTTTTTCGATAAAAAAAGAAACACTGAAATGACAAAATAGTAACTCAGGTGAATCGATAGAGAAGGGAGAACAGCCTTAACGCAGTAAAAGTTGATATTTTAAATCTCTCGTTATTTAACTTCTACGTTTTAGATCGGCTTGCAAGTTTTGAGTCAATTTGTTTTTTTCTGCCGTTTGGTTGAGTTGGGGTTAAAAAAAAAGGACCCTTAAGAAGTTTGCTATCTCAGCAAAACATAAGCTGTTTTGTAATAACCCCACAAAATATTCTTGTTGCTGGAGACGAGTTTTTGCATATCAACTCTGGAATGAGACTTTTTTTTTTTTTTTTTTTCCTGTTAACACCCCTTAATCCTACAGATAATATCTGCGCATCCTTGACCAAAGCAGTGACATGGTTGTGACGTCAGAGAAAGTGCGGGGGACGGTTCGAAACGCAGCGATGGATGGGAGGGAGGGGGAGGATACGATGCGCGCGCGAATAATTACGATGATCTCCGCGGTGGGGCGGTTTATCCAGTCGCGAGGAGGGGGAGGGGGTAGGAAGATGCAGAGGAGGAGGGTAAAAAAAAAAAAAAAAAAAACAGAGGAGAGACTGGAACGTCGCCATAGACGGTTGAGAAGACGTCTCCCCTTTTCTTCAAGACTTCGCATCTCACCTTTAGACATTGCGAAGACTTTGATGAGAAAATCCGTTGTCCTTTAGATCCCTTAATCACCGAGTGACCAATGAGGTGACCGCACCCAAACCTGCTCTACCACGACACAGCAATGATACAAACCCACCCACTGCTTTTATTGCAAATGAAACCAACCGGAGAACTCCTTTCCAATCCACCGCCCTTTGTAATAATTTGCATGGAATCTGATCGTGTTATTGTACTCAAATATCGGACAACCGTCAAAATTGACTTCAAAACGAAAATTTCCAAAAATCGATCGTAAATTAACCTCACTCTGAAATCTAAAATACAGGAAGAGAAGCTAACAATACAACAGCAATTTCTCCAATTACAATTCACTGTCAATTAATTTATAGTAAAATTAACGTTCGAAACAAATTTTCTTGAGAAGTATAATGCGTCAAAACAAACGATTAAGAACATTTTAAAAATCAGATTTTAAGAAGAGCGTCAAAATATTTAAAAAAAAAAAGAATTATGAACAAAAATTACTTTTTCAATTTAAACTTAAAGTTAGGTGTCTGGCAAGATAGGGAAGAATATTACTTCTGCAAGAAATCAGAAAATAAATGTATGGACTATTCGTTAAAAAAAAAAAAGTCTGTCAATCATTTTATATCGAAAAGAAATATTCTATTATCAAAATTAAATTTTGAAGTCGTAATTATAAAAGCTGCTTCAATATTAATGATTGCTGAAGGGTTAGGCAATGCCTGATAAGAACCATTAAAAAAAAACTAGGAAGAGGTTCCCACTGATGAATAAACATCATGCGTTGATGTGATTTAAATGAAATCATGAAAAAAGTATCATTCAACTTAGAGCCAAGACTTAAAGTTATGTTCGTAAGCTTTTTAAAAATGAAGAACAGGGACTTCTAATAGTTGGGAAATTCAATTTTTTTACTTATCTTCCTCCTCTGCATGTTTTCATTTTTTTTTTTTTAATTAATTTGTGCTAACTTTTCATCTTATTGGTATTAGATCATCCAGACTTCTACGTAAAGAATTCTACCTAATTGTAATTAAAAATGCAAGTCATCCGAATAGTCAAACTGGGTACTAACCCGGATAAGATTTATAAGTTCTTTCAAGCCGTTCGTCCAGCAAAGTCATTAATCTCATATGACGGATTCTCTTGTGTTGTTACAATACTTTTACGTACTCGTGAATCTATAAAAAGCAGCACCAGACATTCATATTGAAAATGACAGCAGAACATACTAGTTAACACTGCGCTGGTTGCCATAATAATCAATAACCGAACCCGTTTCGAGAACCTGAATGGATGTATACACAAATCTTTACAGCCAGTACTATACATTATCATTTCGTTTTGAATTAACCCCTGACTCGGTGAACGTACTTGAAGCTTTCATTGAAATCTTTGAGAATTTATGTTTATCAACATCTTTAATAATAAGGCCAACGTTGGTTAAGCCCAATTAACCAACGAGAAAAATTTAATGTTTTCTTTCTTGATTCCATTGAATAAACGATAGACTGATCGAATTCTCATTATAACTACGGTACTTCCGGTCAACTTATTACTACTGTCCTAAAATTAAAAGCGATTTATATCAAAGGAAATCACTTATTTGTAAAACATCATAAGGTACAAAAACTCTAGACAAACAAGAGGTGTTAGATTACTTTTGAAACTGTCCTGGTGCATTGAATCCTGTTTCGCGAGAAACCAAAGAGTTTCTTCCAACCCAACTGACCACATTTTATAAACAAGAAAAAAAAAAATATTTAAACAATTAAAAACATTTGGACATTATTGAAACTTTCCATTCAGAATTTTATATGAATTAAAAATTAACTACACTGGACAGAACGTAAGACAGAAAAATACTAAACATTTTCAATAATTTCAGAAGTAGTCATCAAATTTCCCGCCACTCAAGGTGAAATAAAATCGAAATTATTAGAATAAATAGAGGCTATTTTACTTCTTTTGGAGATATTGAACATTGTACAACGACAACAATAATAAAATAACAAATATCGAAACTATGTAGACAGAGCTATAATAACTTATAACACAGGCGCAATATTGTCTTGATAGATAACAAACCTTTGTGCCCATTAGCAGAAGCGATTAAAATCACATAAAAAAAAAATCAGTGGTTCTGAATGTTAACAATTTAGTCAAAAGTTCCTCAACTTTCAATAATAAATACGCTATCATCTCAGCCCACTATTTTGATGTTAACCACTTAAACGGTTTCCAGTTAACGGTTTCCAGTTTTTTTTAAAATAAATACTAGGCCATTCCGTGTCTCCCCCAGGTAAGTATGAGATAATCCAATAAGAATCGATTCCCAGCGGTTATGACAAAAAGTGATATTTTATTCCTTTTTGAATAAACTCATTACTTGATATCGGGCGCCAAAATATACAATCAGCACGTGATCTTAAATAACAACGAACATAAATTTCTAACCTTATTTACTGTTAATAATATGGCATGGTGATTCTTTGAATTTACAGTAAATTGAGTTTACAGTAAATAAGGTTAGGAATTTACATTGGTTGTTATTTAAGAGCACGGATAATCCAAGAAGAATCGCTTACAATGAAAGCGGTTATGATTTGTTGAATAGTTTAGCAAATAGTGATATGTTATTCCTTTTTGAATGAACTCATTATTTGATAGCGCGCGCAATTGTTGACGGAGAGAACGCAACATTTTGAAGTTCAACAATGCTCATTTTGCATTTGTCGATTTTGTTGCGAGGAAGTTGACAAATGCAAAATTGAGCTTTGAATCGCAACATTGTCACAGAAGCAACCGTTTTCCATTGTTGCACTGCGCTGGGCAGACAAGGAAATAAAAGATTTTATATAACATAAGATTCCATGACAACTGTATCTTGTTAGAATACTGCATCACATTCAGTTATTCAGGTTGGTTTAGGAAACTAGTGAAATTACTATCGGGCAAACCAAAGAACGACCGTGGCCACCAGATGTCGCAATAGTAGAATTTGAATCGATTGTATATGTCAGTGTTTATGGCGGGAAAGTGCTTGGCTTCTGATTGGCGATTGTGAATAGTTTCTCTATACAAACTTCAGTCCTGGAATGATTAAGAGATCATTGTTGTAGTTCAAGGTCAGAGTCATTCTTTCGCTAGGAGGACTTTAGTTATTGTTAGGAATCAAACTCGATAACCATAAATGTTATTACTAAGAATCTCCTACTTTTTATGTCTTTGGTAGAAAGTCCAAAAAGTCATCGTCTCTTAACTTTATCCATTCGTCTGGAACTAAATTAAAATAATTATATTTGTCGGGATTCTCAAGATAAATGGAATTAAGTGAAATTTACTGACCAAAACTCGTTGGATCTTTTGCATATACTATTGGATAACTATTGGATACCTTACATTTAAATTTGTAGTTTTTTGAGACCTGAAATAGCTTCTCTACCTGAATAAATTTTTAAAAAAACAAAAAAAAACAAAAAAAATGGTAAAATCTGTTTTAACAAAGATATCATCTTTCAAATACTGTTAAGTGATATTCACTAAAAGAAATTCAAGAAAAAGATAGCTTAAGCCCTCAGAAGAAATTGAATCTAAAAAAAAATGATCAATAATAACTTCAATTTAACATGGCTAACATAGGCGGATCCAGCGGGGGGGGGGCTAGTGGGGGCTACAGCCCCTCCCTTCAGCTGTGAATATAGACTGGATAAAATGGGGCTTACAAAGGCTGCTGCCTGATAAACATTATAATTGCCATGATGACGATTTCAATTGCTAATAAAAAGCAGGCTATTAGCGTGCACTTCAGACTCACAGATATAGTCAGCCCTTCAGAAAAGTTAGCCCCCCCCCCCCTTTGAAAAATCCTGGATCCGCCACTGATGGCTAACAAATTTCACTCAGGATATCCATTCAGAAATCAAATTTACAGTTAAAACAATTAAATTTAAGCATAGAAAAACGTTTAACATTTTTAAAAATCTTCAACTTTTCACTGATCCGAACCCTTTTCTATCTTCACTCTATTGTTTCAGTCTGATTAAGCAATGGGAGTTTATTGTTTCTGTTGACTACTTCTGTGACTGTTTAATTCTTTCTGTATGAACAGACAGACAAGAGCGTCGTTCTATCAAGCTAAGCTTTTTCATTGTTTATTATTTCAAAATCTCTCATCAATAAGACTATTAATAAAAGTATTTCCGCAATCTGCAAAATCTGAACAGCAAAAAGTAATTTTCTTTATCAACTCTCTGATATACGTTACAGCAGCTTAGTATTTACCAACTTAGAACAAAATATATTTTAATTGTTGATGTATTTTAATTGTCAATAACAACCGCACTGTTAAAGGCCAACTTTCATTAAAATAATTTCAATAATAATTTAAGTAATATAAGCGTAAATTAAACTGTAAATTTAAACAAAGTTCTTTACACTTATTATGATTAGTAGCATTTATGAATGCACCATATTGTTAGCAATAAAAATTATAATTGGAAACAACAAAAAGTTAGGGTCAAATTCGTTTTGGCAATGGAAGTTGATTTTATTTCTTCGATTTAAAAAAGTGATAATTTAATCCCAGTTGTTTCTTTGAATCGCATTCAATCACTCACTCTCAATCACTATTAAATATTAATACATCAATTCCATATGATTTTGTCTTCTTTTTCATTATTATTTGTATTGCTTTATAAACATATTATTTTGTTTAGCCGTATACGAAAAATTTATTCTCACTCCTTGAAATCTTTCTGAATTTCTGTATTTTTATCGTTTACTCACTAAAAGACAAGGAGAAATTTCGAACAGTTCTTACAATTCATTGTTGGATCATAAAAATAAGCTTTTGTAGATGAGTATTTATTGTATTAAAGATTACGTATTATTCAAGTTTGAAGAAGGAGACTTCTTTTTTGTTTTTCCTTAAAGCCACTAATCCAAATAATTTGATTATTGAAATGATTGAAGTAAGGTATAATTTCGTCTTCAAAGGCGCATTCGAATTATTTGGGAACAATGTTATCTCAGTAAATATTCTGCAAAATTTAATTATGATCCCTTAGGAGAAACATAATAATGATAATAATATTTTAGGAAATAAAACTACAAATAATCAATAGTAAATACTACAGATAGAATATTTACCTACTCAGCGGCTTTCTATCATTAACAACTGACATAAAATATTCTGTCTAGCATCGATTTGTCTTCATTGCAATGTATACCTCCATAAAATGAAGGTTTCCGGTCAGTCAATGAGAAAAAAATTGTTCCTATATATTTCAAAAATATAGTAGTTTTCTACTAATCTAACTACGCCGCCAATGACTTGCAAGATACAAATTCAATAGAATCGCTTGAATTGTCCTTAATTCAAGTCTATCGAGAACTTTCAGATGAGAAGATTGACTGCGATACGAGGATCCAATTCTTAGATGTGGTTTTACATTGGATTAAAAAAAAGAAAAGAATTTATTTCGCTAAACCATTTCTGTGTTTTGTAGTCGTAGTTTTCCATTATTGAAACAACAAATATTTGAAATTACATATTACATAAAATTTCTAAAGTAAAGAACATTAAAAAAAAAAAAAAAAAAAAAAAAAAATCTACAGAAAAAAAATATAAAAAAAAATTTAAAAATAAAAAAAAAAAAAAAAAAAAAAAAAAAAAGAAAAAAAATCTACAGAGAAAGAATATCACTGAATATCTATCTTTAAAGATAAAGTGAATATATAATTAAACATAATATAAAATTAGGACTGATTCTTTAAGTATTTGCAGTAAAAGACATATAATGTCTGCGATATTAACTTAATTTAAAGATTCAATGTAAAATTTAAGTTCTATTTTGTTTTTTGTGTATTATTAGAGAAGTAATTCCTAAAAACTGTATTTCATAGGTCATCTGAATTTTCAAGATGCCATAAAAAGCTTCCTTAATACTTTGTTACTCAAGTAATAAGTAACTTTCTTAATTAAAAAGTCTTTTCAAAAACTAAGTTTTTCTAAACTTAAAGAAATACGAAATTCTTATACCGAAACAATCTTTTTTTTTCGTACTTTCATAACAAAAAAACTTTTAAATTTGAATATTTGTTTTTAAGAAAAGATAAAATTCTTACTTACAAGAGCAAATTCAAATTAAAGTATTGAAATATTTGATGTAGTCGCTATTTGTTTTTAATTGAGGAAAAAAAAATGGAAAAATCCATAATATTAACATGTATAATACTATTTCAGATTAAATTTAGAAAAATTTTCAGAAATAAAAACAAAAAAATCAACAGAAAGAAAAACAAAAATCATATGAATTAAGATTTCTTGAAAAAAAAAGAAAAAAACTACTTCATCATTTTTATGTGTATACACATATTGTGTAATAATTATTAGGCAATGAAGTGCTAATTATCATTTTACGCCTAATTCCTTTTCTCTATCTATTAATTCTCGTAATAGTTAATTACTTAAATTCTTCCAGAATTTCGTGTTCTCTCTGATAAGTATTTTAATGTACAAATAGAATCTAGAACATCTTTTGATAGCTATGGTTATATCGTGCGGATATTAATTTCCAAACAGAAGTCTTTTGATTTGGAAGTTACAAGCTCATTATTATTTATTGTGGTGAACGAATATAAGTGTTTAAAAGAATCTCCTAATTCAAAGGGTACAAAAGACACTGGTTTTATTGTAAATAAAAGACATTTATTCTCATAAAGAACTTGCCACAAGAAATTGGCAAAGATCGCTAATAGCCAACAATCAAAAGGCACGCGCCTTGCGGCTTGCAGAAGTGGTCTCGTGCTGATTGTTGGAAGCGAGCGAGCAGTAGTTTCTCCCCAGACAGCGAAGAAGCAAGAAGTGTTTTGCTATTAATAAGTGCGAACGTTTACGACCAAAATAAGAACTTTCCGTGAGTATGCAGTTATGGTTATTACTAACTCTGCGAACAGTGAAGAAAGACTTTATCTGTTGAAGCTTAACTGTAATATTTTCCTCACACTTATGAAGAAACAAAAACATCAAACAAATAATAAGAATATTAGTAAGTAATTAACGGATCAATAATAATTTATATACAAGTTCGTCAATGCTTTATTCAGTATTCAAATGTAAGATGTCTGAAATACGTAAACAAATCTTACAAATTCTCTTTTCTTGTTTAACTCCAATCAGTGATTCAATTCTTTAGTAAATGACTGATATGTTACCTAGTTGGAACAGATATTGAAAATGAAAAACATGGTTTACCTTCTATTTCAGGTATTTCAAGTCTAACTTCATCAGTAAACACAACGGTGTGTTGATGAACAGAATGTCGTTAGATTTTCTTTCCATTTTGAATAGCCTAATTTTAATGTATGTTCTAATATGTTCCGTGTTCCTAATAACTTCTGCATCAATATATGGATCTTCTTGAAATTTGTTATGCTGATTTACGGACAACAGACTATCTGTCTTTTCTAATTCAAAATAATTCCATGTGGATCTCAATGGAAAATTTGTAGCTTATGTGAAACTTACAAAAATTCTTATTGGAAAACAGTAGAAACGAAAATCTAAGGATCTTTAGCGATATCTTAAGTAATGGAGATAAAATGTGTTTAGAAACCCACCAATTTGCGTACGCTTGGATATGTTTCAGTTAATTGAATTTAGTACTCAATTAAGTATTGATTTATTTTTTCAGAAAGTCAAAAATTTCAACTATTTATATGCAACAATTATTATATACTGTTCTTATATATTATATTCGAACTTATTATAAATATTCGACAGATATTCATAATAATAAGAAAAAAAAAGATTTTCGTTTTTATAATTTTTAAGATTTAAAAAAAATTTATAAAGAAAAAGTAGGTTTCAAGATCTTTCAGGAACTTCTTCATTTGTTCAAAATTAAGTTGCTGAAAATTTTTGAAGTTAAACTTTAATGTAATCGTGTTAGGATGCAAATACTTCCTGCAGATGTGGAGGCTAGCAGATGCACATACTTTATTTATATCATTTTGTTTTTCATTATTATTAAAGCTTATAGCTAAGATATCAGAATATGTAATAATTTAATAACCACAGTATATCAATTAAGTAAGAATATTTTCAGCTTCGATTGAATCCAAGGTTATTATGAATTAAATGTTAAAGTCAGGAGATTATCTTTCGAAAGTAAAAAAATATTTCCTTCAATGCATCAGAAGATGCAATGTCAATATCTTAGAGAGAAATAATAAGACAGTCTTCTGCTTCCCATTGGCTAATTGACTACTAGATACAAGCAAGTAGGATTCAACAATGGCAAATAAATTACTGAAATTCTATCTTTATACATAACACAAATTACAATTTTAATTATAGACATTGTCGTTCCTTTTTAAAAACTTGACTTCCTTTTACAATGATGCTTTTTGGATAACAGTAGTTCTAAGAGACTGTATTGATAGAGAGCACAAAAATATCTGCTATACATCACTGGTTGAATGCTTCTATCCTGCAGGACAATTGGCGGCTCGTGAGAGGATTCTATTTTACTCTAAATCTCTGACATTTACAGGATGGACTGCAGATATTGAGATTTTAAAAAAAAACAACAATAAAAAAAAAACAATTTTAACCTTTTTTTTTAAAATCTGTAATCGCAATTTCTTTTGAAAATTAAGATCTGAAAGAATTGTTGACTTTCTAGGATTAACTTAATTATCATTACATTATAGTATCATATAATGTTTTTACATTATTAATTGAAAACAATTCCTTAAATAAGCCCACAAAAAAAGTTAAAATTTATTTTCTTCAAAATCTATTTTCTTAATACGGTGAATAATATCATTTCTAATTAATTACTCAGTAATATTGTGTTATTTATTACTTCTGGAATTAAACATAATATTATATTATACATTGTGAAGTTATAATATAATCGTGTACTATACATCATCATTCATCATTCAGCCTTTATCAGTCCACTGCTGGACGAAAGCCTCCCCCATACATCTCCATTTTTTACGGTCACCAGCTTCACTTCTCCATCTCTTCCCCGCAAACTTCTCCATCTCATCCTTCCATCTGCCCTTTGGTCTTCCTCTTTTCCTTTGACCTGTGGAGGGTTTCCAAAACGTGATCAGGCTCGTCCAGTTTTCCTTAGTCTTTCTGACCAGGTGTCCTGCCCACCTCCACTCTGACTTCTTTAGACATATTAGTGCGTCTTCATTAACTGATATTAGCTGTATATTAGCTCAACCACTGTACATTTTCAATTCCTCAGAGTTGAACTTTAAAATAATCTTGTTCTGTAGTATTCGATTCTAAGTTTAGCAATTGTTCTTCAATTTTCAGGCGGTTATTTACTGAATCTCGAGTGCAATTTTTTTCTGCCTTATCTTTTCTTTTTTTTTTTTTTCCCATTTGAAAAGCAAAACAAACTCTTAACAAATAATGCCGGAGTTAAACATAGGCATCACAGCATTGGTTCATTGTCAATGCAGAGACCAAAAGAACGTGATTTTCTTTCATTTTAATTTTTCAATTCATAAGAAAAAACATTGTGGTTATTTAAAACAATTAAGGTATGTTAACGAAACAAACAAAACGGTTTCATTAATAAATATCACAGTAAGTTAACTGAATGCTGGAATCGTTAAGCGAATAAAATATGATAGTATATTATCGGCTTATTACATAAGTAAACGAGATTCATAAGAATCATAAGTGATATTAAAACATTCCATTATGGAAATCTCAGTAAGAAATGAAAGCTATTATTTCATTATTGTTAAAAAATTCAAACTGGAATTAAAACTTTGAAATTCACGCATAAAAAAAAACTAAAACTTGCAAAAATGAACAAGACAGCTGAAGATGACTTACACCCTGGTTTCACGGAACGACTAAAAACTGAATTCTTCGCATTTTCTCGTTTTTGAGGACCACGTGACCAGCCAGGGCGAAAGTCGGTAGCGCTGTCCGAGTTGTGAGAAGTAGGTATATCGAATAAAGTCGTTTCCAACATGGCAGCCATCGTTCCCACCACGCCTCAACGAAAACAACATACAGAATGGAGTGAAGGTAAAACTGTAATTTTACTGGAAATGTGGCGAGAAAATATTCTGAGGCGAATGAAGCGAAATCGTCGAATTTACGAAAAAATGAAGATAGAATTAAATGAATCATAGAAGATAGAGAAAATCAAGAACAAAATTGATAATTTAATATGGAATTAAAAATTGATATTTTCGAGCCTCTGGAGCTGTAATATCGTAAACATAAACATAAAAATAAACGTTTATTTTGTCCTTGCTGCGAAACAATAATTTTGCTGGTTGGCGCCATTTTGGTTTAGCACAGTCCCAGGATGCATTGTACGACAACTCGATCCCAGCTGGTTTTTCTTCTTCTCCCGTGAAATCACTCACGGTACGAAAATTGGTTTAGGAATACGTCAGAAACATACGTCACAGGACTGAACTAGTTTTATATATCGACTTCTTCTCCCGTGAAACCAGGGTATTAACGTTTGACAGGTCGAAACCATTCTGCCCCTTTTTTAAGAGAAATCATTTGAACATTTTTTGAAAGTTTAACTTCCTTTGTTATATGTGAATTTCAAAGTTCTAATTCAAGTTTGAATTTTTTCAACAATTACATTAAGTTTCACACGTTATATCATCGAAATTATTTGATTACTGAAGATCAAAAGTTACTAGGAATGAACTGCTCGATCATTTCAATCCACACTTTGACCAATTTCCTTATTTTGGGAATTTTTGATTTGAATAATAAGACATGAATTATTATTTCAATCTTCTAAATAAAAAAACAGGGAAAAAATCTTAATCATCCGTTGAGGAGATTAAAAAAATCGTTGGTTTATCCAAAAAGAAAACAAACATCATTCAAAAACCTTTAAACAACGACAAATCGCAAAGAAACGACATTAGTAACAATAGGATAAAATCCTCTGTCTTTTTTTTTTTTTTTTTTCTATTTGAATACAATCTCTACAAAATGCATTTCATGAAGATCTTCAAGAAGACATCTTTGAGAAAGTGATTTTAAATAGATCTCTCCTAAATTTTGGATGACTAACATCCAAAAGAGCAGGTAAAAATATCTAAAATTGAACATACATATTATTTGAAAAAGAAAGTAACATAATTTATTCGATATGAAATAATGTTTTGCTACCAAACGGAAACAAAGAGTCTCGGCAACTTTTTTTTCTACAAATCAAAGGGAATATTAAAAACTCTAGAATCAAGCAGAATTCTTGAATGTAAGTGATTTAATAATAACTTTTCCAAGGATTCTTCTCTAGAATCGATCGCCAACGTCGAACTAAGAAACCCCCCCTCCTTGATACGAAGTCTTCATGTTCGGAATCTTTTGTAAAATCCGATTAGCAGGTAAATGCTTTCCAAATAACTTGTATTAGTAATGAACTTCAATTAGAGTTTCATAGTTACAACTTTGAGGTGGGCTTATTTTGAAAACTCCACTGATGTCAAAAACAGAACAACAAAATATATAAACTTAAATGGCCTTCTTAAATGGAATTAATTTTTGGAGGAAAACTCTTAACTGGGTTCATTTTGCATTAATATTGGCAACAATCCATCGCTTAGAACGTGAAATTCATTAAAAATTTTGCTTGAACTTCAATAAAAACAAGGTAGGGATAGCGATTAGTAAAGGAATCACAATGCTTCGCAACGGCTTAGGATACGTAATTTTTGTTGAATTATTGCTTTAATTTCCTTATTATTATAAATGTGATTGCTGCGAATGCAAAAGGCGCAATTGTTACGATTATTGGGATTGTTGCGATTGTTGCTGAGCTGATTGTTGTGATTGTTGTGATTGTTGCTGTTGTGATTGTTGCTGAGCGAATGCAAAAGGCACAATTGTTGCGATTGTTGTGCTTACTGATAATTTAATGAGATTTTAATGAGATTTGTGCACAGACGGACGGACAAAGCGGTATTAGAAGGCTTCTGATACAAGTATCAGAAGCCTAAAAAATACCATTCAACGTAAGAAGAGCAGATAATTGTTTCTTCTGCAAAAAAATAAATTTTTATTATTATTTTTACTTCAGCGGAATATGACACATCAAGGATTTAATCAAATTGCCCGATCAGTCTCTTAAGAAAGCACAGAAAGATGAAGTAAAGATCAAAACCTTACCTGTCAATCGAAGTCAGCGTCAACTGTTAGAGAGCGGCATTCCTTTCTTAGCCCTAAATTTTATGTAAAAGAACGTATTTAAAATACATTGTAATAAATTTAAACAGGATTTATTTACTTATTTTATTTAAAGCTTCTATTATTTTTATTTTGAAAAACAGGAAATAATAATCTGATAAATTCAAATTGCGAAATGATGAACAATTAATTCCTTTATTTATAACAACTACAAGATGCTAAACATGTCTACAATGTTACGAATTGACCGATTAACTGTTAACTTCTTGGATGAAACAAACCTAAATATTTTTTTCTTTTTTCTGAGCATGTGGAATGGAGAATGATTCATGCATTGAGGGCTTTTCAAATGTTTTCAGGCTCACGGGGAGCGAAGGGAAGAAATATTCCAGAAGAAATCTCTTATTTTTATTGCATTGAAAATTGCGAATTTTTTAAAACAAGGAAATCAACCTTTCAAACTCTTATCAGATTTAAATATCACTGCATTTTATCTTACCAGGTTAATAATAATAACAATAAGAAATAGAATATAATGAAAAACTGTATGAATTATTAATATTAATACAGATTTGAGATTATCTGAACAAATTTATACTTATTAACTCATTTATCACGGTCAGATAAGTAACTGTCAAATTAGAGAAGAAAAAAAAGAAAAAAAAAAGGCCTAATATAGAACTATTATATCTAGAGATATAAAGAGAATTCTCGAGACTTCTCAAGTGTAATCCTAAGCATTTAATCTAAATTTCAGCTTCGTTCAACAATAAAATTTTGTGGTAAAGAAGAAAAAGCACATTCTTTTCCGAAAATTTGCAACATCAAATAATATTTGAATTCGAATGATGAGGTATTCATTTTAATATAATATGAAGAGAGAAGAGGTAAGAAGAAATATGGAAGCAATTTTTAAATTAAAACCGGCATTCTTGGATTTCTTCTGTATAATTATTATATATTATAAAAGCGTTATTTTGTCTGTCATAAGACTTTACGTTTTTCCAATTTTGTGACCAAACTATAAGAGGTAGATTGGTTATGTAAATGGATAAAATGTAGATCTTTTTAAGACAAACAAAATGCTACAAAAACCTTTCGAAAAAAGTTTTTGGTTTCCAAGATGGCGCCTTTTAAAGGGTCAAATTTTGACTTTTTCTCAATTTAAACGAAAAGTATAAAAAATGGAAGAGAACATTATATTGAGAAAATGTTGGTATTTGAAAGTTCTATCGAACGATATATCACTTATTCACAAACGCTTCATCGTTTGCAAGATACATGCAAAAATGTGAATTTTCGGTGTGTGACGCCGACCCGCAATACATCCGAGTTATTCGGAGAAGCCACAACGGACTGGGAAGTTATATATTCTCCGACGATCGCAACATTAATTTGCTAAATAAATAAAGTTTGTTTTTTTAATGCTATATATGAAAGGGTTCCGTAGCGAAGAGTTCCGGCTATTATTATTACATATTATAAAAACGTTATGTCATTCTGTCTGTCATTCTGTAAGCAAAATGTTAAATTACAAATTACTAATATGTTACTAAAATTGAGAATCTATTCATAAAAAATGAAAAGATATTAAACAACTGTCCAACTATACTGATTGGCGACGTAAATATAGATATTTTCAAACTGATTAAAAACTATGCAGTACAGAAATACGTAAAACTTATGTGCAATAATGGTTTCAAAAATCGTCTTTACGGAACAACAAGAAACAACTGACTCACTCACTGACTCATCAACGCCCACCTCAAATCCTTAGATCTAGAAAGCTGAAATTTTGTACAAGGGTTTCCTTTATGATGTAGGTAAGGAATAAGGCCGGATTTTTCGAAATTCTTACAGGATAGGGAATAATCTGGCAAACTGACAAAGTGTATGGCGGCAACCACAGGTGTGTGACGCCAACCCGCAATACACCTGAGTTAAGAGAAGGCCAGAACGGGTTGAAAAGTCGTATATTCTCCAATCTCAATATTAATTTGCTAAATAAATAAAGCTTTTTTTTTTAATGCTATAGATGCAAGGGTTCCGGAGCGAAGCGACGGTACCAGGCTAGTGTTATCATAAAAAGATTTAAAAAAATATATTGCCGCTTTTTTCCAATGTAAAGTTACTTAATATTCAGAGGATTACGCCCTTTTTATAAGCTTTTTATTTTATATAAGTCCTTTAAATTTCCCTTACATCAACAGTAAATATTTCGACAAATACTACTTGTTACGATTCTACATGAAAAATGCTTTTACAGATAACACTCATTTGTTTGACACGTAATTCTATCACTATTAACTTTGTTATTGCAAAAGATTATGCTTGCCTTTTTTTATATTTTCAATTGGATATACATTTAGAAGGAAAGAAAATTCATCATTGTGAAATATTCTAACTAATAAAAGGATTTTTTTTACCTGTTAATTTTATAGTTTTTGATTATTATTTTTTTTTCCTTTTCCTCAACTAATTATTTTCAAGTAATATTAAAAAGTCGAAATTTTAACTTGGCCAAAAAAAAAAAAGAAAGAAAAATTAGCCTAAAATTAACCGAAATCAAGTTTAAAAATATTTGTAAACTTTCTAATTATGGCTTCGCAGCAATGAAATGTTTGTATTAATATTACTTAGATTGTATTGGTTCATTGTAATTACGCAGTCTTTTTGATGATCTCGAAGAACTAATAACAGCTGCAGAAAGTAGGTAATATACGAAAAAACAAACAAACAAACAAACAAACAAATACATTGAAAAATAAAATATCACCTTATTATTACTATTCCATTTAATTTTTGTGAAATCTGTAATTTACATAATTTAATATAATGGAACAGAGCACAATATGTAATAATTACACACATAGCAGCTAAAATATGATCAAAGAGGCGTTACTGTGTATCTTTTCAATGGTTAGGCTTTGGTTAAATGATATAATTTAAGTTCGAATACCTTCAAAGTTCAAAACAACTTACAGATGTTCAAATTATTACATTATTATAATTATGTTAATGAGTGCTGTTATATAGAATGAAATTAATTGAAGAAACTATTCAATATTTATTGACTGATGGTCAACGAAAATTTTCAGTGACTCAAATTGAACTGGCATTTCGTAAAATGTGATTCATTTAACTTTTAACTTAACACAATAATAATAATAAATTCGAAACAACCCAATAAATATATTTTAAAATCTTCTCATTGTTAATATCACTTACCTTGTGTATAAATCCTCTACACTGTACTAGCATTAAAAAACATATTATTTCTGATTATATGGGTGGATTTAAATATATACGTATAAATGATATGCGTATCCGATATGCATATTGTAAATAGGTCTATTTAATTTTATTTTTATTCACTCTTTATTTACTTATTTTCCTTCCGCTTTATCATTATATATATATTACCTTAAACAAATATTATATATAATAGTGTATATAATTAACTATTGTTATTTTTTACAATTTGTATCCAAATACATTTTAATATTAAAAAAAGAAAAGAAAATGGAAAAAAAAAAAAAATTCTAGAATCCGTTTGATAGGTGTCCATAAATTCTTAGCGGGAGTATATTGTAATTTTCTTTTATTATAAATAAAAAAATATTATTTTTATAATTTCTTAATTTTAACTTTCTTATTCTTAATAATAAAAAAAAATATTTAAAAATATTTTATTAATACCGTTATTAGTGAACAGCCCCGGTTTATAGAAAGAAATTAAAAAAAAAATAGCAATAATCATTGCTGTGTTGTAATGGTGACACTCACAACAATACGGTTCTAGAAATAGGTTTTGATTCCACAATTTTTTTTTTTTCAGAATTGCGGAATATTCAGCTTAAAACTTATTCCAATTTGTTTTGAATCCCATCTAACTGAACTACAGTAATCTTCAATATTGTTGGTAATTGATCTGAACAATCTAAATAAGTGATTAATCATAATTGATTAAGTCTAACTTTAAAAAAAGCCTTTACTTAAAAACAACTTAAAAATATTTTTTCAAATTACCAACGAAATTTATGAAATAAAACAAATGAAATTTATTTCCCGAATCTCATAATTTCAGGGAAGTTGAACCTTTAATTTTCAAAAGCGCTTTTAAAGGAAGACGAATACCTCAATTTTTAACGAAAAATGAAAAGTGAGCTTCAAAAATTTTTTAAAGATGCTTTTTCAGCGACTTTTCTTTTACTTATTCTGATCTAAACTATTGGAACCCTTTTGATTTCAGCTTATTTGCTGAGTTTTATTTAAATAAAACTTGCAGGAATTTACGAAAATATTAGAGAAGGAAACAAGTTTAGTTTTCAAGAAAAATGCTTGCTTTTAAAACGATGGGATTAGTTTTATGAAAACTAAATAAATAAATAAATAATACTCTGAAATGCAAAAAGGCCTTCCAGGAGGTCGGACAACTTTTTTTTTTTGATTGATCATGAAAGTAAAGTGTTTCTATCCAGGCATTTAAAACCCTAAGTTATATTGCATTTCAGAAAAGAAAAACATTAGGAGTCAACGAAACACAAACAAAATCGTAAATTTTAGTTACTTTTGAGATAGAGAGACTGTAAGGAGGATATAGGCCACGCTATGACATTGGCCTCTCACCACTGAGTACCGAATTTCGGTTGTCAGGTGGATTTCGTGATGGTGGACGATCTGCGCTGGGCAGGTTTTCCCGGGGTTTCCCCTGCACTTCTTCCACTGTACTTTCTCAGTCTTTCTCTCTATCTGTCGCTACTTCTGTGGGTTCATACAATAGACCTCCGGTACAATTGTACTCGCAGTGCTTGGCTTCTCTGCCACCCACATTCACCACATACATACTTAAGGAGGAAATAATAATAATACAGAACCAAGTCATCCCCACATGCAAGTACAACAGACACATTCTACATGACACAAACACACACGACGACACATGCAGGAAATGCCAAAACTATCTCGTAATATCAGACTGCCTCCTTCTCTCCCAAACAGACCACCTCCACCGACACAATCAGTATTAGAATAGGAAGGGAGAAGAATGGGATAAATTAAAAGACAATTCCTCTTCTGATACTAACCTCCGTAATTGGACCTAGGCTTTTATAGTGACTACTCTCCACTGATGATCGGCAAGATACCGAGAAACAGCTGTTTGGAGATGTCACTTCTGCACTGATAAACACTAGGTCCACCTTTTAATGAGTTTAATAATAATGATAATATAATAAAATGAAACTAAAAATAAAATTCATACAATGATCTATTTGAGGAAATAGATTATTTCCTATTTTCTATTAATTAATTCTCAAGATTTTCCCAGTTGTAGTAGCAGAAGCGCTAATGATTAAAATGCCATCAGTAATGGCAACTTATTAAGTTCGGAATTTTTCAAATAATATCACAAGTGAATAAGCATAGACAAGGAATACATAAAATTCTATTATTTTCTGCAGAAAAATTGCAGAAAATAGAGATGATTTCTACTCAAACTTGAAAAGAAGTGTTTGCTCTATGTTTTTTTTTTTTTTTTTTTTTTTTGACTGTCGTACTGTGATCCGTCAATAATAGCCGTTTTACATTTACCATTTCACACGCCATATGCTCGCCATAATGGTCGCAATCACCTCGCCATCCGAGATGGCGAGGACATTGCGACATATAGCTCGTGCTCTATCTTCAAGAGATGGCGAGCAATGTCGATGGCGCCATCTCTCACACTAATGCTCCTGGTGACGAATTGTAGAACTTAAAGTCCAATCGATTTGTATCTATTTATTCGAAATTACCGATTACAAAAATGATTTTCAAGATCGGAGGTCATCTTTTCCTTATATTTTCGTGGATGCTTTCAGAAAACGTTACATTAGTAATCAAAATCATTACAGAATTTCGGCCTGAAAATTTGAATCGACGAGCGATTGAAATCTCGAAAACATATCGTGGGATGGTCGAGATTTAACGAGAACTATCGAAACTGAAAACAAAGATACAAAACAATGAAAAATGAATATTTAAATGAATATTTCCTATTTTAATTAATTAAAAACATTCTTTCATCTATTCAATGCATTGAATACACGATTTTTATATTAATCAATGCAATTTTTTTCGTAAATACACCGTAGGCATGATGACAATTGAGAAGTGTAAATTTTCCGTGTGATGGAAGGCGATATGATAAGTGTAAAACAGTACACTAAATCACTGGCCATCTACCCTGACATGGCCTGCGTTGTGGCCTGCATTATGGCGTGTGAAATGGTAAATGTAAAACGGCTATTAGTCTATCAATGAGAATAGTCTAAGGATAAGTCTATAAATGGCATTAGCCTATTTCCATTTTGACTGTAAGACGTAAGAGATCACATCTCTTCCAAAACAATTCTTTGTTTCTGCAACACGACATGCACCTGCACACAGATCGTTCACGGTCGCATCGTGCCTTGCCCAATGGGAAGCATTGTTTAGCATACTCTCCAGATTTAGACGCTTATGACTATCATCTCTTTCCTTTGCTGAAGGGACCCTTAAAGGACAGTCGTGTAAAGATTATTGAGGCAACAACAGCAGAACTGAGACAAGATACCGACACAATGTCTTCTAGGAATGTATTGAAATGTTGCAGGACCGTTAAAGGAAGTGTGGTAACTGCAGAGGGAAATTATATTGAAGGACAATAACAACTTTTACATTTACTCTAGTAATTTTTACGTCAGTTGTCCCCTAATAAAAATCTCGTATGTTTTTGGTAGAATAAGAACTACCAAACATAAACAAAATGCAACTTTACTTCTAATGGAAATAAATAAGTAGCTTTTCTCCATTCGATTTAAATTACAATAAATGCAATGTAAAAGAATAGAATACAGGCCCTATTCAATAATAATTAATAATAAAATATTAAACATAAGAAGTCCTCTGTTCTTTTCCGAAAGCAAAAAAAAAGTTAGATATGGAGTATCGGCAAGTAGGTTTTTCCAAGTTGGAGGGCTAATTCACTCAGAAAAGAATTTTAAAAAGCTACAGTACTGAATAGAAGCTTTCTATATTTTTCTACACCTATAATGATTAAAATTAATTCCTTTCTAATTATGTTTAGCAGTTTAGCGCCTAAAAAACATCAAATTTATAAGTGTTTGTGTCTATCATAATTTTGTGTACTTGATCGGGAAACTACTACATTGGTTAGATTTGATAAGGCTTCGATAACCTCCCAATAATTTTCTCAGCACAATGTATTTTGTTACCTTCAAAACACGTTTTTCCCCAAAATATGAGTTGAACAGTATAACTCAGGAAGATGAAAAAGTACAGAATAATGTATTTAACCCTACATTCATCCGTCTATGCCTAACATAACTTCAATACTAAGAAGCTGAGGCTTAGAAGTAGGCTTTTGGAGCGAAAAGGAAGATCTTATTGATCTTCTCTTAAATTTGGTGCATATCCTTTGGTCGTCAAAATAGAATGTCTTTAGAAAGCTATAATATTACGTTACACGTGGTGAATGTGACTGCCTGGAAAGATCAGAACAGCGATCTTGGGTAAAAAGACTTTAGAAAGCTAAACTTTTAACGGTAATAAATTTTACAAAGATATTTTGATAGAAATTGAGCCACATGCTTCCAAATTAAGCACTGTTCTCATGTTAAATATGTAAAACATTTACTTAGAAAGCAAAAAATTTCTTCTAAAAAAAACTAATTTTAAGGTTTTATTTAGATTTTAAATTTATTGAACAACTACATGTTGTCCTCTTCCATCTGGTTCTAGATTCAAGATTTTCGAATGTCAAATCAGATGCCATTTCCAATTTCGAATGTAGTGAGCCATTTGTGTTTGACAGTTGACCATGCAGTTCAAATGGTAAAGTATTTGACTACGGGCTGGAAGAGTCGAGTTCCATCCTGGAGAAGAGCCGTGAATTTCAGATTGATTCTTTCTTCTCCAGATGGTTCTTAAGGTTCTGTAAATACTCTGAAAAATGGATATTGAAAGTTTATTTCCCGAATGGATGCGTATTCTCTGTATTTTGGCCTAAAAAAAGAAGAGGTAAGTAGGCTACTTGAAAGCTGTACATCTATTTTAGTAAACTATTTCATTAATAATATAATCTAGATTATCTGCTTAGTGTAAGTTTGCAAGGTTTTTTTTTTTTTTTTTTGTTAAACTAACTGAGGCGTAGTGAAGAGCAAGAGACCCTGGTCCCTACGATTCATGGTCCGATTCACAGAGTGAGATAGGGAGTCCAGCCCACCATAGCCCATTTTATTACGAAAATAGAACATAGTCCTTAATTTTACAGAATTGTTGGTGAATTCTACGGATAAGCAGCAACGAATTCTGTCAGGCAATGAACCCAGAATTTTCAACTTGAAAAAAAAACAAAAAAAACAAATCGTTCATTGAATCGTTTGCCATCAGTTTAACTGTAAGACATTCCAATTTTAATTTCATTTTAATTTTGCCTTCTTTCACTCAATAATAGTGCTGAAATAAAAATAAAGACTTTTTATGTTTGCTTTTAGAAATTGATTGATCTTTTGTAATTAAAAAAAAAATCTCAGACTCAAAATTAAAAATAAAAAATTATTTTAATCAAATTACGAAATTATTTTGGATGTAATTATCAAATAATGTTTGAGAATTACTGCTTTCTTTCCTTGCACTGAAATCAAAGAGCATAAAAATTATGTATTATTTATTATTGTAAATTCGTATAATTTCTTTTTTTTTTTTTGTTAAAACATAATTTTTTTCTGCTTTTCTTTCAAGGTTGCTTTATTTTAATCGATTTAAAAATGAAATCCAATTGCGTCACAAAAGAAAACAGATAAGCCATGACAAAAACTTTGTTTTGTGAATAAATTTTTCTATCAGTGTCCCACATCTCATCAGCTTTAAGGGACCGATAGAAATGCTTTCTCCGAAGTGATAAAAGATAAACTAAGTTTATGAAAGAACAGGTATTTCTAATAAAAGTAAAAACATAATAATAATAATAATAATAATAATAATAATAATAATAATAATAATAAGAACAAAAAGAATATTTTGTGAATTTTACTAATTCATTTATCACTTGAATGAAATTACGTTAGCATCATTGTAAGTTCCAACAATGCAATTTTGCAATATCAATAAAACTTACTAAAATTCGATATTCCTTTTTTTCTTTTTTACATAAAACGATCAATAGCGTGACTACAAAACATCGTCCCTCAACCAAATGAAAACAATTAAGTCACCACCCATAAAAACGAGTTGGTTATCTAAAAAAAAACAGGCAGCCGGACCCCAGACAGACCCCACCAGGCGGTGGCAAATTGGGGGGATATCAGTTACGCCACTTCAGCTGGTATTATTATTATTATTATTATTATTATTATTATTAACACAGTCCAATTTAATAATAATAATAATAAAAATTATAGACCCGCCATATTGTTTTTGCTGGGGAAACCCAAGGTTTGAAACATACAAACATAATAATAATAAAAATAATAATAATAAACTTGATTTAGCGAATTACATTGGGTTAAAGAAAAAAGAAAAATTCAAAGGAAAAATATTGATATTTAATATTTACTTTATGATTGTTTTCGACCAGCTATACAACATTATTACAGTAAGTATTGTACTAGTACTACATAAATTTCCATGAACTTATAGAATTCAACTAAAATAATTTCTGAAATACATCACCAAAATCCTATTAAAAAGTGAAATAAGTTATAAGTGAATAGAATTAGTACAACAAGAAATTAATGGAATCCATTTCATAGAAGTAATAAAAAAAATATTCATTGTAAGTTTTCTGGATTAAGTCACAATAAAACTACATTTGACTTTTTTACTCGGAACTGAATCAAATATTGATATTTAAAAAAAAAAGTTTAAAGATGACATAAATTAAATACAGCAGATATTTCAAGTGTTATTTTACGGTGAGTTCTGACAGTTGAACTGTTGAATGGTTTGAAAATCAGGAGAGAATTAAATAAAGAAAAAAAAGCTATAGGATAGTTGTTTTTTTTTTTTTGTTTTTTTTGGCAATGATTATCAAATTTCTAATTAGTTCATAATAATAAGTCATCTTTTTTTAAAAATACATTTCAAAATCAACGAAAAAAGGCAAACAATTTATTTACTATCTTCGTCATTAAAAATCAGGAGATTTAAATTATAACACAAAATTCCGTGTTATTATCCTGACGAAATTTTCGCAAAAGTTTTTTTTTTTTTTTCCCTTCCCTTTATTTTAATTTTTGTCTATTTACTAAATATTTCAATTTGTATTTGTATACAATGGATAAACTGATCTACACAGTTTCTCTAGTATTTATCTCAAAAGAGAAGTGACAGAAGAAGAAGATATTGGAAGAGAATGAATCGATGGCTTACATGAGGGTGGGGTTGTAATGTAATTCGAAAATAGAAGTAATGTAACATTTTTTTTTTTTTGGTTGGAAAGCGGTTCTGTTTGTAATCCTCCCCCCTCCAAATGGAAAAGAACGCAACGTTTTTCTTTGATTGAACGGCTAATACCATCGTAACCCTTCCCATTCCGAATTTCTGGATTCGCTAATGGAGTGAATGCGTTGGATGAATTACAAAAAAGAAAAAGTAGCACTGAAATATAAGTGGCCAAAGACTGAACAAGTTTTTTATTGAATTTATGAAAAAAAGAAATCTAAAAATGATCACAATTAAAATTATATTAAATTTTTCTGATGACTTAATTAAAACAAAGGAAGTTGAAATTCTCTAATTTTTTTTTTAATTAAAAAAAAATAATCTATAAACAGTTATAACTATTTATAACTATTTTTTATAATACTAACTGATAGGTAAAAATCTTGCTACCATTCTCCGATCAATTTTTCTTTTCTTAAATATGCAACTTAATTGTAACTAATTTCTGAACTTTTCTAAGAAAATCAGGGCTTTCAAGCCCTGACTCGGAAGCCAAATGAAACCCGATGTTATTCAATTATGTGAAATACTTTGCAGAGAACGTAATGTTACTGGGAACTTTTATACATAACAACTAACTAATACATAAAAGTGAAAATCTAAGTTTGTGTAGCGTTCAATCACGCCTCAACGGCGCAAAGGATCGGACTGACATTTTGCATGCAGCTAGTCTATGACACGGAGAAGGATATAGGCTATTTTTCATCCCGGTCCATCAAGTAGTTCCCGTGGGATGAATGAAAGCCTCCCAAAGCTGCCGATAGATGGCGCCAGCGCACTTTTAAATCGAGTGCGTTTAAGGACATTCTTTGCAGGCGCAGAACTCGATAAACTCACGAGTTACCTAATAATTCTATTAGGCGATGTCTACGTGATAAATAAGCGTAATTAATACGTTGGATATTGTTTCAATTTAAATTTTAGTTTAGAATATAACTTTAATTTCTAATGATCATGTGATTTTTTACCAATTGCGAAGGTTTCAAGTGATAGGGGTGTGGAGAAGGCCACAAAGGGCTGGGAAATCGTATATTCTCCGATCTCGATAGTAATTTGCTAAATAAATAACGGGTTTTTTTACGTTACATAATTATGCAATGCTTTCCAGCGCGAAGCGACGATAGCCGGCTGCTTTTGAATAAAAATGAAATCTTACCAGGCTTCCCAAAAATTGATTCAAGAATATTCTAAATAAAGGTTAATTTACATCTCGTTACAGGCACTGATTTGAATCGAGAATTCATATTATTCCTCAAAAAATAAAAATAAGTTTAGATTCTTAATTTTAAAAGAAACAAAATTGTAGATAACATTTTATTCAAAATTCTATTCTGATATAGCAATAAATATGAAAAATTCTGTAAAAAACAAAACAAAAAAAAACTATCATTTATTTGAAACTTTAGGAAAAAGGTAATGGAGGCTATAAAGAGCAAATAATACAGCCTGGCATGTTTATAAACAGTGCAATACTTCATAAACAGGATTGCCCTATTTATAGAGAGGTGATTTTTTTTTCGTCCAGGCTACAGGTTTACACATTAAATCTTAGGGTGAAAGCAAACTTTTGAAAAAAAAAAAATTAAATTAAGCTCCATGGAAACAGAAAAAAAAATCTTCCTCCTGCGAATACACTTTGTATTTACAACATTGATAAATTCGCCTTTTCGAATCCCAATCTTACCGCTGAATTTCAATATTTTGGTTTCAGTTACAAACATTCGCATCCATGTCATCAGCTGTGAGATGCTATGTTTGGCAAATCTATAATTCTCTGATTATTTTGGCTCTGATGTGCTGTAAGTAAGAATCCACAAGGTTTGGTAAAGTTGGAAGAACAAAAAAATAAACAAAAAACACTTAAATTCCAAAAAAACTTTATAAAAAAAATAGCGAATTAAATATACAAAAGAATGAAGATGGTAAACATTTACATAAATGAAGGCTTAACCTTTAAATAAATAAATAAATAAATAAATAAATAAATAAATAAATAAATAAATAAGAATAAAAAAAAATAATAAATAAGTCTTGGTAGAATTCGCGAAACTTCGCGAAATCACTGCATGATACTTGATTAAATTATTATTTTAACTTTGTAGGCTACCAAATGGAAAAAAAAAGAAAGAAAAAGAATTAAGGTTAATTATTAATTCGCAAATAAGAGAAATATTATAATGAATTTTTTTTTAAACAATAATAAAGAAATGCAATTAAAAATTAAGGTTCGTCAAAGCAAAGACTGCCAAAACGCAACAATTGAATGGATATTTTTAAAAGTTCTTCTTAAGGTCAATTATACAAATTTAGGAAAATGATTCAAAAACATTTAAAAATTATCTATCCATTTCAATATTTAACAAGAACACCAAATATTATATGATAATCTATCAGTAAATCTTTATTGTATAATATTACGGGTTAAAGCTCTACTTGGAGCTAAAGCTTTCTATTGGACAGTGTAAGGTTCTTTTAAAAATAAGGATATTTTTGCGTTTTATAAACATAGAGGATTCTCTTTTTCAAAGACAATTTCTAAGTTGGTTTTATTTTCAGAAGAAATGAGATCACAGACTCAAAATTCTTCTGAGGCAAAAGAGAGGAAGGATGTGGGTGGGCAAGGGTGGAGGGAAAAAGAGAACAATTCCTGCAACTTGGATTCTCTCCCTGGTTGGAAGTAGGAGTAGAACCACCACCCACAAGAGTCGCAACGGAAACTGAAAGACAGGAAGTCCGGGACGGGCGACTCCTACGCGGCGAGAGGGAGGCAAGGAAAAAGGAAGGGTCGCAAATCAACCCCTTCAGTCGATCGACAACTAATTATTATTCGGCAAAGATTCAAGATACTGACATGTCTTTTATCAAAGTAATGAATCATAACATTTTGAAGACTGTTAGACTATACTTTAATAACAAATAATCGATTCTATTATTGTAATAATTTATTTGTGATTATTAACTTTAGTATTGATTTATTTAAGTAAAATATGTATTCAAACGGAATTTAAATTCATTAAGCCAAAAATTCCTTTAGTGGACAGAAAAATATGCTTTCGCACACTGAACCATCGTCAACGGGAATCCAGGACAGCTGTTTCATCCTTATTAGGAATCGTCAGCAGGAGTTATCCTTGATGATAGGCTCAGACTATACGAAAGGCTGTAGATACCATTTCCGCTCCCGGCAGTGGCATCCACATCAAAGCAACAAAATAAAAACTAAAACTATGAAATTCACAACATTAAAATTCATTTACTAAGAAATCCTTAAGAAAGGAATGTAGTTATTTTGCTGAAGTTAAAAAGCACCAAAATATGGCCAATATAGTGGATTGAAGAATGTTTATATTTATGAAGAGGGAAAATTCTACATATTTGAAAATTTAAACGAATTTCTAAAATTCATCTCCTGAATGCTACAAGATTGGCTAGCATCATCCTCAGACAGTACTAACTCATAAAGGAACTGCTTCTATCTATTATACAATTATATCCAATACCTAAAGGTAAAGGTCGTAGAATCTTATCCCAACCTAAAAAGCTGCTGTATTTTTTTTTTATTTTTTTTTTACAAAAAAAAAAAAATCGGTAATAAAATGAAAATGAAATTTTCAGCTGGAAATTGAATGAATCTAATGAAAGATCGTCGGTATCATTATTAACCAATGATCCACAAAAATTAGAGACTGTCTCTAGTAAATGAAGAACTACTAAATTTCAACATCTTACAACTTGTTAGTGGATTTTTAAAGGAAGGGGGAACTTTCCAACCAAAAAGAAAAGGTCCAAAATCCTAGATTACTTTCCATCTTCGGATGCAATGGGACAGAGACTACAATCCTACCAACTCCTCGGTACGGAGATGTATCTAATGACCTCCTAATGAATGGACCACTTGAGGATAGACGGGGCTTCGTAGTTACAAAATATCCCAGCAGGCTATTTCTTGGCTTGTGGGATAAACAAAGCCATTTGCTTCGTTTTAACCCGTATAGATGTAGAGGGTGAACTAAAAGATTTGATTTGGATGAAATGTTTGCAAGCCTTCCAAAATATTCATATCGGATGTAGAGTTGATTATAGCCTACTGAAGAAGACGACAGCAATATATTGGTATTATCAAAGAAGGATATAATGTAATGGACCACTTGAGAATAGGCGAGGCTTCGTAATTATAAAATATCCCACCAGGCTACTGCTTGGCTTATGGGATAAAAATAAAGCCAGATGCTTTGTTTTAACCCGTATAGATATAGAAGAAATATTGTATTAAAAAAAGGATATTCCAAGCGTTTTTACAGAATTATTACAATAAGGAACTGCACAGTACTGAGCCGTCTTGGAATATCAAAAATCCACGATTTTTTTGAGTAATTCATACTAAGTTATACGTTTGTTTATCCCACAAGATCTCGCAGCATGTGCTTAACACGTCGTACGTGATGTTGGTAGGAATGAACCACCTAAACCTCAAGTGGTTCATTCAGCATTAGAGTACTTAAATTTGTCAATCTTGAATTTTAATTCTAAGGAATTTCTTTTAGTTACTTAAATTAAAATAGGATAACAACACAGGAGAGAGTAATTTTATGGACTGGATGGAAACTATTACTCAAATAAGCTAATAATGTGCAGCTACATTGGTATATAAGATACTGTGCTCAAAAGTAGTATATTAAGATTTCTTATCCAGGAGTCACTTCTCTATCCATGCATCCCTGAAAAGAGATTTTTAGTTTTTAAGATTAAGATTTATCACTGTATTTAGGTAAGAGTTTGATAACAATTTACGCGATAGTATGCTTCCTAATGTTATGCCACCGAAGTTCTTGGATACAAAATTACAATACTTAACATCTTTGAATTAAAATTTAGGTATATCGTCTGAACACGATAGATAAACTTGAAAATAACATGTAGTGTTTAATGTGACTTTTCAGCATCCAATGACATCATGAATATCGCAAATGGCCAAGGATAGAACCTTAAGCCACTCCGCTTGACAATTTATTAGAAAGATATTTTAGCATGGAGGCACAGTAAGAAAGCAAGGAACAGTTCGCAAATTATAGCTAATTTAAGATAAAATAATTTTTACGAGAAGTTCTTGACAAGACTAATTTGATAAAATAATAGAACTGAAATATCTGTTATTAATGACTGGGAAATTAATGTCTATAATTATTAACCTGAGAAATATCATGAGGGATTATTTAAGGACCGCAATACAAATCTAAACTCTTCCAAATTCTTGATTCGTAAGAATCAAATAAGTTCTAGATGCTGAAAGCTCAAGTAAGCTGCTATTTGTGAGACATTAGAAATTGACTTGATTTAAAAAAGACAAATTATTAGAGAATATTAAGAAAAGAAGTTTAACGTGCCCAAATAAGAGAATATTATTCAGGATAAATATGACAATAGTTCTTTTCTAATGACAGAATAAATAGCTAAACTGATTGTCAAAAATCGAATAATAAATAAAAAATATCGCAACATTTTAAAACTAACAAAAAAACAAGAGTGTTAATGTCGTTTTTACAAGTAAATTACAGCATTCACATTAAATGTTTTCTCAATGTCACCATGTTAGTTTTTAAACATGCGATATCTTTTTGTTAGTTTTTCTATTTTTGATAAATACTAGTCGGCTACCCGTCGCTTCGCTCCGGAAGCCTCGCTTACGTAACGGAAAACAATTTTTTATTTATTAAAAAAAAAAACACACACAAATTACATCAAGAAAACTAAAACTAAAATTTTTTAAAAGTTTTTTTTTTTTTAATTTAATTTTTGATGTCTATATTCTCTCAATCTACGACTGCTTTTAGAACCAGCGTGTAAATCATATATCTATGATATATTTTTATTTTTTGTAGAGATTAGAATTTGGTTAAGTAAGAATATTTAAAATATTGCAACGTTTCGGCAATTATAGTTCTAATTGTCAGTTTCGAATTACAAATAAACTGACGGATGGGAAAAAAAATAAACAATCTTGAGATTAAAAAAAAAGGTTGAATAAATTTCTTATTGATGGGGGAAGGGAAAGGAGATATAAGTCAAAAAACAATATGAAGAGAGTTGTAGTCCCAATGGCCTAATGGATGAGACATCTGACCTCGGAGCAGAAGGTTGCAGGTTCGATTCCTGTCGCGGATGTTTCATTGTAAAAATTACTTCTATTTTCCATTCTCACAGAAAATTGCGCCGGACAGACAGACAGAGAAATAAAAGATTTTAGTAATATAGATTCATTCCACACGATAAAGTTGAATTTTTAAATTGATTTGTGTTAATGCTAAATTTTAAAGCCAAGTCTGTGTTTCGTCAGCAAAGCCATGAATAACTTTTGTAATTATTCAGAATCAGTTCTGTTTGATAATTCTTATGACGTCCTTTTAAACTGAAGAAAAACAGAACTTATTAGTAATAAATGATATTCACTTGTAAAAATAATGCTTTAATTTTTATTTATAAACATAGATAGAATATATACGGATTTTTCTCCTTTAGCTAAAAGTTATTATATTATTATAATTTATATTAACAGTTATTGATATTATATTACATTGATTTTTGTGAGTTCGGTAGCCAAGTGGAAAAGGCGCTTGACTGAGGGCTGAAAGAGCCGGGTTCAATCCCCAGCGGAGGTCGGGAATTTCTTCACTCTGAATTCTCCTCCAAACAGATTCTAGGGTTCACTCAGCCCTCTATAGAATGGGTACCAGATTTCTTTCCCGTGATAAAGATGACTGCATTTATTCAGAATTTTTTGTATTTATCGTATTGTACATTTTGATTATTTCTTATCATACTTTATATTGTGAAACTTTTCCATATGTTGTATATTTTCATTTTCTTATATCTAAAGCACTTATTTTCATTGTTTGCCAGCTGTAATCAAGTATAAAAATATAAAAAAACTTCAGTTTTTTCAAAAAAACCTTTGTTTAGTGTAATGTTTGATTTCCTATATAAAGAACAAAAAATGAGGGCCAAATTTCGAGATTATCAGCCCTATCAAACTTAGTTACAGAGATTTATACTGTGGGAATCATTATGGTACCTATAAAATTGTATACTGTATATACATATAAATGTAAAAAAAATAAAAAAATAAAAATAAAGACAAGTGGAGAAACTCAGGTGCTAGACTTCCGCCGTTCTAAAAGAGCTTTCTGTTTTTTTTTGGTTAGGAAGATGGGAGTGGTAATTATTCTGATACTCCCAACGCACAGCCGAAAAGTTCTGTTATTTTCTAAATAATGCTGTTTATATTTTTCCATTTTTCAACAGCCTCAAGGTCGTCATCTCAAAATTTCATTTCAATGATACAAAAACTGCACTAATTTTTAATAAAAACAAATATATCTATATAAATAAGTATATATATGTTTAATTCCTCACAAATTTAAAGTAAAAATATCTCCTACAGATTTAATTTCAGAGATACTTTTGAAATGCAGACCATTAGTTTTGCCAGATAGTTTTTTTTTTAATTATCATCAATTTTATTAAAACTTCAAAATTTAAATTTTAGTCATCTAAAGCTTTCACTAGCACATGATTAATATTAAAGTTATAACTATAAAGATAAAAATGAAGAATATTAAAACATGCCTTGCTATTTAAATAGTCAGGGCAAATTAAAATATTTTAATCCTACAATTTTTACTGACTGAATCAAGAATTTTTTTGAAGTATATTTTAACTTTAAGAGAGAAAGAAGTTCTTTTTATAACAAATAACAAAACGTCTAAAAGAATTTAAAGACTGACAAAAATAGCTCAGTTATTGGCATCGCAAAATACTTTAAACAAAGCTCAAAAAGAAAAAAAAAGTGATTTTAAGTTGAAATAAAAATAAGCGTTACTCAAATTGTGTCACAAACCTCGTAGTTTTTTTAATAATAATAGCAAATTTAAATTTTTCTTTCAAAAGTTTCTTTTTTTTTTTTCTTTCTTTTCTTTTAAAATAAATAAAACCATGTTTAAGTTCATTATACTGTAATGTACCGTTACTGAAACATAAATAAAAAGCTTTTATTTATTTATGATACGGTTACGATATAATAATAATATTGTATTACCAGACATGCTGTTCATATCGAAATAAAGAAATAGTTATTTGATTGAGTTGATATTCGTATGATCTGCTCTTTTAATCCTGAAATACGTACATTAGGAAACAATAATAATTCAAAAGAAATAAGAATTTTTGTTTTAATCTAGTTTTAAAAATTCATTATAGACAGTCATTTAGCAAGTGAGGTATGTAAAGCATTTTACAAAACAATTTTTAATTTTTGATTAATTATTTAATTTAGGTAACTAATACAAACAGATATTACATTAATTTATTTTTAATATTTGCAGATGCCTTTTTTTATTAATCAAGTATGATATCACAAAATTACAGATTTTTTTTTAAAAAATAACTCTTTTTAATGTAATTACTGAAATATTCTGTTTATATTTTTTTTAAATATTAACTCAAAAATTTTCTTTTTTTTTATTTAATAAACAAGAAATTTCCCTTATCTTGTTTTATTCATTTTCCATGTTTTGCGTTTTTTTTTGAATAATCATTTATTTCAGTTCAATACTTTCAAGTAATTTTCCTTCATGATCAAATTAGCTATTTAAAATAAATAAATAAATAAATAAATTCGCACTGCACGATCCAAATTCACATTTTATTAGATTTCAATACCGACTGAATTAGGACCAACGAGTTCAAGCTAATGAAATATCATTATCCATTCTTATTTTAAGATTAATGATTAATTCAATCTTTAATTAAACATGTAATAGTTATGAATTTTCTTGACAGAAAGACTTCAATGTATAAGAAAGATAAATGATTATTTTTAGAAGAACTTTTAATTAATAATAAAAAGGATTACAGTTTGAATGAAAACCAATCTATAAAAATTTCTTCTCTCCGATTCGAACTTGTGGTTACACCATAATGATTTTCTACTTCTCTTTTAGAAGGAAAAAGGAATAACGTTAGACACAATTGTGACGTAACAAAGAAAACTGAAAAGCCAAATGGCGCATTCGCTCACCTGCTCATCGTGATGCACCTGTCTGTTAAGACTAATCTAATACAAACATCCCAGTGTATTTATCAGAACAGACGAAAGACCTCTAATTCTAAGAATACCTAAGTCAACACTTCATTAATAGTTGAAAGTAATTACTGTCTAAATTACGTTATGTAAGCACAAGATTAAAAAAAAAACTATCCGATTAATAGTAACATGAGTACTTCATGAATAATATGGAATAATAGTTTTCAATTTAAAAGTTTCCGTTTTTTCTTTTTCTTTTGTTAGTTGAACGCAGCAAATTCAAAGTTAATAAAAATGGATAGTTACATTATATTTATGATAAACATGAATTAATCTATAACTTTATACAAATGATATATCTAATGATATATCTATATATCAAATGATATTATACAAAAATATATCTACTTTAAATATTAACATTTGTTTAGAACCTCATTTTCTTTTTAATATTTTTTTTTAATTATAAATTAAATACCAATTAATGTTAAGAAAATCTTAGGATAAATAAAAACATCATTTTTTATTCTAATAAAAGAACATAAAGAATAGATGAATCATATCAAATGATTATGGATATAATCTTTGTGAACTCTTTATTATATCTGAAATCAAGAAATCTAAATTATAATCATTAGATTCATATCAGTTTCTGCTCGATTCACTTACCTTGTGTCAAAGAAAGCAGATGGCTGCTGTATTTTGAGTGAATCACTTAAGATTAAGACTGTAACCAAAAGAAAAGAAACAAAGAATGCTATTCAAGAAGTCAGCAAACAAGATGGCATTTCATCCGACGATTGCTTCGGTTCGAACTGTGTTTTATGGAGTGCTACGTCACTTGCGAACGGTCCACGTCGGGACTTAAGGGGTTCGCGTGTCTGGAATGGGTTGGTTGGTCCGATTGGGTTGGCAGGTGAGGGGGCAGGGGGGGCAGACGAAGGCCGAAGAACCGAGTCGTGGGGGAGGAAGGGTGTTGGAATCATTCCCCCCCTCCAGGGACACCAATCAGACGAGGCCAGTGCGGGGGCAATGTAGCGAGAGATGGCAAATGGTAAACATCCCCCCAGTGAAGCCAGACTTTAGACGGAATCATCGTAGCTATCATTTCATCCCTCACTCTCATCCCCTCCTCCTCCTCCCCTTCTACTTCCGAAGGAAGAAAGAAAGAAAAAAGGGGAAGGAATAAAAAAGAAAAAAAAAATTTTCCAAAGAGCAGTTTAGAAAGAAAATGAACTTTGGGGAATAATCTTAAAATTCCTCAATTCTGTAGAATTCAAGACGTTTAATTCATTTTCTTCATCTTTCCTCGTTCAATCAGAATAAAGATTAACGGTCCTAGTTTAAGCTGTTTAATATTAAACTATAACGTCAACACATTTTAACAGCTGCATCCCTCGAATGCTTCGAAGAGTTTTCATTTAGGTTTATTTCAATGTAGAACACTTTAATCCTAAATGTGCTCTAATTATAATGGTTTAAGTACTGTTTTTTTTAATTTTTTTGTTTCAAATAACGTTGACTAAAATTATTTATACTTTGACTGAATCAGGGGCGTATATAAGGGGGGGGGGGGGGGCCGAGGGAGCCCGGGCCCCTACCGAAATAATGAAGATATGTCCTCCCAACGTTTTTTTTTT
>JAFIDM010000003.1:51136945-51151842 GCA_023159025.1 Thereuonema tuberculata
TCTTGCCCCCCCCCCCCCCCGAAAATATATTCTATATACGCCACTGGACTGAATCTATTTATCGATAAAACAGAAAAACAGAAAAAAAAGTTGACTGGTTCAATGGCACGGGGCCCTATTAGTGGCCAGAATCTGAGCGGCCCTGATAACAGAAAAATATTATTGTCCCTTCTGTTATTTCAGAAAACATTTATTTACATTTTATAATTTATCTTCGTTCTTAAATGACTAATCGACCCTCCTTAATCTACGAGTCTAATTTAATGTTTAAAAAAAAAAATCAAAACAACAATGTCTTAAGTTTGATGCAAGTTGACAGTTTAGAATTACTTCACTCTACTTACAATACTTCGTTTCTTTTAGTAGTACAAAAAGAAAGAACTAAAAGATTTGTAAAATCCCCAAAACTAATTGGTCTTTTATTTGTTTAGAGAAAATTTCTAGAACAATAAAGAAATAACAACTGATGAATCGAATACGAAGTCAAATATCACAATTCTTTTATTAATATGTATTAGGATTCTAAAGAATCTTAGTCACTATAATATTTTTCTATAAGTTAAGTAAGTAAAAAAAAAATTAATAAATTAATAAATTTTGATTAATATTTTTTTAACTTGAAATAAAACAGCAATTAAAGCGGTAGACCATACAAGCACACATTTACAAATATAAAATTAAACTTACGACGTTTCAGGACTCCAATGATCGAGGCCTATTATTATGTAGAAATCGATCATTGGAGTCCTGAAATGTCATAAGTTTCATTTTATATTTGTAAATATGTGCTGTTATGGTGTACCGTTTTAATTAATATAATAACATGTTACTTTTACTGTTTATTATTATTATCGCAATAGTTATTCTTGTGTATTATGATGCAATAAGGTTTTTCTTATCATTTCACGAAATCATGATTTTTTCCTTAAGAAATTACTTCTTCGAATTATGCAGTTGTTAACTAAAGACTAAAAGAACTCGAAAGCGATTGTATTAAATGTGCATTCTCATTTTCCGTATGACTAATATTACGTCAGATGATGTTATAAAATATTATTAATTTGAATATTTCTTTTAATGAACATTTCTTCAAATCTTTTTCTTTTCATTTAAGAAAATTTCACTTCAACTAAAAGCAATAAAGAAAGAATCCTGAGTCTCTCTTATTTAAAATTGACTTTAAGATATTTTACTGGAACCAAATTAGACTACAAAAAGAGCAACAACATTATTTTTAATTTCTCCAAATGTCTATTTTTCATTGCAGTGAATTCTTTTGAGTAATGTGTAACTTACTAATAACATTAATGATAAACACAATCAATAATTCATCAATAAATCCTAAAAGTATTACAGTAATTCCTAATTTAGTAAACATTTAATTTTTCTAGAAACGAAATTTATAATAATTCATGATATTTGTCTCTCTCTCACTCACTTCTTGAGGGTATCTTCCCTTAATAACTGCAGGACTAAGACGGCGATCTTAAGGATACTGGACTGTTACTGTATTTGAAGTCTGGTCTGTATTGAAATTTCTCCCTGCTGATCCCTTTGGAGAAAGCTACGAGTGAAGATTACAAGAATTGACAACGGAAAGGAATCGAAGAGAACCATCTTGATTCTCATTCACAACAAACCATGAAGTTCTACTGATGTCCAACAATGGTAGTGTAGTATACACTAATCCATATTGTTGGCGCATGCATTAATTTGATAATAATGATAAAGATAATTTACAAATACGGAAATATACAATGATAAAAAAAAAGGCAACATCTTAATGAAAGTACGTTAATGTATGTATGTTAATATAATATAAGGTAGGTTGCCTAAATAAGGCCCGGTTCGAAATAAGGCCCATCCTTCGTTTTATTAATAGAACGTTGACAATTTATCAAGATTAGTTATGTTTCAGACAGGTCCTGGCTACACCAGGACTACACCAAAAATTAGGTCCATTGAAGTGGACTATTTCGCCATGTTTGTTTCAGTTGAACAGTAAAAGTCGTCCAAACCTTTTCTCGTTACTATTTCAACTTAATTTGAAAAATCGTCCCCTTTTTTTGGTAAACATATATATGGACATGTTTTATGTCATTTTAAAATATGTCATGAGTCGAATAATGTAGAATAATTTGATATTTGTCCAAATAAGGCCCTTCAGTTATATTTTCAAAACTGTTATTACAGAAAGAATTTCAAATGGAACTAATTCTAAATTCACTTTTTTAGCTCACCTTAAACTACCTTTCAAAACAGTTTTCAGAATTTTCACTCTTGCAGTAGAAATATAAAAAATCTTTAAACGTTAAGTGGGCCTTATTTGGTGCAGTTACCTTATATGATATGTTCATTGTGATATACGAATTTAATAATATTTGAGAATCAATTATTTTTATTGAAATATACCGTATATATAAAGACTGCGCTCACAAGTAACATCCTTTACCAAAATTATCAAATGTAATTCTGTCTCAGCATAAGAAAGGAAGAGATTTAACGAAAATTTAAGTTATCTAATAAACATAGAGAATACTTAGGATGTTTTAATCTAGTGTATTATAACTAGAATTATATTTATTTCATTATTTATTATGACCATTATCAGCATACATTGTTATGGCTCCATTCTCATTATTAGAGAATATTTAGATGCTTTTCTTAAGACATCGTTTTTTTTACGGCATTTCGTTGACTAAGAATCTTAAATTACTGTAATCCTGCAGTGTTTTAATAGATGAAAAGTTAACCACTTTATTAATAGACAATTCACAAAAATCTCAAAATATTTTAAAGGGAATCGAAAGAGTTGATAATAGCTTTATTCTGACAACATTAGCCTTTCTTGCACTGTATTGAATATGTATTGATGATCGTCATCAGCGGAAATTCATACAATATTTCTGATGAGTTCATTCATCAACAGTCCATGAAAGTGAATAGGAGCTGATGAAAGCAATCCAATGACTATATCTTAGTACTGCTTTGATAACTAGCTGCAAAGTGGAGCTAACTCGGATCGTAACTGACTTAATCTTTCTTCCTCCTGACAACGGAATCTCAACCCTAACGGAAATTAATTTATAGCAAGAAAAAAACTCTCAGAATGACCTCTGCGGAGTAAGAAAGCCGGCATCTAGTTTTAGCAGCGAAAATGAAAAAGAAGTTGAATTAGATTCAATAACGAATAAGAAGCAACTGTTTTTTTTACAGTGTCAGAGAGCTTTGATTTTTAATCGCAAATCAAAGGAAGAAAAAATAAGGGGGGGGGGGTGAAGGTGAAATTGAAAAAAAAAATAATTAGAATAAAAAGTAAATAAATCAATTTCTTAGATTTCATTTATATAAATTCGTTAAAAAAAAGCTTTATTATTATTCTATAATTCGATTGCTTTTTTTTTTTTTTTAATATTTGATGAACTGAAGTCAATTGTGGTGCAAGTATTTTGCAAGGGGGAGGAAATCAAATCAGCTAAAAGAAAAAAAAAACGAAAGGTCTCCATTATCCAACCAAAAAAAAAAAAAATCTTCCTTCCTTTCGCAAATGTAAAGGAAGGGAGCAAACCGCATCAAACTTCCTTCCGTCGAGAACCTTCCTTCCGATTGAAGTAAGAAAGTGACTAATCGATACGTAAATAACTAGCATTTTAATGGGTACAAAAAGCATTTGGATTTTATATACTGAAGTTATGTATTTTTTGAAAGTTCTTCCCAAATATTATATTTTTCTCAATAACGCACAAAGTGTAGCTAAATAATTTGCTGAGGAAAAATAGAAGAATTATTTTAATGCCTTAGGCACTGAGTTTCATTACTGAGGTTAGGTAAATATTGATGGGAACCAGTTGTTAATTATGCAACAGTTCAGATCGCCAACTGTGATTAGCGAGTGAAGTAATGCAGAGGCATAGTTCTTTTATTTATTTTTTTGTAAAGATGTTCTTATGGAACCCCATGGAATGTCATTGCAATTAACCGTATGATTTTTGCGAAAGGTCGAGAAGAGAATAGACTGGAGCGGCGGGAGAATAGGCAAACGCGTGCTAATCCTGCGCTGCTTGCAGAACAACAGACAGGATTAACGCGGGGAAATGACCCATCCATTAAGCACACTGCAAGCCCTAGCCTCATCAACGAATGCTGAGCATTGACTCTAATTTACTGCGTTGAAAGGAAGTTGTGCCGTGAATCTCCAGAACGTCTCGACCGTGTTAAAAGCAGAGTCGGTCACACAAGCGTCGTCTGAGAATGGGAAGAGCTTTGAGACGGGGAGAATCTCAACATCATATCAAATCCTAATCTGAGAAATAACTTTCCTACTCTTGAGCGATTATTGCCTTTTATCATGTGGACGATCGATGGAGTCGCACAACATCCTCTGGGACCTCGTGTAAAGAGAAGAAAACAAGCAAGAGTTCAAACTGGGAAGCAACCGACGACGGTAGAAGAAATAATACCGAGAAATAACTGCTTTCAATTATACTTTCTGTGAGAGAAATTAAGGATTTGACAAAAAAGAAAAGAAAAAATAGCATTAAGAATTAGCATTTTGAAAAAGAAATGCACTTCTATACAGATAACTTTCGTTAAAATACTTAATACCAAATATTATTTTTGTCTCGTTAGCATAATTTTTGTACAGAAGAAAATAATAGTATTTAAATAATCTCAGTTCTCTGAATAATAAAAGATGCAGGGCATTAAATTGTAAAATAAAATAATATCTCTCATCCTTATTAAAGCGATGTAATTTAAGTAAATATTAAATTTTAAGTAAATATTAAATTTTAAGTAAATATTAAGTAAATATTATTTAAAACTGTTTCAATTTTGTGTCTGTATTAGATGGCTGACAATGATACTCATGTCTGCTTTGTTTTGCCATAATAATGAATTCAATATATATTAAAATCCTTCATTATTCAGAATTTAATTCTGTAAAATTTAAAATGGACTGACTGTAAAATACAAAACAGCTTTAGGATTTATTTATTAAAGAAGTAATCGAATTAATATTTAAAGGGAGAAAAACCAAAAAAAAAAAACCATTTGATTATTTCAATTGAAATATTTTTTTTAAATGAAAATAATAAAAAAAAAAATCGTGAAGATATTGGGAGCGATAGACAGAAAAGCATTTCGATTATTAAAGATAATGTTTCCTTACCTACCTTAGAACTTCTCATTAATTATGTGACTTAATTTGTAAAATCTAAGCAACCAAGATACTTAGTTAAAATAAGTTCAAAATTTTTTTTTAATAATAAAAAACAACTCATATCAATCAATAGTCATTAGCAAATTAGTAATTTGATTATTATGTGGGCCTAGTAGCTCAAGGGACAGACATTTCGCTACAGGCAGAGACTGGGTTCAATGCCGGCGAGGGAGAGGTTTTTTTTTTTTTTTTTTTTTTCCCTGGTGGTTCCGGAGTTCTAAAATTCCAACCCTCTATAAAATTTATACTTAAAAGTATAATAAACTTAAATAAAAATATAAACTATATATTTCCATATTTTTATTTTTTCAAAATAAATATGAAAAAAATTGTAATTAGATTGTTTTAAAATATAAAAACAAATAAGATTTGATTTTTGCATATTTTATCTTACTTTTAATTAGTATTCCTCCTAAGTAACATTCTACGAATATTTCCTATTGTTCCATACAAATGCACGCTGTGCAATTTCAATAAAAACTTCTGCAAAGTAATTTTATTATTTATTGTAAGCATGAATCGACTGTTTCATTGTTGTTTACTTGCCAACTTTTATCTTTTTTAAAGTATTTTTTTTTTATATAGGAATTGCAAAATGTGAATTTGGAAAAACAAGTGCGCGGGGTGATCATGGCAAGCGATTTTTTTGTTATCTCTTATTTGGAGATATTTTAACATACAAGTTCTCCATAATACGATTCTATTAATTAATTCAATTTTATAAAAAAGAGTAAATATCACAACCATATCCCCCTACCACGCTTTTTAGAGAAGAATGAAGAAATCCCAATAACCATTGCGCGCCAGTTGGGAATCAAGGATAATCACAGTTAAACAAGCCATCGGAGTTGTAAAATATAGATTCTGAAACCCAATGTTAGCAGAAAGATTTGTAGTTCAAAATTTGGTGTTGACAAAAATAAAAAACCTTTGAATTCTTTAAATAACTCGCGACTGTCTAATATTTATCACCTTGTTTTTGGCTGTTTCTCGTTTTTTTTAGGATGATTTCTGATCTATGTGTGCGAAATGTAACATTTAATTACACTGGGAAAAAAAGGGTGAAGTAATAAACACGAAGAAACATAATTAAAACAAATTCTTTGGTGTAAATCAGTAGCAGACGAATACTTCAATATTACAATTGATGCTCCTCATTTTTTTAAAACATAAAAAAGGCAAAAAAAGGAAATTTGGGAGCAGCTGCGGCCTGATTTAGGAGTAGAAGTCTCAGGCTATAAAAAACACGAACCCGAATGTATTTTCTAGCTTCTACAAAAAAAAAAAAAACCCAACTGGGGGAGGGGGGAAGGAGGAAAGAGATTTGCTTATAAAGCAGGGCTAAGTCTGGGAATTTCGTTTTTTTTTTATTTATTAACATAACATTAACATTCACAAATAAACCCAGCAATCGTAAAAAAACCAATAAATAATCAAAAATGTGATAATTTTAATGAATCTCTTTTGTTAATAGGATTTTGACCAACTCTTTGTCAAATGAATGTGATCTTTGTAGATAAACTTTCACAACTTCATTTCAAAGTACAGAGAACGACAACAAACTTCTCCTTTGACATCTATTTATTCATTATATTTCGTCAACTCTAAGCGAGATGACTTCTTCAGATGAGAAAGATAGGGATAACTTATCCCTCTTCTTTAAATTCATAAAAAGAATTTCATTAACAAATTAAAACATTAACAATCTGGTTTTATCCCTATCTTTCTCATCTGAAGAAGTCATCTCACTTAATGAATAAATAGATGTCAAAGGGGTATTTTGTTGTCGTTTATATAATTGAGAATGTGATCTTTATTTTTTTTTAAGTAAGTGAACAAATGTGGATTATTCATCAAGTTAAACCATTCAATTCGATTATTCATTACTCCATGATAAAACCGAAGATGACTACAAATGGTAAAGCAGTATCAGCTTACAATTCGAAATGACATAGAAAATTAAGTGTCCTTGGATATTTGTCTTTTTTCCTAATTTCTGCGGCACCACTTCTCAACTATTGATGAATGGTTATAAACAAAAACAAAATTAAGAAAATTCGTTTGTTTGAAGGGACACTGATTGAAGACGAATCATTCAGAAAACATTCCACAGCCAAAAGTTCTAATGATTATTTCTGACCAATTACGAAGTACTCAATCACTCATTATTTATACAGCACTATATAGTAACTAATATATAGTAAGATCAAACTCACTATATAGTAAGTTTAAATTATGTATACTGTTATGTATAACGTGTATGATAACTGTTTAAAAAAGTTCCTGGTTTAAGCCAAACACACATATAAAAGAGATAAAAATAAAAATATTTACAATTTTTATTCAATTCAGATAATTGAATAATGTGACAATTCAGATGATCTGTTAACAGATCGCAACATGTCTATGGACCTTTTTTTTAATTGTAAATATTTTTATTTTTATCTCTTTTCTGTGTGTGTTTGGCTTAAACAAGGAACTTTTTTAAATTATGTACAATAATATTTCACGAAATTAAAAAATAGCAAGGCAGAAAAACCCGAAGAAAGTCTTCATAAAAATTATATTCTGACTTAACTGGATACATTTTAAGTCCTCTATACTAAGGTAAAAAAGAAAGAAAGAAGTTGAAGAGAACGTTTTATTTTCAAATAAACAGTTCTACGAAATCTATACCCTACTAAGTAATGAAAAGTAATCGTTATAAATCAATGTAAATATCTGCTATTGATTTCTAAAATCCAATTATTCTGTAAGAGAAATCTGTTTGTAAGCTCCCTCTTCTCAAAGAAAAAATAAAAAAGAAAGACTAGTCATGAGTATGAAAAGTTTCGCCCACTGTGGGTTAAAAAAACCCAACAACTCACAATATTATATTTTCGTATTATAACTGTACTGTCCTCCAAATGAGAGATGGCCGCCCTGTTTTTGTGAGATCTGCGCATGTATGATCGATTAGTCTGGTCAGGCACTTCCGTCTGATTTTATGACAGGACGCCGCCATTAAGGTAATCGCTTGTTACTTTGCAAAAGAGCATTGTATTTATAAATAATATATATTTATTTATTTATATAAATACTTATTGTTAGCAACTGGTATTGAAATAACGCTAAATAGTCGAGAGAAGTTTTAATTTGGCGTTATCAGCATGTCTTTCTCAGTGAAAACAGACGCCATCGTCCATTGTGACAGGAAAACATAATTGATCAGCTACCGGAAGGGCTGCGCAGTTCAAACTTCCGCCGGTCATCTTTCATTTGGAGGACAGTACGTATCACATTTGTTACAGAAAACTCTGGCAAATCATCTTCGTTTGATCTGAGATTGTTTTAAAACTTTCTGTACATGATTTCTTATGAAATTAACTTTTTCTTTTCTTAATTCTCATCAGCTTCTTAATAGTTTTTGGTAGGTTGATAAGATCTCGGCTTGTGACAAGTACATTATTCAGACCCCCGTTACATTATATTAAATCCAATATTTTCAGTAAAATAAACTTAAACATAAAAAGGATGTCAAAGAAAACATAAAAATTCTAAAATTTTAAAACTTATGAAATACCACACAATAATAAAAACTCGAATTGATTAAACATATATTATTATTATTTTGTAAAATTATTTAGTAAACTTTAATAAAGCCGCCAGAATCAGAAAGAAAACGAATTTGCATAACAGGACTTTCAAATAGGACTTGAAATTTATTTGCATTCACTTTAAGAAAATAAATTTTCTTTAATTATTCGGACATATTTAAACCTCACCAGCGCAGAAATGATTAAAACGAATGTGAATCTGTGTTTCCTATTAGACGCAGGGATATTTTTTTTTTTACCTCCACCACCCTCTGACTCTCTCCAGAGATTCAGTCTTTGCTGAGACAGTTTTATTATGTAGATCCCGTAATTACAGCGTCATTAAAATCGGTAATGAGGCAAGGTTGCGTTTTGTTTAGCATCTGAGTCTTGGCTCCGTTTTATGAAGTTTTATTATGGATATTTTAAATATAAACGTCGTGCAATTTATCATGCAGTTGATTCCTGATGAAGGCTGCTGAGATTCAGAATAGTCTTTGTAGACAAAATCCACCATTTGTTTTGGTGGATAACTCTGCTAAACAATAGAGCAATACAGGCAAATATAATGATCTTACTTGTTAGAAAATATTGCTAATTAACATATAAAAATATAGAAATGTAATATTTTAGCAAATGTAGCAATTTTATGTTTAATCGTCAAAAAATGAACCTTTGACTTCTTGAAGAAAGGCTTAAATCTGGCGTCAAGAAAAATGTAGACAACTAACTTAAAAAAATATACAGGCATAACTTACTGGATAAACGCCTGGCTTGGGATTATTGATGAAACATGATAAATGTTAATAATCAATATTCTCATTAATAATAATAATATACAATCTTTTTTCGAAATAGCATCGTTCCTTTCTCCCTTCCCCCTCAAAAAAAAGGAGAAAGAAAAATCAACAACAATGGAATATTATCAAAATATTAATTATTGTACAAAATCCAGCCTATTTTATTGTTTCAACGTGTGTTCATGTTTATCACTAGTTTGTATTTTTGGTTATTCCAAAGAACTAATTTATTGTTCATTTCGCTTGAAGAAGGGATGGCGTATTATCATCCCGAAAATTCCGAAAAGTTTTTAAATAAACTACATGTTATGGAGATATGGTGTTTTTTTTGTTTAATAAACAAAGATGAAAAGGAAGAAATTAAAAGAAGAATTTGGGAATTTTGTATTTTAATTCTCTCAAAAGCAATGTATGTATCGAATTAAGGTAATGTCAAATTTTACTTCTATTTTATTTCTATTAACATGACTAAATGAATACTGTATGTTAGTAATAGGTGACGTTTCGTTTGGATACACAGTTAAGTTCCCAATAGAAAAAAAAGAACTTACCAATAATACAAGAAAATCGTCTAAGTTTATGTTCCTTTGGGTCAGAAAGTATATTAGCACCTCTTAATTTAATAAAAGCTAGTAATCAGTATAGACGTACCCCGGGAAAAGGACTAATAGAAATTACATTCAGAAAAATGAAAGATAGGATGAAAATTAGAAAGAAAGGATAAATTTATCTATTTATTTATTATTTTTTTTTTATTTTTTGAGTGGGCGGTTTGATTTCTTCTTCTTCCCTCTCACTTCTAAATTTCTGGTTACGACACTGCGGTTCAATTTGTTCTTGATAACTGAAAGCATACTTTCTTACGGGACGCCGAAAATGAAGTCCCGCCTCTGCCAGTTGTCGCCGAATGGTGTTCCTTGATGCATAGAGGAAGTATGTGCCATTGCAAAGAGGACAGGAACGTCATAGTGTCGTTATGACTGCCTTCGGGATCGCACGATACTCTGGTGAACTTGTTTCCCTGCGACGTGAGATCATTCATGAAGTTAAGCTTGGCTTCCTGGACCGACTGCTCCCAATAACGTCCAAATGCCGGATAGCTCAGAACAAGATGCGGCTGATACGTCTGCATGACCACCCTTCATTGGCTTCTCTTAAGCCTATGCTACGACTTCTCTCAAACTTGCTACGTTGCTGGTAGCGCCAACAGACGGGTCGTAGAAGAATTCACAGACCAGTTAACAACACAGCAAAAACATTTGTTCGTCGATGCGTCGTCGCTGCTTATGTTGGCCCCAGAATACGTCCTTCTCAAGCCCTCTGAAAACATCCGGTGTATTCATTGGCGATTCTAACCGAAACGCCTTTGCAGACCCAAGTTTCACGGCTCTCACTATATTTTTTTGGAACAATGTATATTAAAAGAAGGTTTAACGTGCGTAATGTAATATGAAAAGGGAAAAAAATGTATATTAAATACACGGAATATTTAGAAAGTGTATTCCTGATTTATGCTACGAACAAGATTATTTATTTGGGTTGTTGTCTATCCATTTTTGTCTTGTAAATTCTGATTTCTTATAAGAATCAAGTGATCTGAGTTTCATTTTGTTTTAACTTAACGTTTCGGATAGGAAAGGTTTACAGGCGTGATTATGTAGATCACCTTTCCTAATTAAAAGATCCTAATTAAAAATGTCATAAACGTAAATTCAGATTCAATTGTTTATTGCTAAATTCTGATACCGCTAATTACAATATCCAATAACAATGGATTCACTACAAGATAGATATCAGTAAAACACTGATTTTAGTCTTCTGATAGTCAGCAGACTTATATTCCCGTTTTGTCTGTCACATAGGTTAGAATCGTTAAAATCTAATTAGAATATCATTAAATTATCATTAAGCACAACAATCCCAACAATCGCAACAATTGCGCCTTTTACATTCGCAACAATCACATTTATAATAATAAGGAATTTAAAGCAATATCAATGATATTTTCTTATCAGAAGACGTTGCGAAGCATTGTGATTAGTTTTGTAATCGCTTTCCCTCCCTTGTTTCAATCAGTTTCAGACAGTGGATACAATTAGGTGTAGTGATCTGGAACTTTCTAGACTAACTCAGATTGTGACTTTAAGATTATTTACATTCAGATAAATTATCAGTTATTTCAATATAACAAATAAATTATCACAATAATAAAAGATAAAAACCTAATAAATTTCAATGAAATACAAATTATTGTTTATAAAAATAAGTTATATGAGATCGAAATTTTAACGATCGTGGCCAATAAATTTCAAAATAAAAGATGAAGAAAATGTTTGGAATTAATTATTTTACTTGGATACATAACTAATTAGGATACGTGTTCTCTAATCTCAAACAGATATTACAGCAAAAATTTCACGACCTAATATTCAATAATTCTCATCGATGTTTCTGACTTTTTTAATAAAAAAAAAAAAAAAAAAAACCCTGCAATAAACCATTAAAAAATGTCAATTCTACAAATCGTTTTTCCATTAACGGAAAAGAGTTAGATATACAAATTGAATAAGAATTCACAAAACGAAAGTTAATACAAACCCTCAATACGGAAGCAAATTAAATAAATATTAGATTAGATAAGTTATCGATCGAATTTTCCTATCAAACGAAAGGAAGTTACTTTCTGTAGAACATTTGTCACGAAATATTACATCTGGACAAAGACACAAGTTCAAGGTCTTTTCATCTGATTTTGAGGAAAGATTTGGGGCCATAATTCTTTGGGTTACATTTCAAGAGAATGAGATACGATAGGCAATTTGATTTTAATCTTCAAGTTCAACTATTTCGAAATAAGAGAAAAAGTAAATAAAATAACTACATAAATAAGTCTTATATAAATAACAATGGTAAAAGAAATTTTGAATAAATTTTCAAATCTCCAAGAAAAACAACAATTCTGGAAAGAACTAAAAGCATACTTTCCTTTAATTGACACATTTTTCGTTTTTGTTGTTTCAAGTCACGAAACAATAAAAAAAAAAATTGTATTATATTGTTTATATACATAAAAGAAACATACATAAAGTTACTTAATTCCAACGAAATACAGTGGAACCCCGCTATTCGTACACAATCCGTTCCAGGAGGCAGTTCGAATGGCGATTTGTACGAATGGCGAATCATTTTTTCACAATAGATATAATGTAAATTGGATTAATCCGTTCCAGACCCACAGATGATTGCTTATATAAACCTTTGTAATAATATGTTAAGCCTAAAATACATAAAAACCATGAAAACAATAAATATATAGGCCTTTGTTATTAGGCCTATGTCTTTCTTTTTCAGTATAGACGATATGGTTGATTTCGCCATGCCATACTGAGTTGCCAGATCAGAGACACGAGTTCCACTTTCAAACTTCACAACGAGTTCTTTTTTCAATTCAATTGTCGTTCTCACTGCTTTCTTTTTAGGCTTAGTTGAATCAGTAATCTTTTTTGGACCCATGGCTGCACTATTTTTAATAAAAATAACAATAAAATATCACAAAGTTTCGCGAAGCTTGCGTGGATGATGCGTAGCGTACGGAAGCTAGCACGATACTGAACTGAAGCAACCGCGTGGCGCGGCCAGTACCGAGGTCACGCTGTTCGAATCGCGAGCAAGCGTACGAATGGCGAGTTCAATTTTACTTAAAAAAGTTGTAAGAATAACGAGTTGTACGAATAGAGAGGCGGACGAATGGCGGGGTTCCACTGTATAGGCTAATGAAATTAATACATGAACAGGAGGATTACTAAATGAATTAACAGACAATGTTAAGCATCAAAAGATTTTCTTTCTTTTAATTCACCTACATTCGAAAATTTCTCACAGGAAACCTTTTTCACGTACTAAAGTCACATCACTTTTTTTTTGGTCTGTAAATAGGCATGCTAAATTTCAAGGAAATTTGTTAAATGGTTCTTACGTGACTAACAAACTACCCGTCGTCAGTTATTGAAATAACTCTTGTTTACTCTTTTAGTATTTTCGTCTCATCGGTATTAATATATTTAAGTAGAACAAATACCTTTGTCAGAATTAAAAAAAAAAAAATTCCATTAAAAAAAACTACAATTTTCTTTTAGGGTTTTAGAAAAATTCTGTCACTCAGTCAATTTCAGACAGAATGAAGGTTTAATGTAGAATTTCGGCTGCAAATCATATCCAAAGTTTCATGAAAAAAAGATGTTTTTATATAATTTATAAGTATTTAGTACAAAAACCTAATAGTTCTTTTATGACTTCATTTAAACTGAAATGGATTGTATTCCAGTTTCTCAGTAATAAATATTCTATGTTTCATCAATGATTCAAACAATCCTGGCGCAACACAAGTAAAGTACAACACTTTTTTTTCCCTAAAATAAAAACTTTCAATATTATGTTAATCTTTAACAGAAAGGTATTTTCTCCAGCTAGCAGTGATGTATCGTTTGACTGAACAGACTGACTGACAAATAGCAATATAATAAGCCTACCAAAGAAGGAACTATTAATTTAACTTGATTTTCTGAGTACCGGGGTTCGGTTCTCATGTGGGTTTCGTGATAGTGAACGATCCGCGCTGGGCAGGTTTCCTCGGGGTTCTCCCGCTTCTCCAAACTTCTACCATTCTTTCTCCGTCTTTCTCTCCATCTGTCTTGGGGGCGTCCATTGATTACGTAAGGTGTTTTTTTTTTTTTAAATTTGAACCCCCTCCTTGGCGAGATTTGGTAAGATATGGTGGGACTCTCCCCCTCCCCCTCACGTGAGATTTCCTCTATAATTTTTAAATAATTAAATTTATTTGATATGTTCATGTATTTTGCTTCAAACCACTAAATACCTAAAGCGTTACTGATGTCTTCTATGAAATACATTTTTTTCTGTGAAAGAAGAGGAGAAAAACGATAATACGTTTAAGGTGCACTACAACGAATTTAATTAAATTTAGTAAAAGTAAACAAATAGGCTGCGACACCACCTTCCCTAATTCTTCACTCACTCCATGTGCATTCATGTGCTTCCTCTATTGTAATGATTAAACACATGACGTCCATGTCTTTTGGTAGTATAGGAAGACAGTCATTAGATGTATCTACATCCCCCTCAAGCAGCCACTCCAGCCTATCATCCACGGCGCATAGACAATATTACAAAATGTTATAATCTGTTATAATATGCATATTCTCTAAATTAAAAAGTTGACGTAAGATTTTCATTGCCCCCCCCCCTCCCTTTAAATGAGATTTGGTGAAAATTTGTCGGACC
>JAFIDM010000003.1:51151942-51192986 GCA_023159025.1 Thereuonema tuberculata
CCCCCCCCCCCCATTTTTAGCTCACGTAATTAATGGATGCCCCCCTTGCATGGGTTAGTACAACTAATCTCCGGTCGCAGTGCTTGGCTTCCCTACCACCCACATTCACCACATAAATATAATATGATTTCGGGGTATCATTTGATTCTTAAATGAAGGACTTTGATATTGACTGAATTAAAAGAATTCTTTAGATTCAATCTCTATTATTAAAAAAATTGTGCACGCGTGCGTACGTCCGCCAACAATTCCCACGCGCATTGCCCGGCAACAAGAGTACTGTTGCATGGTCGACGCTGTTCACAACAACGGAATTTCGTAAACCCGGTGCTAGGCAACAAGTTTCCGACTGTAACAAATTGGATTTCGATATTCTATTGCATGTATTTTCTTAAAATTTAAACGTTAGTTTTATTTGTAAGTATTAGTTTTAGTTTATTTGATGTCATTCGTTTTTGTGAATAAATAAAATGTTTTTTCAGTTCCATATGCTTCCGGAGCAAAGCATTGGGGAAGCCGTCTATTGTCCTCCAAATGAGAGATGGCCGCCCTGTTTTTGTGAGATCTGCGCATGTATGATCGATTAGTCTGGTCAGGCACTTCCGTCTGATTTTATGACAGGACGCCGCCATTACGGTAATCGCGTCTTACTTTGCAAAAGAGCATTGTATTTATAAATAATATATATTTATGTATTTATATAAATGCTTATTGTTAACAACTGGTATTGAAATAACGCTAAATAGTCGAGAGAAGTTTTAATTTGGCGTTATCAACATGTCTTTCTCAGTGAAAACAGACGCCATCGTCCATTGTGACAGGAAAACATAATTGATCAGCTACCGGAAGGGCTGCGCAGTTCAAACTTCCGCCGGCCAACTTTCATTTGGAGGACAATAGTAATAATAATAATAATAATAAAAATATCTCATGTCATAAATCCATTGATAATTTGTAAGCTAAATAAGCCCTAATAAGTTTAAACAAACTGAATAGCAATTGGAATGTATATTTTTTAATACACATGTATATATGTGTATTTTTTAATACTAACTGTGATTATACATCAATATCACCTCATTAATTTTAGGCTATTATGTAAGGTTAGTCTCTCTCTCTCTCCTCTCGCTTGAAATTCGCCTGAAAACTCGCTAATTACTGTACGAATGCAAATGTAAACTTCCCTAATTGTTGTTTCCCTCAATTCAGAGAATGGCAAAATTTCAGAACCGCCACCACATGACATCACTTTAGAGGAATGGGAAAAGAAAAAGAATGAACACGATTCAAAAGGCCTAAATAGAATGTGGTCATGCAAAAATAACTAATTACCATCAGTCACACTTTGTGTAGGGCTATTTTTTTCTTTCTTTCGATCTTCCCCCTCGTGACCAAAGGCGTCACGGAGTCGCGGTTGGGATGGGGGTGGGGGATGATTGCGTGGGCAACGACCCTATAAAAGACAGTTTCACCCTTTCGATGTGAAACAGCACAGTCCCTATAATAGCAGGAAGCTCAGAAAGAGATTTGGTCTCACATGAATTACTGCTGTCTAGTTGTACATTTCTTGGGCAATATTTTTTTAAAAAGAAGAATTTGAATATTACGAAAGGCATAATAACCCCATTATCAGAAACTGAAGTACAAGCAAAATTGTTTCCACTGACAATGAAACAAATCATTTTATTAATGATACAAAAACTTACCTTACATTCATTGGCAATAAAAAAAAAAAACCGAACATGAATCTTATTTTTATAGCGTTTTATTTACATCTATAGCAATAAATCACCAAAGTTATTTCTAAATTTAAAAGAATAATACCCTGCTTTACTTATACTATCTTTTTTTTATTACTTTCTATATTACTTATAATCTTACATTATGGTATCCATTCTTTCAGTAATATTTATAAAAAGAGAAAAAAATCATAACTTGACAGTAAATATGCCTTCGCACATTGAGCCAACATCAACGGGAATCCTGTACAGCTGTTTCATCCTTATTAGGAATCATCAGCAGAACTTACCCTTGATGTTTGGCTCAGACTGCGCGAAAGCTAAGAGTAACCCCGGGATCGTGAATGCGTTTCCCTTAGCTTTCGCGCAGTCTGAGCCAACCATCAAGGGTAAATTCTGCTGATGATTCCTAATAAGGATGAAACAGCTGTTCCGAATTCCCGTTGATGTTGGTTCAATGTGCGAAGGTATATTTACCGTCCAATTGTGATTATTTTCTCTATTATGAATTACTATGGACGTTAAATTTTGCTTTTCAGTAATATTTATCTTATCGGATATTTACTGTTCGTAACAGCTTATCTTTTTAGAATTAAGAGATACGAATGCATTGAATGATATTGCAGAAAAAGATTATTCATCAGATACTTATTTTAAATAAATGCCATCATATTAATAAGAATTTTATAATGTGAATTGATTTTAAGGTGATATTCATATTATCATCTTAAATTAATATCATACATAGATTTGGTAAAAAATGCACGTTATGCCTGTTAGTATCTTTTGCTCCTTGTCAAAGAAACTTTCAGACAATGTGGGATGTAAAGATTCCAATAACTTAATATATTAACAACCTAAATATATTATAGACAATGAATGTAATTATCACTTTATAAAAGGAACGAGCTGTGCCCGCGGTGTCCCCCGCGTTAATTCGGCCCTTCTCGCTAATGTTCGGTTCTCGTCGTGCGGCGAAGCCTCCCCGTCGCCGCCGCCGTACCCGTTGGTTGACGTTTATGTTTAATGCTCCGCTCCTATTGGTCGTAGCGTTATGTTACATAGCCTATAACCTTCCTCAATAAATGGGCTATCTAAAGCAAAAAGAATTTTTCAAACCGGACTGGTAGTTCCTGAGATTAGCGCGTTCAAACAAAGAAACTCTTCGGCTTTATATATTAGTATAAGATAAGATAAAACATACATATAAACTTAGAAGCCTGGATATTTATCTTATTCCTGTTACTACTATATTCATTATCAAACGGAAGTACGCGAATATCCAATTTACTAAAAACTGTATTGAATATTTAATATCTTTGGTTCCATCATCGAAGTGATGAACGCTTACGGAAGTCAGTTCTTCCATAGTTTTCAAGCTGAGTTTGTCCTTCCTGTTTTATATTTAATAAATCAGATAGTTTTCATCTATTCTGTTGTCAGAATTAGGTGAATAATTTTTATTTTCGATATTAAATTCCTGTTCCGTTCAAAGTTATTCAGAAAGCAAGAGAGATAAAAGTAGCAGATTTTTGCTGATCAGTTTTCTTGAAGTTCTTATTCCAAGGATCAACGCACGCAATTCCAAAAAAAATAAATTTGACAATATTTATAAAAAAAAATAAGAGAATGAAATCAAACACATCAATTCATATAACATCATAGAACTACAAAAAAGAAAATTAAAAAAAGGAAATTTAATCTTTTCTAATTGACTTGTTTCTTTTTATTTTTTGACATTACAAAATTCTTAATTTCTGTAACTGAAACCATACATGTTTAATTTAAAGAATTTAGCTCTTATGAAATAACAATGCTTATTATTTTAACTTTACTCTTTCTTTACAGGGTCTATAAACCGCATTTTACATATTTATTTAGTATTCATCCTCCAGACGGGTTTAGGGTCTACCCATCCGTATCTAAAGTTAGTATTGGGTTTCTATCGATACTAAAGGCGGGTGGGTATCAAGATGACCACCCGACAACAACTTAGTCCCGTTGGTCACGAAATTCCGGGAGCTTTACCTCCCAAGACCCCAGTGGCCACAAAGTCCTTTAGTTGGATACTTTATTGACTACTAGCCTGTCGGACGACAGGCATAAAAAATCTGAAAAATAATTTTATTATCAACTATCAACTATCAAAGTAAGTATCTCCTTATAAACTACATTTTTTGTAAAAACAGCATCAGATCCTTCTATCAGATGTTCTTGGATCTATTCGGTCAAGAATTTTGATTTTGACGTCACAAGCATGACGTGCTCGAGAAATAACAACATAGGCCTATAACTGTCCATGACTAAAAACAGGCTCTGGTAAATAAATACCAACCATGTCTAAAATTTGTCATTGTGATTTGGTAATTGTCATTGCAAACGCCAGTTTAACTGGAAACTGTCTTCTTCTGAGAACAAAGGGAAGTTCTGGCTAAATCTATTTTAGGAATAAATACAACTTCTTTTTCACCTGCCCCATTCAAAATTTCTCCAATGATTAAATTTGGTTTTAAATCTCTAACTATTAATCGAGTTCCATTGCAAAGTCTTCGTTTAGTATTAAGATTTCTCAATAACATTATTATGCAACCAATTTTTAAACGTAGTTTATGTAATGGCATTCCTGAAAGAGCCGTTGTTGGCTGTAGATGTAGAAGTAACATCTGAATGACATTTTTCAAGACATAAAAATAACATGCAGTTAAAAAGTTAACGTTAAATAGCAGCAACAGCATCAATCCAACTCGTCTTCCATTCCATTAAATTCTTTAGGAAATTTGTTTTTCCAATTCTTTCATTCGCTGCAACAACGCCGATCTGTCGGCGGCATGATCACATTTATTCATAGAAATTATCTCGCGGTTGGGGTCTTGAATGTGCTGAAAGTGTTGGGGCGGTTGGGGTTGACGTTGATTTGATTTTGATGTTGAAGATGTTGGAGAGGTTGACGGTGATGTTGATTGTTTCGACGTTGTCACCATCACTGTCCTTTTCATTTTCTTCCTTCATGAATAATAATGTTCACCATTATAAATTTAACTAAAAGTAAGAATGGAATAATAATTATTTTTGACTATAACGCCGAAAGGCATTTAAAACTCACCTTTGTAATCGAAATACTGCGCTAACTTGTGAACGAAGCTTCTACGGCAAAAATGGTTTTGAGTTTCGAAATCAGAGTAAAAAACTTAGTAAGTATGCCAAATTTCATTAAAATGGGTGCAGTGGTATCAAAAGTATTTGGTTTTGAACGTATGTTTTGTTAGAATTTCAGTTGTCTAGGTCAGTTCCCAAGAATAAAATTTCATGGAAACAACTTGGAATGACACAATGAACTAATATTTCATCCAATTTGAGTACCCTTGATTCAATGGTACCATTGAGAACCCTTGGATCTATCTTAATAACTTAATTATATCGAGTTACAGACAGACAGACAGACGAACTTGGCCAATTATTATATACGATTCATTAAGAGTATTGTCTATTTATCATTGAATTTCAATATGTATATTTCACTATTGAAAAAGTTACGATACAAATATTTACAAGTCAAAGAATATGTTAAGCATTTATTTTATTTATTTTTTGGTGATGTAAAATATTAAAATTTTTCTTAATACTGTTTCGGAAAATCATTTTGTCCTCTACTGAAAGATCAAGTTATTACGAATAATAGTTAGCAGCATTTGGTTACACTAATCCCAGGATTCTTTTTTGTTAATTTTCTTGTGAATTTCCTTCTAGATTCTACATCAAATAAAACTTTTTATAAAGAACATGTGGGGAACGTCAATGGACTTGGTTTTTATTTTCTTTTTTCTATCCGCTATATAACTAAAAACAAATCAGGGTGTCTACAAAATCTGAATAAAAAAATTCCCTGATTTTTCCCTGATTTCACGAACAATTTCTTAAAAATTCCCTGATCATAAGAGAAAAATTCCCTGATTTTAACTACTTGGTAACTATTTACTATTTTATCTAAGTATAATAAAAGAATAAGCAAAAAATTCTATAAAAACAGTAATGATGAAATACTTAAAAAAAGAAGAGAGAAATAAAAAATTATAAATTAATGAGTTTACAATATCTTACCTTTTAAAAGATTTATTGCAACAATATACACAAAATTAAACTCAACGGAATTCAAGATTCATTGTAATGTACAGCATGATACTGGGTATTTAAATTTTTGAAAGCTTTATCGCAGCAATTTCATTTTCAATCATTTCAGATTCCTTTTGTGCTGCTTCTAAGATTTTAATTTTTTTGTCATTAAGCCTTTTCAGTTCAATTTCAGCCTCTCTTTTTCTTTTAACAGCTACTGCCAATTCTTGCTTTTCTTTCTTTTTTTGTTCCATTGCCTCGGAATACTTAGCTCTTGCATTTCTTACATCAAGGACCATCTTCTTAGTAATTTCAATAGTATTTATGCCACCTTTAGACAATACACTATCATAAATGGATCTTCTGGCAATGATAGTTTCTTCTTTGATATTCTGCTCTAAAGTATCTTTGTTTATAGATAAACCTTTTTCTAAGCTTGCATTGCCATGCGACAATACCATGACTAACTGTATCACTGTCATAGCTTCAGGTGCTCCATTTTCTTCAGCAGATATCAAACTACACCAGAAATTATCAATACGTGCAGTCGATCTTTTATACATCTTTAACTTTGAGATATTTTCTGGCTGTGAACATATTTGTTTTAATTGATTCTTAGCTTTCTCAGCTAAAGTGCATGATATCCAGTTTTTTTCCGAAAGAATTACCAACAGACTTGATAATCTACATGAAAATATATTTTCATTTATTGCTATTTTAGGGTCAAAACAGGACACTGCTTTAGTCAGCTTGTAAATAAGGGGAGATTTACTTTGGAGTTTCAGTAAACATTGAATCAATAAGCGTCTACAGTCAACTTTAAATTCAGCTATTTGCAAATCAGATACTTTCGCGTTTTTCAAATTGCTTTGAGCATATAAACCAATATCTATTTGTTTAACTGGCAGAAAATTTGATTTGTCCTCCACGTCTATGCTTGTAATATTTTTGCTTAATGCCTCTTTTTTAAGAAAGCGCTGCATGAATTTTAGTGACAAATTACTATGGGTTTTTTGCTACTGGTTCTTTGCTACTGAAAATCAAGCAAAATATAGACCAAACAATAAACAAGCTGCAACAGAAATAACTTCGTGAAATGTCCGAGAATACAAACAATCTACCCACCGATTGGCCTTTCAGATAAGTTGCATTCCTCGTAGTAAGTTTCGGTTTCAGTTTCAGTGGCGGGAATATAGTACAGGATATGAGGTCACTATTCAACACCATTAGACCGGCCGGCGGGAAGAGGGGATCGACGTGACGCGTGACCTTGAATGCTCCCTTAAGATAAAAGCTCGCGCTTGGCAAAAGATCATAAATTTCCCTGATTTTAAGTAATAATTGCGAAATTCCCTGATAATTCCCTGATTTTTTCCAGAATAACAAAATTCCCTGATAATTCCCTGATTCCCTGATTTCCCTGATTCTGTAGACACCCTGCAAATGTTTTCATTTAAAATATCATTGGCTGTCCGACAAGAAGCTTACCTTATGATTATCAAGCAAACGTCAGAGCGATCCAAACTCCCATTCTGTTATAATAACTGTTAGGAGACCTTAAGAATATTGCTTTTTGTTGAGTCTATCTGTCTATTCATGGTGATCTATATTTCAAAACTATGTGTCTTACAGAAATGAAATTCTGTTTGTTTTCATTACATAAGCTACTTTTAAATTTGAAATAAACAGCCTAATTGCTTCGTATCACTAATCACCAGATCTGCAAAGGTAACAGCGATATGGTAGATGCACTGGAGATATTGTAGACTATTCAGTGGCGTACCAACGCCTTTGGGGGCCCGGGGCGGGAGTTCCATTATTCCACAACCAAAAAAAAAAAAACGGAATCTCCAATTCAACAACCAAAAAAAAAAAAAAAAGGAAATACTGCTTGGGTGGATGGGGCCCCTAGGCTGACTAGTGGGGCCCCCTAGGCTTGCTTTTACAACCAAAAAAAAAAAAAAAGGAAATAAGCTGGCTGGTGGGGCCCCTCCCCACCAATATTGCTCAGGTAAATAATATAAGGCTATTTTTGTAAGAAAAAAAAAAACTTTTTTTTTTTTTTTTTGCAGCTACCGTTTGATGATAAAAAGAACCTGCAAGAAATTTGCAGAAAGCTTAAAAAACAATTTCCGAACTTTTAAAATCAGTTGAATTAACTGCTTACTTCATCTTGGCCTCTTAAATCTAACTTCTTATTCAAATGATGTAAAGAATGAAAAAGTTCCTGCAAGCAAACAAGGTAAGCATTTCCAAGAACTTATTTCAAAATGCTAAGCTTTGTTTTTAAAAAATATGTAGCTCAACATTTTGTTTTGGACTGTTGCTGCTGACAGGTGGCTGCTCCTTTGGCTTGACCCTTGCACAGCTGTGGAAGCAGTCGACAAGTGCAACGATACATCCTCAAGCAACGAACACGAAATAAAAGAGGAAAAGAAATTGCAAACCGAATTTATGTTATTGCCATAATCGAAATCTAAATAGAAACGACTTGAATTTAAAAAAAAAAATTAATCAACACTATTTAGCCAGTTGTAAAAGATGACAGTATGGTTCCGGAACACTATTCCGATTAAAAGAATTTTAAAATAAGGATCAGGAACGGCGTTCCGTACATTTCAGATGAACAAAAAAAAATAGCAATAGTGATATAACATTTAACTTAAAGTCTACAAGAATTATCCGAATTAATAAACTGGATTGCATTGTTACGTTCCTTGAAATTATCTTAAAGTGTTTCTTCGTTATCATATTACTAAACTTAAAATATCAAATCAATCAATCAAATACTATAAAGCGAGAAATTATTATAAATTTTATCTTGAAAACGGGCCTACAGATTTGATGAAATGGGGCGAATCTATCGTTTTCGGGTGCGAGAAAGCGATTTAGCTAGGTTTCAACTTCGGGAACACTCATTTAGCGAGGGGGGGGGGGTCAATGATTGACCTGGGTACAAGGTTATTGTCTACAGTGTTCTTACTTTGTTTTATTTTTAATAAATTCGTGTTCTGTGCATTTCTACGTGTAATAAAATAATAATTTTATTTTTATCTGTAATAAAATAATAATTTTACTTAATAATAATTTTTAAAACTTTTTCCTTTCAACGTCGCGTGTATTTATTGCAGAGCTGTCCATTTCTCCGAAAGGGAGTGCAATAACCAGGTGATTGTCTACCGTGTTCTTACTTTATTCCCTTTATTTTACGGAGCCTCGGTCTTCCAGATACAGTGTTACCTCCGAATAACGGACAGTCACGGGACTGGAAGTTTTGTCCGTTATTGGGAGGTGTCCGCTATTCGGGAGGACTGTTTTTTTTTTTCGTTTTTTTGCTTATAGCATGTCATTTAATGAAAAATTACGTACAATCTTAATTAAATTTCTACAATTATCATTGCGATATGAGAGAATATGAACAATTGCAAATTATTTACTATATTCCTTTTTAAATGAGTGCTAATCCGTTTGTCTTACTTAAAATAATGATAAAATTAATTACAGTATATAGAAAATTAATTTCCAGCCATCCATTTCATGTCTTGAACGTGTCCATTCCTAAAGTTTGACCGACTTCTCTGGCTTTTTCTTGAAGGAAAACACCGCTTATAGGAATGTTCTTTGCACGAGCAAAGCGGAACCATTTTATGATCATTTCGTCGATTTTGCTTGTTACAGTTTTACGAAACTTCAAATTCTTCGAATTTTCGCTTGAATTCACCATCCACATTTTTCTATTCTCATCTTTGTCCTTCAAAAGTTCACTTATCTGAGTTTTTCCAACTTTAAAACGTTCAGCAAGACAACGCACACTCAGCTTTTCTTTTTCAGCAACTTCAAGAACAGTGAACAGTTTTTTCTTTCAGTGCCAATCTCTTCCTTTTTGACATCATTTTAATTCGCACTAAATTTAATCAACACGTTTATAGGATAGCTTTACGAGGGATTGATATTTACAAAGCAACTGCAGTGAAAAAAAGGGCCTTAGATTTGTGCATTGAACCATGGGACACCGATACAATGTATCAATGTATGGAACACCGATGTAAATACAACCATGATGTGTTTGTCGAAATGTTAATCGAAAAAAAAAAAATTTTTACAGTTAAAGTAACTGTCCGCTATTCAGAGTGTCCGCTATTCGGAGTGGATAACATGGAATGTCCTATTTTAAGGGACTGGGACCCGCAATAATGTCCGCTAATTAGAGGTGTCCGCTATTCGGAGTGTCCGTTAAAGGAGGTTACACTGTACTTGAAATTACATCTCGATAACAAGAAAGGACAACTAATTACTTTTGCTGAATTTATTTGGGATCATGCAAGGAGCACTTTTTTAGATCGTGTATCGCTTTCATTTAAATAATGAATAAACAAGACCAAATTTATAATCTTAAATATTTGTAACTTGAATATTATTGGAAATAGTACGAGACAGTGTCTTTGCCAGTGGGTGCAATGGTGTTGAAATACGACGGACGATGCCCTGAAACGGAGGAAGGAAAAAAACAAAAACAAAAAAACAGAAGCATAAAACAGCCATAAAAATAAACCCAACGATGAAAGTATTTAAGATATATGTAGCAGCTTATGTGGTCATTTATCACAAAATTAAAGGAGGAAGTTTACAAAGGTCTTTGACAAATCAAGTTGTAAATCAAGAAAGTTTACAAATCAAGGTTACTGTTTTGTCTGTGATATATTAGTCAATATTAATGTACATATATACTGTATATAAATTGTTCCTTAAGCTATTAAGAGTTTCTCAACAAATAAACGAGTGAATCTATACAATTTTCTTTGTAATATTTGCTTTGTTAAGTTTAATATTAAAATTAAAGATGAAAAAAAAAAAGTAACATTCAGGAAGAAATAAGTTTATGATAAAAATTGAAAAAAAAAAAAAAAACACAAAAAAAAGACTAAAATGATAAAGTGAGGTTGGGATATAGACTTAGCAAAATAAAATTCTAAAGAGATGTACAACTTTTGTAAACTATTTTTAAGTTATCAAAATTATAGAAAGACATTCTTAATCGCATTCTATTGATTAGTCCATCTATGAACCTTTACTAGATGGTAAACCTCCACTAAGAAAGCAGATGATGGATGTCTGCTTTCTCTCTATTAGGCAGCCAACAACGAATAGTGAAAATTCAATTCATCATTACAAAAATCTAAAATAGGAAAGGCATATATCAATGCCACTATTGGCCAATTAACAATGATTCATACAAACTAAAACGCAAATAAAATTAATTTGGAAGGCTCCTATTTCTTTCGGCTACGTCCTTCCTTTTAAAATTTTGTTTAAAGAGAATTTAATATTTTAAGGTAGGTTCCAACTGCTCTTAGAAACATTTCGTTAATTTTCATTTAACTATTTGCTAATTTAGGGATTTGTGATCTACTTTTTTTCCAGTTAAGATTGGTTAACTAACGGATACAATGAATTTTATTACAATCACAGCAAAAAGTGTGTGTTTTTTTATTGCTGCTAGAGACTGTGTTCGCTGATTCTTCTGTGTAACCCCTTGTTTATTTAAAGACTTTCTTTTTTGTAAACAGTATATTCCATTGAAATTTGCCAATGGAATGTATTGAACAGGAATGCTCCAAAGTGTTTTGTCTCGACATTAACCTCGAGGGGGTTGCCTGTATATATATTTTTTTTACTAAGTGTAACGGCTCAATTGGTGAGTTGCCATAAACGTCACCCACTATTTATCCATGGAGAACCCACACGTGCATTGCTGTCAGGGCTTGACCCGACCAGGTCGCTTAAAGGATTGCGGATGCTCCCAAAGCAAGGAAAGGCACTGATAGGAAGCCACCGTTTCACAAGAATCCGGATATTTTTCTTTTTTTTTTAATCTCGAGGAAATTAAAAAAAAAAAATATTACGTTTTACAACTATTACGTTTGATAACAATTATCTCTTAAAGCAATGTCTTCTTGATGGTAGGCGTGTAATGACAGTTATCCTACCACTATGATTATGTCATAACAACTGAAGAGTAATTTGTGATTGAAATATTGAGCAACTACGAAAATTGATCGATGTCTCGAGTTTTAAGATGGAAAAAGGTTTTTTTTACTCTTGCTATATTATTGTAATTATAGAGGCTATATTGAATCTTCCAATTTATCTCAAAATTGACATATATTTGAAGATCGATCTACTGATGGATGAATTAACTCCGGTTAGGACCTTTGGGGATCGTCTATAAATTAAGTTTTTCCTCATTCTGCAAGGCTTGATTCCTTCACCGTGTCTTTTAATTTTTTATTTAATTAACAAAGTTTAACCCTAAAGATGTAAATGTAGATTTCTTATAGAGCTAGCAAGTATTTTCCAGTTCCAGATTTACTTATTTCTTTATTCCGAATTACTATTTTAGTTCTTTATCTATTTTGTTTTCTAAATGTTTGAAAAAAAATTAAGAATGCTGCCTTAAATCGAACCTAATAGATATTAAAACTAAAACCTATTTACATTCAATTCTACGAAGGTGCTACATTATAAATCAGACTCCATTTGAAACTGCATTCACTCAATATCTCAGTTTGAGTTCAGCAGCGCCTTTCTTTAGGCTCATTGTATTGTATCTTCTAAGGGAGATCTAAGTTTTAAAAAAAAGTGAAATCTAATAATCTAAGATCAACTGTTTCTAACATCAACAAATAATATTTACTACAATTAACAACATTTTTATTTAACTTTTAATTTGAAAAGTATAGACATCAGCAAAATCAATAAGAATTGAAAAATCATCAATTATCTTTTTATACGATGTGTAACATTAATGTTAACCTTCAGAAAGATAAAAACTTGTAAATTCCCAAAAAGTATTATGTAAATAATAATAATAAACTAAAGGAAAAATGAAGCAATTAGAATTTAGACCTCCATCTATTTGACGACGATGAGGGGTAAATAATTGAGCAGGTGTTACAGGTGCGGGTGTCCTCATGCCTGTCCTTGTTAATCACCACCATAAAAATAAAGACTAAATGAAACACCTCGACAAGAACGAGAAAAACGCGTTCACTTTATTTTAATTAAAATCAGAGAAATAAGATTAACTTTGTTTACGAAAGATGATGATTCGAAGCCTAAAAATGACGTATTTGATAATGGCACCAAAATATCGAAACAAATAATAATTTTAAAATATCCATGATACAATAAAGAACAAAATAAAAAGTTTATGACATGATCTCAATACTCTTTGAAAAGATTTCAAATAAATGATGTATTTTTCTCCTTATCTATGAGTCCATTTTAGGCCTGAATGAATTGGACAGACTAACAAGTAAGTTTGCCTTTAACACTCTGCTTTATTAGAATTATTCAGTCATTTTTTTTTTTGTAACGACGCAGCTTCACCGACAACATATAATAATGCTGCTTGGCCTCAAATTGTTCGCCTGTTGAATATGTATCAAAACTCAATGTTAAAATAACAACAATTTACCATAAAACCTTCAGTTTCTAAAATATGATTGTTATCATACTAGAGATACCTTCCCTCCTTGATCAGATCTTGCCTATGATACTGGATACAATTCTGTTTTAATTCTCCATTTCCCATCTCAGGGCATTATTCTAACTGCGCCACTGAAGACAAGAATAATAATTAACAGACAGTTTTACAAGTCAGTCAGGTACTAAAGGCATCACCTGACTGCAACCATCTCCTTCTATCTTCAGTAGTTCTCTTTAAATCATAATAACTTCGGAATTTCAGTACCCTTTTTGTTTCATCTAAAAAAAATTTTTCTAGGCCTTCCTCTGCCCTTTTTTCCTATAATTTTCCCTTTCAGAAAATACTTTAAAAAAACTGTTATGGCTAATCACATGGGCAAAAAATTTTCTTTTTCTCAATTTCCTGTATTAATTTTCTCCTTTCTTTCAAAACTTGATTCGTTTTCCTATTTGTCCAACTAATTTTATCACCTTCCTCCATATCCACAGTTTGGCTGAAGGCGATTAATCTCTGTCTTCCTAACGTCCAGGTTTCACTACCATACATCAAGACGATCCACAAAAATGTTTTCAAAAAAACCTTTTTAATTCCAATTTCCAGAATTATTAATAGATCAACTGTTTCTAACATCAAGAAATAATATTTACTACAAATAAACATATTTTTATTTAACTCTTAATTTGAAAAGTATAGACATCGGCAAAATCAATAAGAATTGGAAAATCATCAATAATCTTATTATACGATGTGTAATATTAATGTTATCCTTCAGAAAGATAAAAATTTGTAAATTCGAAAAAAAGTATTATATAAATAATAATAATAATAATAAGGAAAGGAAAAATGAAGCAATTAGAATTTAGACCTCCATCTACTTGATGACGATGAGGGGTATTCACTTCTCTGATTTTGAAATGCTTGTTTCATAATAGCTATCCTTCTTTTTATTTCCTCTATACTTCTGTTATCTTCTGTAATATAACTTCCCAAGTAGCAAAAATTTAGATACTTGTTCCATATTTGCCTTCATTTTTTCATTACTTTTTTCAACTACCATTACTTTACAAGATAGTATATAATGTAATTGACAATGTTGTAATTTGGTCATGTACATTTTTTATTATATTAGTATATTGAGTATTTATTAGATAATACATATAATATGGTGCGTGTTTAAGGTGTTCTCTCATTCCATATAAAACTTCAATCAAAGCAAATGAAGTCAAAAATTCATTTATCAAAATCAACTTGAAATTTAAAAACTGGTGCCAATTATTATCCCTCTCTATTTTTTACTCTAATATTTTTATTGCTTTGTTATATTTGTTTCGATTCTGATTCTTTTACTTTATTTTAATATTTATTATTATTATTAGTTTCTTATTATTTAAAAAAAAAAAAAAAAAAAACCTTCAGAATTATTTTGTTTCTTACTGATCCGCCCACTCAAAACTAAACATCAACATTTTGACTTTCAAAGTAATGTTAAGACTATATATACAAAGTCTTTAAAAATTACAGACATTTAATTTTTACAATCTTTATCAAATATAAGATTATTAATATAAGAATTTAAATTTAATATGACCAATACAAAGTTAAAATTTGCTTTTTATATTTTACAAATAGCTACATTTATTCGGCTTAAATATCAACATAATCTATTCACTAAAATGATAGTGTTATTATCGATAAAACAGGCAATGAAATGTCGAGACATATTTTTAAAACTGTGTATTTTAAAATACTGACATGTTATCTTCTAATGGTACAGCGTTTCTTTAGTAAGGAAGTATGTGGTCTAAAGATAACAACCTGTTGGTAATTCAATACAATCTCTCTTCTCCCCTCGATGACACACGCAGTGAAAAGAAACTAAACATTTCCTACATTCAAATGTTCTGTTATTTTCATCAGGCCTGGATCTTGTTTATTAAATCAGAATTAGAAAATAAGATAATTTTGAAGGCTTGAAATAATAGATAATTTTCCTATAAATTCCTTAAGCTTAGATATCGAAATTAAAATTTAATTCAATTAGGACTTAAGATTTGATGTTAATTTTGTTATCTTCTTAACTCTTAAGCAAATCAATCTAATAAATAAATGTGTAAAACACTTAATTTTTATTTTACATGGACTTGCAATTCAGTAATTCTTTAATTGCTATATTATCCTCTATACCACGCTCCATTCTCCTCCAAACGGGTCCTAGGGCCTACCCAGCCCTCTGTAGAATGGGTACCGGGTTTCTTTCCCGGGAGTTAAAGGCGGGCGGGCGTCGGGCTGACCTCCCGACCTCAACCTAGTCCCGTTGGTCAAGTAACGCCGGGAGCCTTACCTCCCGCAAGCCCTTGGGCCTGCATAGGCCTGTCGTGGCATCCTTTAACTTTAACTTTAACTATTTATCTTTATTTCATAAACATTGTCTTTATCTTTATTATCCTCAAATTTCCCTTTTCAGTTGAACGCTGCACGGTTCCTCATGTCTTCTCTTCATTCTACTTTTAATCATTTTAAGACAAGCTTAGAAGTTATTTTTTTTCTCTTTTTTTTTTCTTTTTCACTTCTATATTTTCGAAGCCTTAGAAATGTAAAGGAAATTAACATTTTATTTATTTAAAAAAACAAATTAAGTTACATCAAGTAAACTACAACTTAAAAAATTAGTTTAAATTCTGAAGAATGCATGCAATACAATATTGAAATCCAATCGTAACAGTGGGAAATTTTCGCAGTTGAGTTGATCATCGCAACAATATTCCTGCTGCCTGGTAACGTGCGTGCGAACTTCAATTGTTGAGTAATTCAATTGTTGCTAACATACGCGCACACGTCTTTTTTTGTGTGGTTTTTTTTTTTTTTTAATATTATAGATAATTAAGCAGGAACTAATTTATGATGAAAGTAGTTCCAGCTACTAATCTGTTTTGCTCTTAATGATTAAAGTTTCTAGATTGAGAACTGGTTTCACTAGCTTCTGTAATTGATACATATCTGATATCTCACTTATAGTAATTCTTTGTATCTATAAATTTAATTTTTAAGATCTCATTTGTAAGCATAATTCAAAACATTGTTTATTACAATAACAATCTTCTTTCATTGCTTTTTATTCAAGTTAAACTTGCAAATAAATGAATTATTAAGCGATAAAAGAAGATAAATTCATAATTAAGTTTTTTTATGTTTTGTAAATGAATACGATAAAAAAAAAAATCATTCTAACCTTAGAGTGATTTGTAATTACTATAACAATGCAATATTCTAGAATAAAACAAATAATCAAATTAGACTAAATGTCTCCTATTTGTGATCCCAAACGGTTCAAAGAAAATAGCTCTATAAGACCGGCCATATATCATGAATTAAATATCGATTAACGTTTTACAGTCACTCAAATGCAATAGATACCTCTGTCTCTTTATGAACTTAAGTTACTTTCCTTCCCGACTTTTTTGGGATGAAAATCATTGTGGAGGGTAAAAAACAAATTTCATCTTAATTTTACAAGAAATTACGTCTCTATCTATTAAGGATCTCTTAAGTAGATGCACAGAACTTTTAAAACAAATGAACATCAATCTGTCTCTTTTATCAGTGCCTTAATGAGGAAGAGATTTAACGTGGCTGAATAATTAAAAAAAAAAAACAGGTAACAAACGAAGGCACAAAGCAAAAGAAGGAATTCGCACCCTGAGCTGTCACCGGGAAGAGACTGGGACTCGTCAGCTAGCCAAACTCCACCGATGACAGACTCAGAAGGTGCGAAAGGTTAAGGATCCCGGGTCTCGCTCCCGAGAGCGGGACCTCTCCCCGAAGAAACCCTAACCAAAAATAAACATCAATACAAATACAAATATTCCTTATCCTGCAATCCGCTAGACACAAAAGGAATTAAATGAAGGCATTAAAGAAAGCATCGAAGCCATGTGTTTAAAATGAAAAGAGATTTAACGTGCCTGAATACTTTAAAAAAAGGTAACGAACCTCTGCTAGAGCAGAGCCTTCGAAGAAGCATCAATAACATTAAGTTTAAACTATCCTATTGAATCCTAAAGGAAGCACTGAATCCTAAAATTAAAAAAAGCAAACAAATAAACAAAACAAAACAAAAATCCTCTGCCATAACAACAAAAGAATTTCTCGCAAAAAGAATAAACTTTTACAGTTTATTCATCTGCATTTGTTCCATTTTGAAACCCATTCTGAATTTGTTTTAGAAATAGGATACCTTTTCTCTTCCAAAAACTTTTTTAAAGAAAATTGGCACGTCAACGAGCATATTCTTATTTAATTAAATAAAAAAAAACTTAATTTGTTTTCTATCAATCTTAGGACATCAAATTCTTATCCGAGAGCAAAGGCGGAAGGACAATGGCGTCATTTGAATAACTTGCCTGAGATGTTAGTGAGATATAGGCCTAATTAAAATCCGAGAAGTATTTAGCGTAACATAAGCAGGAAAACTAAATGAGAATAGCTGAAAAAGAGAATGAATTAAAGAGAGTAACTTTATTAACACAATCCTGAAAGGAGAAGAACATCTTTTACACTGCAGACAGTTAAGAATGTGCTTCAAGAACAGTGAGCTCCACAAAATTTCTAATGGATGAATACAAATCCAAAACACAAAAGATATATTTTTATAAGTGAAGATACTTAAAAGAATGAAAGAAATTTGCAATTGTATAGTTTCAGGATTTTTCAACAACGGTCTGAGATATTTATTAAGGAATTTTAAATAGACTGGACTGTAGGATACGAATATTTCTTAATTGATCACTACTTACGTGACTTCAGTAGCTCATCGATAAAACGCTTATCATGAACTTTTTCGATCAGCGATTGTTGAGTATTTTCCCTGGGTATTCTGTTTAGAAGAGTCGCCTAATTCTTTGTCAAAAAAAAAATCGGTCAAGACGAGCGACTATCATACTGACTCTCTGATCTAATTGTCCTATTAGGCCAATGATCGTATGAACCTCTACCTCCTGTAAAGCCCTATATTACCAGGTAATGGTAATATAGGGCTTTAACCTCCTGTGCTATCCATCTTCGTTTGAGGATACGATAGTTGATAAAATACATTGAAAGGTTAATCATCTTGAAATGCTGTAACTTCGATGCTATGTTTTTGTTTGAAATTTCCGATCTCTTTATCACGAAAACTTCTGAGCTGATGAATAGGAATAATGATGGTGATGAGTATTAAAAAAATCGGAAAGACTAACAACGCTAAGAATCTATCGAAAAATCTATTTTTTTTTTTACAATTTTTTTTTAGTTTTGCTACACAGAGAAATTTATAAACACAATAATGCCAAGAAAAATATGTTGGCTGCAATGAAATGAATGTCAGTTTCTTTTTTCTTTTGGTTACTTTTTTATTAAGATAAGATATTTTGAATGAGCTTATCCAGTTGTTCGTTATATTATATAAATAAAACTAATGTACGTTCTTCCACTGAGCCTTACACAGAGTAATAATAAGCTAGGGATGGCTCATTGTATTTTGGGGAAAGGATGCAGCACCCACGAATCAGGTATTCCCACTCACTCGGATGATTACGGATAAAACTGCTCACCCTCCCTGACTGCTTTTCCACCCCCGGGCAATATCCGGTCAATGTTCCTCTGTTTCCGGACAGATAAAGTGACCAGAGGCGGAAACCCATGAGCTGCTATTCTCCTCCTCTCCCATTTGTTATTCGTCTTTTTCCTTCTTTTCTTTTTTATTCCACTATTTCCCCATTTGATTAAATGGAAATACACTACTGTGTGACTACATTACTCCAGGAAAGTTCACGTATGATTAATATCTAATCGGCAATAAATTTGTCAACTCTGAGAATATGAGATCGTTATGGTGAAGTCTCTCCTTGCGGCAAAACAACAAAGTTGAAAAATATTACAACGTAAAAATACATTTTAATTCATCCGTTTTAATCTCGACACAGACCTATAGGTTGTTCAAAGACAGTATTTGCATTCAGTTGAAGGTTTTAAAAATAGCAAGCAATAATAAACTGAATCCATTTTAGCTTCTATTAAATAACTGACTTGAATCGATTGAAAAACTACACATTTTCGGAGACAATTTTTTTGAAATGGATCGAATGATGATTTTAACCTTTTTTTAATTTTATTTTACCTTAGTTTTTTATCAAGTGATTGTATTAAGAAGACCTTCAATATATTAAGTGGCAAACCAATAAACTATAAAAATTAAGAAGTAATTATTAAGCAATATTACTGATTCTAGAATGTTGTTGACTGCGTATATTTCTAAAGATTACTAATTGTTGAATTCAATGCTGCATCATGTCGATGAACTCTTCAGTACAAATCAACCATACAGAGAACTTTCTATAATTTATAAATATAAATTATTACATATCTATTTATTCTAATATTTATTAATATAATATCTCTTTCTATAATTTATTGGATATTCATTAATTGCATAGTTTCGCATTTTTTTTTTATCGTTAAGTTAGGTAGTTAGGAAGGAATACATATAAGTTATATAAAACAAGTAAATAAAAAAAAACATTTGCGAAGGCTGTCTGCCAATATCTGTCTGTCAGTTTTTATTCTCCCTTTTTTTTTCAGAAACGTTTAACCTACATTAAAAACCTTTGTGTTACAGGAAATTGTTCATATTTTCATTATTGTTCATTTATTCTATCGTGGTTTCCCTGAAACGAAGCATCGCAGCTAAAGCGGACCCCCCCCCCCCCCCCCAAAAAAAAAAAAAAAAAAAAAAACACCAAACAAATCACTTCATAATTTTGTTGTAAACACAAAACAAAGCGACTCTGGACAATTGCAATCTATCAAACGCAGAACTCATTTATTCCTGCAATTCAAGGGCCAAATATAATTTCAAGCGATGCCTGCATTAAGTTCATTTGTATGTCTAGACCCCATTTTTTACTGTACTGACGATTCTAAGTGGTCAATTGTCTTATTGGGTCGAGGGTATCCTGAGCATATGTAATCAATGTAATATAGATAGATAGATTTAGAGAGTTGGATTAAATCTATCAGTTATCTAGAGTGAAAAACACTGATCGTTGCCAGAATTCAAACATGTTACTCTTCGAACAAAGCGACAACTTGAAAAAGAATTCGCGCAAATCATAAGAAAGGTTTCTACAGTATATCCTAATATTAATATAAAATAAGTTGCAATGAAAGACTTAATTCAAGAATAGAAGAGCTTCAGAAAATAAAAATATTTTATTCGGCCACAATGTTGTGGGCCTAACAAAGGAGCTTTTAACAAGAACGTAGATGAGTCAAATCTAAACACCCATCCCAAACATGTTCTACAATCAAAAATTAACCAATTAAATCACAGCATTATTTACTTAGTTCTTTCTTCCAAAGCACTACAGCCCGATGTGGGCCAGGGCTTCCTTCACGATCTGCCTCCATTATTTACTTAGTTGGGATACAAAAAGAACCTGCGCAATCAAAAAGCCGTAGTTCTAAGTGCTGGTCTGCACAAGTGTTGCTAACGTTCTTACTGAACAGAGCGAAATCCCATGTACTTCTATAGAAAATGAAAGATGCGTCTACACGAGCGTTTTCAACATCACGCGAGATGCGATGAAAACGCTGGTGTAAACCAGCACTAAGAAAGTGCCATAAAAATAGTTTTATCATCACCAAAATTTAATAGATTTAAGCAGTAAGATTAAACTTTGAATAAAATTCTGCTGCAAATCAATGAATGCACTATTCTTTGAATTAATTAAAAATATCGAATTTTAGTCCATATTTAAATGTGGTCCTTATCTTTTGAATTACAACAAACTCTAATATGATGTATACTAATTCTAATCTTTCATTAAAGAATTTTAGATAAATTCGCAAATTATTCTTTGAGTTACTTAAGGACTACAGTATTTCGACTCTATATATTTACTATAAAGTGCCTTGTAAAATGGCGCTACAAGCAAAAGCAAATTAGGACTGGACAATAAGATTAAAATCGTAATGTGAAATTAAGAATTGATCAATATCTTATCATTTAAGTTACCGTATATGCTCCAATAGAGGCCCCCGGCATTTATTTGCAAAACCAGCCTCGGCTCCCGGCGCTTAATAGAGACCGGCTACTATTAGAGGCCGGCCATTATTAACAAAAACCTTCAGAACGCAATATTTTTACACATAAATAACGGCTAATATTACCAACAGCTACTTTATTTGAATTGCACATGCTACATAAGACTGTTAAAGATAAATGGCAATGTCTTTCTGTACCTTTCGCTGATTTTCGTCGTCCGAATCCGCAATGACGGCGGCCGTCTCACCGGAAGTTTCTTTCGCATATTCCACCGCGCGAATCTTAAAGGCAATGTCAAATGACCGTTTCGGCGGCATTTTGTAAGGCAATGTACCGTAAGGTATTACGCACGACTTACACTAGTACCGGTAGGCAAATATCAAAGACCTGGCTACTGTTAGAGACCGGCTACTATTTGGTAGTATCCCCTCTGCAGCCCGGCGCTTATTAGAGACCGGCGACAATAAGAGCCTCGGGGTTTATTGGAGCATTTACGGTATTTTATACTAACCCTTAACAAGAGTCCACAAACATCAAAACTTAAGAGAAGCAAATAATAAACTTTTTTTAAATATGAAATTAATGTTGCATTTTCTTTATTTTTTAAAGAATTTAGCTTATATTGTGAAACGTTTTTTAAGACTGGCTAAGGTAAGCTTATATCGAAACAAATCACATTTAGATAATATTACTAAACTCTTTAAATACGATATTTGATGTAGATCTGTTGATTATTTTCGAGTTGTCGAGTCCACAGGATTCTCAATGACAGAATAAAAGCGTCTTTCACATACACAAGGCTGGAAAAAAAAAAAAAAAAAAAAAAGCCTAAATTTGATCTAAGGAGCGAACAATGTTAATTTTCATTAAAATCGTAACATCGATATTTAGTACGAATAAATGAATTGTTTTTTTTTTTTTGTAAATTTACAAAACGGCCATTCCATGTAAAACAGGACAAACATATCATGCCCCTGGTATGGTCAATGCCCCTGTTCCCATTAATAGTAGAGGGAAATTCAAATTTTTCTAAAAAAAAGCCTAAATGTAGTCTAATAATCACCATCACATAGCCTAATAAAAATGAACTTTAAATATTAAATGAAATTTAATATTAATTTTTGTGTTTTGGTTTTTTCAATATTCAATGCTTTTTTACTATTCAATACATTATCAAAATTACAAGAGGCTAATTATTGATTTTTGTTTCCACAATATCCCAATGTGAGTGCAGGTTGTGAGGGTTGGGTAGCCTGTAGTAATGTAACAATGCAATGATACTAGTCAGTAGATAGGTTGTAAAAGGTAATGATTTCGCAGTATGTCACACCCGTAACAGGCTGTCACACCCGTAACATGATTTTCTGAAATTTTATTCTAGCAAAATTTAAGCCTATATAAAAAAAGATGAGCATCCCTAGTTACAGTGAATATTCCTATAATAGAAAAAAAATATAACCTTTGTCTAGGCGTTCTCAATTCACAGAATATTTTCGAATACGTAGGGAACTCAGAAACCAATGTCCATTTAGTGTAACATCTACTAATTATTTTTTTTAGCATTGACCACAATATTTTCCTAACATTACAATTTATGCAAATATTAACAACCCTAAGAACTATACTTTTGCAAAAAATTACGAATTTATATGTAGAAGTTTATTAATTATAGAGCAATTAGTGTATGCGATATGTCACACCCGTAACAATGGAATGGCCGAAAAGCAAAAATCATTCAATATTATAGTTGAAAAAAAACGTGTTGCATATTTATATGACTAACATTACATTCTTATCACTATCATATAGAGAAAGTAAAAATACGGAATACAATATGAAAAATGTAATTAATATTTTTGTTAATTAAATTAAAATCTGAGTTTTCTTTGAAATTTTTACTATTTTTTTACATTTGTTATTTCTTAAATTAAGAAAAAAACCTAACAAAACTAAAAGATAGATATTCAATTTACATCTAAGCTAAGCATTTGTTTACATTTGTATTAAATATTTGAATTGTATGTTTGAAAAGAGGATTTTCTTTCCAATAACTGCTTACGAAATGTGAAATGTAGTCAGTTTTGTTACAATCAATAAAGGAGACCTTTGCGCTGCCGGCACACTTTTCAAATTTTAATTTTCTTCTTCCCAACACTGATGGGCAAGGCTCGAGAAATCCAGTCGTCCACTGGCCAAGGGCGAAAAATCACGGAGGGTTGACGAGTGAATTCAATTTTAAAAATAAAACAACGAAGAACCTTTCATTGCAGGAAAAGCAAAGGTTTTCTTTGTTTATTTTATTGGTTGAAGACGATCGTTAGAGTATGCGATTATTATTATTATTATTATTTTTACTACAAGTCAATTTCAAGATTTAACCTGTGTTTCTCGAGTCTTGCTGAAAGGAAATAAATAATAAGAACAAAGGACCAAGACGCCAAGGATGTTTATTTAGTCTATTGTCACTCAGTCTAAGTCCCCCACCCCCGATGGGAGATAAACAAGAGAAGAACATTCTTGAAAGCCCGTGGAAGGGTCTTCTTGAAACATGATTGCGAACAGAAGTCTAATCTTTGTAATTTAAAAAAAGTTGTCTTTATGGTTCATTAGCGCATAAAGATACCAAAAAAAAAAAAAAAAAAAATCGCACAGAAAAGCAGAACAGATGAAGTAATGCAATACTGATCGTTTTAGCAGTTCACTAATTTTTTTTTGATTTCACAGGATTAAAATTAATTGTATTTTTTTAATTTAAGTAAGTAATGAGGAATTAGTTTAATGTCTAACAGATGGATGTTGACGATCTCGTTTGCGTGAGAATTACGGAAAACACAAGATCTGACCATTAGCCTCTTCGGCAGGTCACAAGGAATTTAGTATTTTGAATGTCTGTCACTAGGAAATGCTACCTAATGAATTTATTGTTTGTTTATTGACTGTTTTCAATTTATGAAAACCGTATTAAAATGTAGTAAAAGTCTCATGCATTTCTCCGTATTATAATTAAAATATTTCAATTTACCTTGCCGTTTTGTGAGAAGACATGGATAGAGGCTATTCTCGCGTAAATTACGTGAAATCACGAAAATACGAGATCGTCAAGATCCGTCTGTTGGACTATATATAAGGTTAATTTACATTCAATGCTAGAATGTGGATTTAGATTTCTAATATTGTCAGAACAAAAAAACTTATTTTGCGTCAAATAATGAATACTACTCTAATCACAAATAACAGTAATGAAGCAAAAAATAAAATCAAAATGATGGAATAAAAGTGATATTATTAATTGTAAGAATCAAGAAAATAAAGTTCAAATAATGTTCTATTTGCAAAAAATACACCCTCACTCTCTGTCTGGCTGTATAATTTCAGTAATATGATCAAATGTTGATGATGATGCATCATTCAGATCTCTTTTGTTGATGCATAAGAAGAATCCTGATACAACTTGGGTTCTTAAGTAATTATTTGCTATTAATTACTTCTCCAAAACAGAATTTCTTATCAATTAACTACATTTTAAACCCATTTTAAGGTGATTATTGCAGATTTTCTCTCTCTTTTGATCAGATAAAACTTTTTAGTAATATTCAAAGCCTGTCACTTTGCTTTAAAAAGAAAAATTCAATAAGTTTTTATAGATTATCATAGATAATAGGAAAAAAAAAACCAAAAACAACCCTATTTCAGATACAAAATAATTACATTGCTTTTCTACGATAGAGTATTCTATAGATTCGAAAAAAAAAAAAAACAGAAAAAAAAACCCACCGGTCAAACCTCGGACGTACATAAGCTGAATATAAATGAACCAGTTTTTTTTTTTTTTTTAAATTCTCTAACAAATAGAACCCGAATGTGATTTTCCGCTTTTCTTTGATATTTTTTGTTCTAGAGATAAGAACGACAGACAAAGATAAAACAGACAGACAGACAGATGGAAGATGAAAATAAAATAGTTTTCCTTGTTTCTTACAGAAGTTATGTGTTATTCACTTCATATCTCGGCAACAATTTTCTTCTACAGACATCGCAAGACAAGAGAAATAAGGGAAGAAGACGGAGAGAATTAAAATAAAAGTATTTTTCAAGAGCGCTCATGTTTTGATAAAATGAGTTTACGAGGAAAAGTTTAAGTTAGCATTCATTAGGATAAAAATACTGTACAATGAGTTACTACAATATTTCAACTCGGCGATAATTGAACATTAATGTTTGTAATTCAGGATTGACTTTAGATCAGTCGAGACATTAGATAATCTGAAACTTGGTAATAATCCATTTCGCAATTCGTTTCTCTTATCAAGAAAAGTCAAACTTTCTCTGAAACAGACTGGTGTGTAGGAATTCTTCTCGGCATGTCTTCTTCTAAGAACTGTCAGAATATTTTTTCCCTGTTACAGCAGTGTTATATTTGTATTCTAGCAGATACTCTTTTAATAAGAAAAGTGCATAGAAATTTTGATTAGTAACTTTTCTTCAAAGTTAACTTCAAGACATTTACTTTCTCATCTTCTTAAACAGAACTATTCAGATAAGTCAAATACAGACAGATAAAAAAAAAAAATACTGTTTAAAACAATAAATTATATTTTAAACTTCAGTAATGACTCAACAGTTACATAAAGTTTTATTTTTACTTCAATTCGTTAATCTTTATTTAATTTTAATTTTCACGTTATCTTTTTTCTCTTAATTTAAACTCCAATTATGCATTACTTTTAAATTGTTTGTTTAAAAGGAATATATTATATTGAAAATTCTTAACGTAATGTCAATAGAAATTCAGATAATAAATTTATTCAACAACAATAATTGAAAAGAGAGATTGACAAAGCCCATGCAATCTGCTTAAGGTTTTGTCAATCTCTTTATTAAAATGAGCAGTGCATGTAAAATTGTACTTTTAACAATAATTGAACTTTAGTAAAAAGAATGACTAGACATATCTTTACAAATAGTAAATGTTAACACTGAAAATATCTTATTTTCTTAATTTAGGAATTACTCACTGAGGAAATTAATACGTATTTTATAAAAAATGAAATTTCATTAAAATTATGATGTTCGAAACCCTTTCCTCTGACTTCTTTTGTCAAAATAAATAAATAAATAAATAAATAAATAAATAATAAAAATAAATAAATAAATATCTTAACAAAGGAACTTAAGACAAAAAGAGTCGAAATGTCGTGATTTTAACATTGCTATTCTTTTATATTTACTAAAAAGTATAATAAAACAGTCTTTTTAATAAAAAATTAAAAGAATAAAAAGAGTGGTCTAAAAGTCATTTAGTTATATTCTATTTACTTGAAAATGTCGATCGGTTTTATATCTTCAATATGAAAACTTTTAATGCTAAAAAAATATGATTAAAAAAACACATCAAGACGGAGATTAAATTTGGAGATATTTTGATTAAAACATATTTCTCGAACCCATTTTTTTTTTGCGAAATTAAACAAAAGCTTTTCAAATTTAATGAAAATGGTTAATCAATAAATACTAAATCGAAATTAATTAAAAATTAACCGTTAAATGTAAGGTTTTTTTTTTTTTTTTTTTTTTATATAAATGGCAAATTCCAGTGGCTCTGTTCCGAGGGTCTTTTTGTACGTTCCCTGAACTTGGAAGGCCACAAATATAACCCCACCATCTTTGCCTTGACCTTGACGAGAAAATTATATTGTTGTTATTGTCGTGCCTTAACTTCACTCAACAAAAGCATGTCGTGCATTACAAAGACATTCTGTACTGAGCTGTCACTGGCATTTGGCTTATCAGCGAATAATTCCTGTTTCTTGTAATTCTCTTGAGCTACTTAAGCGCAATTGAAAAAAACATTTACAAGCCGCTACGGAAGCTTTATTTAAGAGGAAAAGAAACATCGGACTACCGACAGGAATTCTGAAAAGGACTCTTATTGTACTTGAAGTTTAAAAAAAATACCAAATCAAGTGAAATAACCAGAGATGAAAAACCCGAAGCTGACCACGTTCCTCAAAACAACATTTGATTTCGTAATCTGACATTACGACTTATTTAAGTGAATTGAAAAATCAAAGAGGTAGAGAATTTGTAAAGTTACATTGTAAATCAAAGTATACCGTACTTAAGAGTTTATATAAAGAATAAAGATGACCGAGTTTTATAGAATTATGTGTTTAATAAGTAGCAATTTTGTAAATCAATCGGCATTATCTGATTGCAAATTAAAACTTGAAAAAGCCTGTAGTAAGTCCACAAATATTTATTTATTCTCGTTGATTTCATTTCGTCCCGAAGCAGAGCAATGTAATCTCTCTTGGTGACACCAGGGAAAGGTCTTAATGTGCTATTAGTAAAAAAGAAAAAAAAATGCCTTTTCTTCAACTAAAAGCAGACCACAGCTTACAATCTCAAAATAAAGAAGCTAGTTTAAAACACTTGTTATGAAGTTATTGATAAAACTGTACGTTTTAAGGTCGTATTTTTCAACTGTCTCATCCATCAAAATACACATACGCAGATGTAGCCTGTAAGGAAGCTGAATATATACTGAATCCTTTAAAATGGATAAAATTTATATAATATTACTTAACTAATTAAAAAAAAAAAACAAAAAAACATTAGAAGTTAACTTCACTGTATAGGCCTACATTCAGGATTGCACAATATATGTCTTAGAGGGTAAAAAAAAAAAAGACTTAAAAGTATTGAATATCTTACAGTGAAGTGAATTTCTAATGTTTTTTTTTTAAATAGTTAAATACTATTATACATACTTTATCCACTTTATAGGATTCAAATATATATTTAAAGTCTTTCTTTTTTTCCTCTCTTAGACACTTACGTAGTTTCTCAAATCTTGCCGAACCAGCTAGAACAATAAACTTTTCAAGAAAAATAATAATAGTCGGCAAAACATATTAATTACAAATATGTGATAGGCTGCCGCAGTCTTTTTTTTTTTGCGGTCTTCGTCTTTAAGATAACTGCTATAGAATTAGACAGGTTTCTCTCGGATTCCCAGAGATCTTATTCAGGAAGCCCCAATCTGCCGGAATCTATCAACCCCTGAATATATCAGTACAATTCATTATTAAAATGAAAATTAATAAGGAATATCTTCCTTATACTAAAGTATCCCAGGTGCCTATTAAGGATATTGTGTTTTTTAACCAAAAATATTTGAGTATTTCTTTGACTTGAATCTTTTTCCAGCCTTACTGAATAAAATAATTAAAGTCAGAACTAGCCGCACACTATACATAAAGTAAGAGAGAAGTCTGAAAAAGTGATGAGAGATTGGAGTTCCATGTTTTCTACAAAAGCATTTTACTATTAAAAAAAAAAATAAAAGTAAAAAAAAAGTATATGTTGATATCTTCTAGAATCCACTGGCATATTTTATTGGTAGACTATCTCAAACATAAAAAAGTATTAAAAATAGAATAAATAAAATATTGATATCTATGTAATATAAGCGACTGAGGAAGAAAAAAATCGAGTGTGTTATCGAAACAACCACAGCAACGAACTGGCTGAGAGTTCAAAAGCGTGAGCTGAAGAACTGAAGAAGATAATGATATCTATATTTTTTTTTCTTTCAAGACAGTTACGTTTTATTGTTGTCAGTGAATTTTTGAATAGTTTAACTCGGTAAATGGCTAACTAGAGTTTTTTTACTGAAAACCATATTCAAAACTGCAAAAACTCCAGTATTTTAAATACTTTCTTGAGTTTGTTTTGTAATTGTTTATTATTTTAAACAAAACGGAACTATAAGGTTATTCTGTGTGCATATGTGAAATGTCCTCCACAGCCCAAACTGAAAGTCGGAGCCCTCTGCGTTTGGGGGAAATCCAACTTACGGTCCAGGCACATCCGGTTTTAGGTGAGTTAGGAAAATATTATTAAATTGACAAATTTTAGGCCTATCTACACTGTAAGCATAGTCGGTACAGAAAGTGATATATGGTATAAAACAACGAAAATGATATACGGTCACTTAAGGGTCAGTTACTGATCAGTTGCTCGCCCGACAAGTATTACATAAACTCAAACGCAAGGATCGCTTGAAATCTTGTACCTGAATTTCAACGGCGTGAATAAATAAGTTTTGCGCGCCAATCAATACTCGTGCTACTTCTAACAACGCAAGCGCTTGAAAGATTTCAAATTGTAAGGGGTCGGTTTGTTCTGTGTTTGCTGCGAAATTTACGATTTACGATTTTGTGAATTTACGATTGTTATTAAGATGAAAGAAAAATGAACCTTTAAAATTTAATCTGATTACTGAGTACAGTTAGGTAGGATTTTTAGGTAAGGCAAGATTACCAGAAGCTAAATATACCTAGGATTTCTTTTACGACACCGCTTGAGAAGCTCTGTTTTAAACTGTTGTACGTCACTTGGATTTCATTTTCAACTCTCTTGGATTCCGAGGATTTATTTTTTTTTTCTCCAGTAATTATTTATACAAAATAAACCGAAATTTCAAAATGAGAATTTGAATCGATTACAAGCAAAGCGTCTAGAATTAAATAAAATAAATAAAATGTATCGATTAACTGAGCACTGCTCCGCCTCCATAACAACATGGCTAAATTGATAACGAATTTTCTTCTTAACAGAATTTCATTAGCAAGCAACAATTGCAATGAACTCTTAACTTGGACGGGGAAATAACTTAGCCCCAATAATCAGACAGAAAATCCTATCCTAGAAATTTGAAAGAAAAAAAAAAAGAAAAGAAAAAGACGGTCGTAATTTCTCTGAGCTTCCCCTTGTCTGGAACGATGACAATTCACCGACCTCCCTACATCCTAAAAGGCGGGTGTACTTTATGGATGCTCTTTAACAAAATCGTTTAGTTCTATCTTAATAAAATCTAACATAAAATATACTATCGATTGAACCTGTGAAGTGTTAGTATTTCATCTGAATATGTTTCTCCTTTGCTGCACAGATATCACGCTAAAACAACTAGACTGACTTCATTAAAATTCGGTACGATATCATTTACGGTCCAACTTATAATATGAGCACGATTACTTTGGTCTTCATCCTTTTAACCCAGTGCTATTTGCTCAAAATTGACCCCATGCTGCAAAGTTAGTCCCAATTCCTGGATTTGAAGATGAGTAATTACCTGAATAGTATTACCAGTGTTATCTGGGACTTACCGTAAATACTTTAAAATCCCACATTAAATATAACTAATTATATTGCTGTATTTAATTATTATTTTATCTATTAAAAAGTAAAAAAAAAATATCTAGAAGACAAGTACGACAATAACAGACATACGTATCACCAAGATGTATTATGGGCAGCAATGGTTTTCCCACGATTCAATACATTGTTGTAACTGTTATGCTTTTACACAACATTGTCTACAATCATAACTCTTTGAAACAGAGACTTTGAAAACACCTCCGTAGGTGATACTTTTTCTAGTTTCAGGTCTTGATCCAGGAAAAACTGTTAAATTCCGATACACGCTGAACGAGGAAAAAAAAAATATCTTTTACTGAATAAATACCTGTAATCTTAATCGTCTCTTATGTAGTTTTCCAGATCCGTCTGTGTGTAAACTACTTTCCTATGTGTTTGGAAAATAATTGTTATTTCCCTGTGAAAATAGAAATAATTTTTACAACGAAATGTCCGCGACAGTGATCGAACCTGCAACTTTCTGATACGAAAGTTGGACGTCTCATCCACTAGGCCATGAGAACTACATTAAAATTATTGTTGTTAAATAACTCTTATCACTCCTTTTGTATATGTGACGCAATGAGAGAAGAGCCAGAGAAAAAAAAAAAAAGAAATAACTCATCAAATAAAAAAGAAATTTAAATTTCAATGTTCATTTTTTTTAGCCTACTACAAGCGTAGACCAGACGAGCATTAGATGCAGAAGCCCGCCCTCAGCGATGAACTGAAGAGTGGTTAGAGACATTTCTCGAAATGAATGAAGAAATTAAAAATAATGTTTAAACACAGAAAAAAACTTCTACTTAAAATACTCTATCTCAAATAAAAGCCGTCACATTGTTCTCTCGTGATTGCTGACGGAGCGTATACGCTAGTCAAGTAATAAAATATCATTGTTGAAGAAAAAATGCAAAATTCTTTTTGTATTGTATTGAATTAGTATCAAGTTCACTGATTAATTAATAAAAATATCGGTGTTCTACGTCAAAAAGAATGAATCGCGAAGAGAATCCATTCGTAAGCGCATTGAATATACATATTTATTATTGCGTAGAATTTCCTTGTGGTGCTCTGATGCAGAAGTTAAATAAGAAAACAAAGATTCTTTTTTTTTTTGGTCTTCAATTTTACAGTATTCAACGAGCACAGCATGAAACTCTACCATATTTATAAATAATTTATAATTTCGTATTTGTAGAAATATTCCCTTGAATCTGTAATTAAATAGTTTCTACATTTTACGCTTTTTACAGTTGTAACCGCGAATGTTTTAAGTGACCGTTGTAAGGTAGAATTATCTCTGTGATTCGAATCTTAGAATCATCGAATATTAGAAAGAAAGCTTTCAACCAATAAAATATTTTCAAATTACTATTACATGAAAGAAATACAATTGAGTCTCACGACGAGGATTTCGAAAATTTCCTTTGGATTCCGATTGGGTTGTCGGAGACACATATATCTTTATATCAACGGCTGCTGGGGGTGGAGAAAGGGGATACTTCGCAGGGGGTGGAAGGGGATCGCGGGAGAAAAGGGTGCAGGGGAAAGAAAAGCCGTAGGGGGGGAGGAGTGTAGAGGAAGGAGGCTGTTGATGCCAAACCCCGTGCGACGCGTTTTTATCGTTTCGAAGTCTTGGGTAGATGGGGCGGACGTTGGGGGAGTAGGGGAGGGCAAAGGATTGTTATTACCCCCCTCGGAGCAGTCGATCTGGTCGCCGCAACGGAGACCAGTCCATTGTCTGCCTTCAAGACAGGGGTGCAGGGTGGAGGCAGTGGGTGGGAACCCCTCACTTATCCGTCTCTCTCCCTCTCCATCACCTGCCTCCCCCCCCTTTTCCCGCGGGAATGGAATGATCAAACCTTGCAGCCTCCTCCACGACGTGGGGGTGGAATGGAATAGCTGTGCATCGCATCTCCCCACCCCCACCCTATCTCACTGCCAGCGTTCGTGCGGGGGTGTTGAACACAGGGAATGGACTCAAGCGAGACGGCGACGGACCACCATTGCACAACGCCAAAGATTCCTTGCATTCTTGTCTTCAAAAACCCAACAAAATAAACCAAACTCTGCTTTGTTTCAAAGCAACCGTAACAAAAAAACAACAATCCAAGGGATTCAGGTAAAAATGGCGAGTTCCAATATGGCCTCACGTTAGTAAAGCCCATCGTACGGGGCTTCCTCATCTCGAAATGCCATCACAGACACCGAGTCGATGTTATGACGAGACTGGCAATTACGTATGTCTGAACCTAACAAGGATATCAAATTAAGAGCCACTTGCATTTCCTCATGCCTAAAAAAAAACAATGAAAATACTGTATTCGATTGGAATTCCAAATAATAATGTTCAAATGTCCCTCTGTTTACCCTACATTCAGTAGCAGTGAAACTTGATACGACTTTTTTTTCTTCTTTTTTATTAGCAATAAACATCTAAAAGATCTAAAGTCGTTAAACGATTTATTACTCAAGAAATTAGCCGTTCATGTATAAAATTCTTCTCTACAACATCAGACAACATCTGGGAATCGTAACAGAATTAGAAGCCATTCAAGAAGGTGTTATTCGTTTGAAGTGAGGTAGATTACAATTACTTAGCAAATGTATTTCGACAGATGTTTTTATATTATTATACATGAATTTAACAAATGCAGCACAATCATAAGAATCGTAGTAATTAACAAAAGCGTAAATATCAATGTAAGTAAAAGAAAAGGATAAGAAAAAACCAGAACATAGAAATAAACGTTTTGCATTTTATGATGTGGTATAGTTTTTAATTAGCTTAAACAAACAAAAAATAATGTTTTTCGATAGTTCTTAATTCCGTACGTTGTGAGCATTTGCTACTAACAAAAAAAAAATTAAAACAAATCTCCTTTTTGCACATGTCCACGCTCAATATTAGCTAAGGAGCTCGAAAATGGCGTCCTGTGACCAACCAGTGTCTGACCGTTTTCCCGGCTTCTTGTACCTACGACGAAGGGAGTGATCCAAGTGAGAAGCCTCCCCTCGACGCGAAATATATGACACTGCAGTGAGTACTCTACCTCCCACCCACCCTCCATGAGCCCTGATCCTCTCATTTTAAGCAAAACACTAATTTAACCCTTCCTCCAACAACAACCAACAATGGCGTCGGCTCTTCTTCTACTAAAGAATTCCGCCGCCGGGTTTTTTTATTTTTTTTTCGCTGCTTCTTCGTGTTCAGTCGACGTGACAACAAGTTGTTATTTTGCACAAACACTCATTCCTCCCTCCCCCAAGCCCCAACATATCTGCTCTTATTTCACTATTACGAAAAGGGGGAGAATTGAATTTTTTCGGATGAATGTTGCCCAATGGGATCAAAAGTTTGAAGGAATGTAGAGATTGTAGTTGGAGGGTATTTATTATTCTGTGGGTGGCTAAAGGGCTCTTTTATTTGTATGTTGATGTAGGGACGGTCAACTAAATGCGAACAACTCAAAAGACTCATTTCGAAGTTCCATAAAATTTAAATTTATTTTTTTCCTCCATTTCAGTGTTCTCCACCTGTAAAGGATTACTAATTTTGTTTTGGCATTCGCTCATATTTAAATTATAACATTTACGATGATATTTTACGCGTTACAGGATTTTATTTCGGAGGGAGCAAGTTTGGAAGCCCATCTCCCAAAATCAAAAAAAAAAATAAAATAATAATTCGGGGATGGGTTTTAAAGCCCCCCCCCCCCGCCACTAATACACGCTTATTTCAGAACTTAAATATCTAACTCTTTTGAAGAGCCTAAATCAATCTATTACCGTTTTTAATTGCTTTGTATATCGCAATTTTCTTCTTCTTATTAAGTAATTCGTAGATATTTATTCACAGAGAATGTTAAAATTTCCTTCCGCAACAAGTAAATGCTTAATGTGTGTTTAAAAATCGCATTAAATTGAATAAGAAACCGAAACACCAAAATTTGTTAAAAAACTTCATAATAAAAGTTTAAAAATACATTACGGATAAAAAAGAGCTTTCGGAACCTTACGAATGTAGTATCAGAGTCTGGTGTCTGGAGGGAGGGGGGAGATGGCAAGCTCACCAGAATGATGTACTAAAATGTTCTTGATTGTTTTATAAAACAAATTTACATTTCAACTCACTGCAATCTATTCGGAAGTAACATTTTCAATTTACAGGGTGTAAATGTACAAATTTTAATAGGAGGTAGGGAGCATCAAGACAAACTTTTGCGTCTAAGAATAAAAGTCCGCTGACGGCAACCTTCGGTGATAGAGGGCTTTGTTGCCTAGCCACCAAGATCGCCCGATTTACATGTATCGATTTCTTCCTTTGGGGACACATGAAGACAATGTCGCAAGAATCGATGCTGCCGCTGCAACCGCCCGTAGCAGAAGTTTCTTTCGTGGGTGGGGGGAGGTCACTCCTAGAGAAAGTGCCGTGCGATGTCGGCCATGATAAGAATATCAACACTCCCTATCTTCCAGCGGATGTCGTAACAGGCGAAAATTTTACATTGGTATAATTAGTTCCTTTGATTTCAACTCTGACAGAGTTTTTCTTTGTTTAGACTTCGGAAGGGGCTTCAGCGAAGTTACCGTCAGCGGACATACATTCAAAGAAGCTAAAAATTTGTCGTGATGCCATATCTCCTTAAAATTTGTACAGAGTTTTGATACACACTGTACAACGTTAAAAGGATTAAAACATATCGCTGATTAAGGTTAACAGTAACTTTTTTCCCCTGCTTCTATTATTCTGTAACAATTTAATAGGAATTTAATTACAAAATACTGGCGAAATTAGGGCGGTGTGCACCAAGCTTTCGTTAGCTTTGAGGGTTGTCAAATCTCCCCTCAACCGACATTTGTGCACTAACATTCATTAGCGGTTTAACAGTCGTTAAAATCGCTGATGAGTCGTCAGATTTTAACCGCCTGAATTTGGTCAACTCGTCAACTTCCATTAGCCACCGTGCCGTTCACCTTTCAAAGGCTTTTCTATTAAAAAATTCCGAAAATAAGGTAACCTTCAAAGGTTACCTTATTTAACTCCTTTGAAAGTTCTTGCCTTGAAAATTCTTGTCTTCAAGAAAAATATTTTGCCGACATAAGCTGCCATTTTGAAACGTATTTGTGCCTACGAAAAGTCATCCGAAAATGACGTTAAATGATATTATCAATCCAGATACTTTTAGAAACACGATATGCTATCAAGGACTCATCAACGAAGTTTTGTCAAAATTGTGTTTGGTGCACACAAATTTTTTTTTGAAGACTGATTAACACTGATTAACCTCATTAGTTGACAACTGATTTGACAGAGCATTGGTGCACGCCGATCTTAGATGCAATACTGCTGCATCTAAAAGTAATGTATCTACCTTTTACTTCAATAATTTTACTGCAGTAAACGAATGGAACAGGACAGAAAAATAGTGAATACTAATAAATTCTTCAGCACATGCACTGCTAATTTCAATTTTCAACTTTTTTTTTTAACTCCACATCAAGAATTTGAATATACTAACGGAACATTGAAGTGGGACGGAATGACCAACGATACAATGATCCGTCAACTGTTTCTAGAAGTCGCGAGAAAAATGAAGAAAAAAGGGGTTTTCTAGTGTAGATAACAAAACTTAAAATATGATTTATCTATTCACAATGACTGTCAGATCTGAATATATTTATATAGTATGCGTTATTACATGAGAATCTTCAGACATCTCCTTAGACCACTCATGAAATACAGTTAGGTCTTGTGCAAGAAGTCATTGCAGGATGATCTTCTACATCAGAGCTTCTCAGCTGGTGTACTATAAGAAAAACTTGGGAATGCATTTGTAATAATATTTAGTTCCAATTGTTACCAAATGCTCTAATTTAGCCTAAATTCTTAATACCAAGTAAACTTGGCAGAAATATCAATTTGAATGTGTGACTTATTACTTGGCAAACAAAAATGTGAGCTACATTCTGTTAAAATAAATGTGGAACCTCCAAAGCCATTATTGTCTACATTCTGTTTTGCTTTCGAAATGAAACTTTAAGTAATAATTCACACATTCAAATTGATATTTCTGGAAATTTTTAAATGTTTAAAAGGTATTGTTCTTCATCTTTACATTATACTGAAAATTTAAAGATTATCGTTTTTGAAAGGATTCTATTAGATGTACACATGTAGAGGACGACAATGAAAATGTTTAGTGAGCCGTAGATTTTAAGAACAATGTATGACTTTAGTAAAGACGGAAATGCGCTGCGAAGCAAAGAAGTTTAAAAAGCACTGCTCTAAAGAAAATGTTTAGGGAAAATAAATTTCGATAGACTTTTCTTCTAAACATATCAATATCAATATTCAATAGGTTTTTCTTCTTACACATTTGTCACTGCATTTTACTGATACTTTACTAGAATTACAATGACTAGATTTTAAGTTAATATTTTTTTAATTTAAAAACTAATTAATCTAAATACTTTTTTTTTCTTATAGTTTTCAAAAGTGCGATACGCGGCTATTCCTATTGGAGCTGTTCCAAAACACATCACAGCGATCTTTGCTATTAAAGACATACTGAACTTTTTATAAACTAATAATTTAAGTATCTGAAGCTCCCTCCTTCTTATAATAATAATACTAATAATAATACTAATAATAACAATAAAAACCATTGATATTTTCGTGCAAAACAAGAGGCGTTACTTCAATAAACTGAATTTTTTTTCTGATCAACAAATTAGATACGAAAAAAAATATTGGAGATATTAAAAAAAAAAAAAAGGAATAAAAGATCAGGAACTCTGGAGCTATTAGAACAAGATAGGAAAAGTAATAGATACAAATCTTGAGTGTGAGATGTTTAGAAGCATCATTTTATGAAATTGTCTGTTGGACGATTCAAGATCGATAGAAATTACTACTTCTACAATATTATGAATCGAAAACAAATCAAGTTTATATATTAAGCAGCCAGATTTTTACAAAAGCAAACAAACAAACAAACAAAAACAACAAAATTTTTAAAAGGAATTTGGAAAGCTAAAGAAAAGAAGTAAGTAATCTAAATTCCCAAAGAACTCTAACAATACTACTGTAATTCTATGAATGAAATATCAAGGAAGAATGAAATGCACAGACAATATTTTTATTGTATAATCAATAAAAAAATCAATTTTAAATTTTTAACTGAGTTTGATAGTTGATAATAAGTTCACTGATCAAAAAAATAACAATAGTAACGTTTGGTTTAATTTAACATTCTCTTTTTTTTTTAGTTAGTAGCAAAATCCCTGTCATTCAAAAGGGCTTCGTTCTGTGTCCTGTAATTCAAAGTCTGTCTTTAATAAGATCTAATAACCGAAACAATAGGGGAGAGCGGTTTATCATTAGTCAAAACAAGTTCTGCATTCTAGTGGGGGCGAAAGGGGATGGGAAAACACTTACTCCGTCTTGTGGCTGAAGAGGATGGACTAGACACGTCTTGTTCTTCTCTCTTCTGATCCACGTCTATCACCCCCCTCCCTTCTTTTCACACGCCTAATCACTACCCACCCCTTATCCGATCCAAAAATGGCCGAATATCCCTTTCTCTCCCCCGCATCGACTCGTCCGGTAGGTTCATCCGTGAAATCCCACGAATTCCATCGCGAATATTGCAGATCATTCGTATCGACAAAATCCCTGCTGCGGAAATAAACATATTAAGACTAATTATCACTGACAAATCGATACCATTGGGATTATTAACGAAAAGATTCGAATATAATGCATCGAACACTGATTCATTATGAAGCAGAGGAAACCTACAGATCTCAGGTATATCAAAATAAAAATAAATATTGAACTTAATATATTTGTCTTCATTAATAAATATTAACCAAACTTTCTAAGTAATCAGAATGAAAATAAATATTCGGAAGACAACAATGCTTTATCAATCCCTTCCAAAAAAAATCTATTATAATTTAAAATTAAAATAAAAGAAACAGTGGCAAGTAATCTGATCGGAATGTAACAAATAATTAACACAAGGACAAATTTTAAGGTTTACAAATTATTCTTTGAATCATCATCCCAAGCTATCTTCATTCATTTAAATTAAATTATCTCATCTTTTTTTTATTACATTTATAAATAATATTTCGTGAAGGGAATTCCTAGACTTCCTCAAGCTTTCTTCGAAAAATTAATAATATACAGATTTTAAATTTTACAACAAATACAAAAAACAATTTACAGACATTTAATTTTTCTTTGAATATTTCAAAACTTACATTTTTCAAAAGTCACTCTTTTGTTAAGAAAAATGAAAAGCATGTTTTTCCTTACCAGTTTCTTTTGTTTATACTATAGTCTAATTTTACAACGACATCAATAAATTAAAAACACTAAAATAAAAATAAGGTTCATTTCAATTTCTTAAATAAAATTTAAATTATATAGCTATTAATAAGCAAATTAAAACAAAAATTAATTAATCTTTTGTAAATTACAATATAGTGTAATTAGTACAATATTGTAAATAAAAGAAATGTATAATATAAATGAGTATACAATTATTATTATTATTAATAATAAAAGAAAATAAAATAAAAGCAAAAAAGAAAAAACAAATAAAGGAGTTCCACAAGGATCCAATTTAGGACCAACCCTTTTTATCATTTACATCAATGATTTATTTGGAATTATTAAAAACTACCACATACACGTATATGCTGATGATATTCTTATATACACAGCTAATAATAATATCAAAACAGCACAGAAAACAATACAAGAAAATTTCGTTAACATTCAAAAGTGGACTCACAATTACAAACTTATTATTAACGAAAATAAAACTAAACTCCTCCTCATTAATCCTAAAAAGAAACTTCCTAAAGAAAAGCCAGTAATTTTATATCACTCAGTAAAATGTTTGCTAAAAGATCATGAATACTGCATAAAATGCAAAGAAATAGAACAAGTGGACGAACTTCAATACCTTGGATTAACAATAAATAAAACTTATACATGGTCAAATCATATCAAAAACTTACACAAAAAAATTAATGTTCTCTCTTATATATTCTTCCACATCAAAGATAGTTTACCCACAAAGATTAAAATGATGATTTACCATGCATTCTTCGACTCATTAATTAATTATGCACCTCACATTTGGGCTAATACAACAGATACGGAATTAAAAAATATAAATACACTACAAAATAAAATAATAAAATTAGTTCTTTCTAAAAGAATTAGTAAGAATAAAGAAACTAGAAAAGAACTAATGTTGAAATATGGAATCTTATCGCCAAAACAAAAATGTCTGTATAATTTATTAATAAAACACTATCCAGAAATCAAAACTGCAATAACTGTTGAAGGAAAAAATTATAATCTCAGAAATAAAAATAAAATCAAATTAGACTATCCATACATTTTTAATAGCTATGGGAAAAGAAATGCTTATTATCTAATAGAAGAAATTTATAATAGTAATCTATACCTGATTGTAAACTTTTGAAAGACAAGAATTTCTGAAATAAAAAAATTAGTAAAAAAATGGCTTATTATAAATATTGAAAATAGGTAATTCAAAAATTCTAAATATAGTCAATCTCCTTTGAAGTTCTTAAAACCATAATCTTGATTTCAATTGATCTTTACAACTCACTTGCGTATCTGCAGTGAATAGTTGTGTATATAGTACTTGTGTGTATGGTAATATAGTATAGTACTTGTGATTGTGATTACTATATATTATATGGTATTATTATAGTATTATACTATTATAGTGTATGTGATTATGATTACTATATATATATGTATTACTTGTTAAACTTTTTAAACATTAATCATAGATTTTTATTAATGTATAACTTCCAAAAATTTAACAACCTTGTATACTTAGTTAACTGTTTGTCAATTTCCCTTATTCAAAAAAAAAAAAAAAAAAAAAAAATAATCCTAAGTTACTAATTAATATACTGTATAATCGGCAATTTTAGTCTTTTTACTTTTATTAAAAATGCATAATTTGTAACTAATAACTCAAATATATCAATATGAATGTACTCAACGGTAGCACCTGTTGATAGGAAGCTCTACAAATGCTTCCTAACAGGACTATGATAAAATGTAACGGAAATAAAATGAATGAATGAATGAATGAATGAATGAATGAATTATTGCGCTAAAATGTTTATCATCACAAACAAGTTTACACGGAGTAGCGACTTAATAAATTTTTATTTTTCTAGTGAAAACTATAAAACAATATAACTAAAAATATTTAGGCATAAATAAATTAACGAATCTTCAAATTTTTGTATTTCATATGAATAAATAATCTTAAAGAGAGAAGAGAAAAATAAATAAATAAACAGTAATTTTAATTCTTACTCTATTAAAGCTCTTCAATTTACCCTGAAATA
>JAFIDM010000003.1:51202986-51250688 GCA_023159025.1 Thereuonema tuberculata
GATTGCTTCGAATGCAAAAGGCGCAATTGTTGCGATTATTGTGATTGTTGATGAGCTGTATTATACATGTGATTGTTGCGAATGCAAAAGGCGCAATTGTTGAGCTAATGAGAATTTAATAAGATTTTAAATTTTAAATAAGATTTCACAGACGGACGGACATACCGGGATTAGAAGGAGTCTGATACTTGTATCAGAAGCCTAAAAAATATAGTTGATTAATGTCTCATAATGCTATGATCTCTTCCATAAAAAAAAAATGATGTATATTTTTAGTATCAGTTCACCAAACTTTTCAAGATTACTATAGAAGGATTAAAAAAAAAAAAGGCAATTAATAAGATTTTTTACTTTTAATTTTTAAAAGTGCTTTTGACTTTAACACATTTTCTAAATTTGCACAGTTCATTTAATGACAATTAGAATCTCTCAACAATACCAGGTCTGAAAATTTGGCAAGTTCTTCTATTTTAAACGCAGAAAGCGCGAAACAACTGTCCTAGAAAGTTCAAATTGTAAACCTAAGGTATCATTTATTATTAATTATTGAAATAAAATTAATCTTAGATACTGTTCGTATTTGAGGGAAGGATAGCAAAAAAAAAAAAAAAAAATGAACCTCATCAGTGAGATAGATGAAGCATTAAATGAACTATAATTAATGTCTAAATTATAATTAATGTTGACGATCACGTTTGCGCGAGAATTATGAAAAACACGAGATCTCGCCATTAGCCTCTTCAGCAGGTCTCAAGGACTTTAGTATTTTTAATGTCTGTCACTAGGAAAATGCTACATAATGAATTTATTGTTTGTTTATTGACTGTTTTCAATTATTAAAACTATATTAAAATGTAGTTAAAGTCTCATGCATTTCCCCGTATTATAATTCATTTAAATATTTCAATATTTTGTGAGAAGACATGGATAGAGACTATTCTCGCGTAAATTACGTGAAATCACGAAAATACGGGATCGTCAACATCCATCTGTTAGACATTACCTGCTTTTTCTCATTTTGGAGAATTACTAATTCTTCTTTTGTTAAATTAAGAAATTATTTAAAAAAAAAAAAAAAAAAAAAACATTTATTCCTTATTTTAGAAGCTTTAAAGAGAAAACTACGATTCTGAATTGAACTGAAGAATGAAAAGGTAATTTCTTCGTCATAGAAACAAAACTGCATTCTTTAATTCTGATTTTCCGAGACTTTTTAATAACGGAATGTCGCTTTAAATGTGTGGAAAATAAAAATTGTAATTAAGATAAAAATTAAAAAAGAAAAGAGCTACATTTAACACAGCGTCCTTTTAAGAGAAGGTTAACCGAAATATGAAACTCAAGTGAAGAAATGGGAGGAGAAATCAGAAATTGGCCAAAATTGACGTATAGTTTATATTTTTATGAATTAATAAATATTTTATGACATATTTGTGAAAGGTTCTTAACTATCTGATCGTCGAGCGTTTTTTTTTTTTTTTTTTCTGTTTTTGTATGTTTGGGGGGGTGGGGGGGGGGGGGGAATAGTGATTGGTTACCATAAAAACTTTTGATAGAAGATTGGTTAAATTTCTACGTCACTGATTATTCAATTTTTTGGATTATGTTGTGAAAGACAAAATATTAAACTATTAAACACCTATGAAAGGAGGATGAAACATCCAAATGTGAGTCCAAGAAATAAAGAGTGAAATTGCAAGCATACTTGCAATACTTACAATTGTTAGTGTTTTAGATGGTTTCAGGTATAGACAATCTATTTTCAGTCATCATTTCAAGTTATCTTCATTCATTTATTTTAAATTATTTCATCTTTTTTTATTCATAAACAATATTTCGTCAAGAGAATTTCTTGACTTCCTCACGCTTTCTTCGAAAAATTAATAATACATAGATTTTAAATTTTACAACAAATAGAAAAAAAAATTACAAAATATCTGTAAATAATTTAATATCTAAAGATTGTTTAAAACAAAATAAGCACATCAAAATGTCTGTAAAATTGTTTTTTTCATTTTCTTGTAAAATTTGAAATCTGTGTATTATTAATTTTTCAAAGAAAGGTTGAGGAAGTATAGACGAAATATTGTTTATGAATAAAAAAAAATGATTTTGTATTCGTTTGATAAGAATTTGTGATTATTATATTGTAGATTATGATCTTTTATTATTATTGTATTAACGTTTTTTAATTGTTAATATCAATATTTTAAGGTCATTGTTGTAAAAGAATCTCGTCTATTTATTATTATAATGTAAAAGGCTTGAAAAAGAGGAGACGGTGAATTTTATCTCCTTGAAAATTCGTTTTTTCAGTTAATAAATGTAGTTTATGACATTTATTTTCTGGTGGATGATGTTTAATAATATTTATTATAAAAGAGAAGATTTAAGGAAGAAGTATGGTTTGTTTGTATATAGTAAAAATGAGATAATTTAAAATAGACAATCTATATTTTTAACTTGGGTTTCGAGCTATTAAGGCCTCACAGATGGCAATACAGGTTTTTTTTCTGGTTGGATGGTGTGACGTGAGGACGAATTTAATTAAATAAATAGGATCTCGAGCTTTTGTAAAAACTTATTTAAAATTGACCTCGTAAGACATGTTTTCTTTGAGTCTCACAAAACCCAAAACCGCCTCTTTTTTTAATTCTTTTCATTTTGTTGATTAGATCTCAACAAGAAAGCAACAATTTATAGGAAAATAATAATTCATCTCTTATAATAACGTTTTCCCAACTGAGGAAAGTTGTGTAGAAAGAAGCAAAGCAATCTTTTGAATATAATTAATTAAGCCAATAATTATTAGCTTTTTTTTTATCAACAAGATAAAAAGCTTTTAAATTTTTCTCTGAAAATTTCCCTCTATAAATTAAAAAAAAACTACATAAGATATTAGCTTTATCAGGTTTTTTTTTTTATAGGATTTCCAATAATGTGGAAGTCGATTTTATCGGCCATTCCGCGTTCTTTCAAAGTAAATTGAGCTCAAATTTGATATTGATTCTCTATAATGATCAATTTTAATGGTTTCACTTCGTTGAAGTTTTAAACCTGCCATTTTCAATCAACAAAAAATACTGTTGTTAGGCTTTGTTTCAATTCGTTAAAGATTATTAGTTTATATGAAGAGAAAATAGGTCTAATGTTTCTGAATACTTCAGCAGTTTCAAATAGAGTGGAGCTACAAATTTGGTTTACTTATAAACTAGAATTTTTAATTGGGACCATATTACCAATCTCAGATACTAGACTTAAAAAAAAATCATCTTAAGATTAGTGTATAATCTTTTTCCATAAGATTATGGAATAATCATTATTAAATATGACTTTTGGATTCTTCCTAATGGTTGCTAAAAATTGAAAAGGGATTTAAAAAAAAATAGGTTAAACGATCAAAAATTAAGTTTTATGGTACAAAAAAATGGAGGTAATAATAATAATAATGTTTATTATTAATAGATTTTAGTAATTGCCTGAATACAGTATATATTTTCTTTTCTCCGTTGCAATATTTTTTTGTTTAGTGGTTCACTCTTATCCTTTCTACTTATTGCTTCCACACTTTTCTCCAATTATCCTCTATACAGCTCCTCTATTTCTTTTGTTAGCGGCCCCTAGGTTACAGCTTGCCTGTAAAACATAGGGGACCGCTCTTGCTTTTATGCTTGCTGGATGTTACACTCTGTACTGGCCAAACGGTTAGAGATATTAGAAAGAAACCTTCACCATTGTGTTCAGCATCAAAAAGTAGGCGACCACGCGATCAGACCTCTAGGATCACTCCCTGACCGGAAGTTGGGGGATCAAAAATCGGTGCTTCAATACGTTTTTCTTTTATCATATCTCAGCAACCGTTTGTCTGGCAAAAACGTGACCACCACCAATGTGTTCAGAAGGGTCGATATTGGAGAGACGTCTATCGCCGTTTTTCTCTTTATCGGAAGCGACCACCACCCAACTTCCGGTTTGCTTTAAGCGTCCATTAGGTTCATTGTAAACGCTGGTTAGGTTCACTCTACTTTTGTTTATAAAATTGTGCGTATTATGGGTCCGCTTTGCTTTTGATACTGTCTAAAAGCATTAATTAGCTTGTTTTGTTTTTATTGCTGTTCAACTTTTCGTAATACTCTAAAATAACTCAAAATAAAATATCTAAAATATCGCAACTGCAAGCGGAGCAAGAGAACACAGGAATGTCAATACCCTGGACCTTGAAAACCCTTCTCCAACACTCAAATCCCCGACACCCACACTCAGCAGATAAGTGAATCATGGGCTCATAAGGAACTCCAAGGCAGACATCGCCACGAACTCAGCCAGCCTCATGTCGACATGGAAGCGTCGAACAGATGGCTGACGAGTGGTGAGCTGTTTGGAGAGACCGATGGGTTCATGATCGCGATACAGGACCAAGTCATCTCCACATGCAACTACAAGAAACACATTCTACACGACGCAAACACACATGACAACAAATGCAGGAAATGCCACACTACGCATGAGACGATCGACCACGTAATATCAGGCTGTCCCCTTCTCTCTCAAACAGACTACCTCCACCGACACAATCAGGTAGCGTCGATCGTTCATCAACAGCTAGCACACAAACACTCACTTGTTAAGAACACGATACTACAAGTACACACCACAAAGCGTATTAGAGGTATCCTCACATAAGCTGTACTGGGACCGCCCCATTCACACAGACAAAACCATATATCACAACAGACTTGACATCACTCTTGTTGATAAGGTCAACGAACAGACCTATCTCAATGATATTGCAGTGTATATCATCAAGAACATACAGAAAAGTCACGCAGACAAGATCAATAAATAAACAGATTTAGCACATGAGCTCCAGAAACAGGTGGAGGAACGTGTTGTACCCATCGTCCTGTTCGCCATTGCTCTGGTTCCTCATACATTGCACCACAACATCAGCACACTAGGAATTCACAAAAACACTTATGCACAATTGCAGAAGGCTGTAGTACTCAACACAACACGCATAGTTAGGAAATTTATGAACACAACCACACATCCCTAATCATTCTTGCACACGTCTTTACACTTGGCAATATGTGTTTTAGTCCTTGAGGCGCCATGATGTCTTTGCTGGGGAAACCCAAGGTCTGAAACTTTTACAAAATAATAATAATAATAATAATAATAATAATAATAATAAAAAGATACTCGATTAACGAAGACATCGTTATTGGAGATGCGGATAAGAGAGTTTCTGCTGTATAAAAGATCTTGGACCGATCACAGTTTCCCATTCATCTTAGCCACTTTTAAAACTTTATTTGTTCCGGTTGTTGTTTAATGCCCTTTTAAAGAAAAGGTATTTTTAGGGATAGAAAGAATAGAAATAAATTTCTACTATTGTTAGATTGGAATCAAACTGTTTGATAGTAAAATAAAAATCAATAGTAAATAACACGAGATGGCTGGGTGTGGGCATGTTAAAAATATATTTCATCTTTATATATTTTTTAAAAATAAGCAAGATTATAATGAATAAATAATTTAATTACAATAAAAATAAGAAAAATATGATGTGATTTATTTTGAACAGCTGTTTAGATTAAGACTATCTGTATTAAATACAGGAGCTAGTGATTTAACATAATTCTATCTTTCCAACTATAAAAGTAAATTCATTTCATTAACTTCGAAATGCTTTAGGGAAAAATCAATCATTTGGGTTTTATGTTTCAGACTAAATTTTTATATTGGAGGGTTCTACATCTGTTTCCCGGAACCATATGCCAAGGCTCAGATAAAGGTCATTAAAAACTATTTAAAAAGAACTAAAGAAATGGAAGAAACACGGAAATAAACCGAGTTAAAATCCTGTCATAGCAATAGTGCCGTGTACAAATCATCCTATTTTTGATAATGTCTGACCTCTATTTGCTACCGCTTTTAACAATGTAATTGTTCCAGTAATTAAGAGAAAACCTGAGTCGAAACGGCCTTCAGATAACGGTGATGCATCAATTCCATTGATTTTGTCACGGAGGTTTTCGTTTTTGAGGTCACAAATAAGAACCGGCTTTCAATTATATCTGACGATCGAAGGTAGCAACAAGTCGTAATTTATCCTTAAAAACCTATTGAAAAAAAAATAAAAATAAAAAGCTGTCCGATTGAATCTCATCTATTAATGATAAAAATAAACTAAAAAAAAATAACGATAACTACAGTCGTTCGATTGAGGAAATTATCTAAGCCTAATTCTTGTTAATTCTACTGAAGGAATTAAAAAAAAATGGATGGGAAATGTCAACTTCTTTGGTCAATTAAAATTTTCGTTATAAATGTATATTTTAGTTAATATAGAAGGTGAGTTTATTAGATCATTGTATCTATATGTGTGTGTGTGTCTGTTTAACACTTGAGAGTAATTGTAAGCCAAATGAATAGATCATCAAACTTATAAAACCAATAAATCTGTCATGTCATTATGTTTTTGTCTGCAACATTTGTTCAGTTTAAAATAATGGCAATTAATTTCGAAAGAATAAAAACATTACAATTAACTGACATCATGAAATGGATATAACAATGCGATCTATTACACATGCAATACTATTAATAATACTACTAATACTATTAATAAGTTCAATTATAAAATTATCACAAAAAATTAAAAGGCAATTTTATTTTAACTTCTTTTTTTAAAACTTTCTTTTTTTAAATAAAATGTTAATCCTTTTAAGATATTTCGATACTTCGAGGAAAGTAAACTCAACGTTTTTCGAAGAACTTCTTGTTCAGTTTAATAACTTTCAAATTTATTTTTACTGTTATCAGCAAGAATCTTACAACATTCTCGTATAAAAATTAAAATAGGTCTAATTTAATTTTTAATATAGTCTATTCTATTTTTTCTATTTTAATTCACAGAAACTATTTTTTTTTTTTTAATACTGCATTCAGAAGTTCAATCTTTTTATCTGTCGAAATGGAAGAGTAGTTAGAGAGGTTTTTCTTTTGTTGAATATGAAGATGATCATCATAATCTTATCATTGCTCAAAACTGTCAGAACTTGTTTCTTCCCTTTGGTAAACATGACGAATCTGAAATTACCCTCCCTGATGAACTGTATCTTAAAGCTGCCATTTAAGGCCTTGCCTTTGAAGTCCAAAGAGCAACTGTAACAAGAGAGAGAGGCCATATCACAAACATCTTCGAATTCATAGAAATCCTTTCAAAACAATATTAGAGCACTTGTATTTGATGTAATGTTCGATGCAAGGATTACTTAATTTATTCGATAATTTTAATTCGAATTACGCAATAACTTCTTCCAAATGCTTAAATTTTTTATACATAAGTTACATTTACTTTTATATAAAATCCTTGTAACCTTAAAAATATATTAAAATATTAAAATACAACGTTTCGAAATCGGTAGTATATAATATTGGATTTCGAAACGTTGTATTTTAGTGTAATATATTTTTAAAGCTACACTTGTACAAACCTCTAATTTAATTATGAACTGTATTTACTTTTTTCATCATTTTGGCAGAGGAAGTATAAGCTGAATTATTGGAAAAAGCTGTAGTACTCTTTTTAAATTAGAGAAAGAGCATACCTTAAGTATAATATGTATCAACAATTGTTAAGGAAAAGATGTATTAATAAAAAACTTGGTATCAATTCACCGAAAATTCAAAAAATTTACGGTTTATTCAGAATGAAAACAGGTGCCACAAAGAACAGTATGAAGTACTTCCAAAGATGTAACAGATGTAATTTAGCATTGCGATTTTCATTCGTATACATAAAATTAATTCAATTCACTGCGTTTAAATAGATAGATAGATAGATAGATGTTCGCACTATTTATTACGCATTATAATTCCACGTTTTAAGCAGGTTAAAACTATCCAGTAAATCGTTCACTATTATAAATAATTCAAAAAAATGATAAAATCTCTCAATATGAATATGTAGATATTTTAAGAAAAGGGATATTAACTAATTTCTTCAATTATTCACAAATATTATTATTATTTTTATTTACATAAAACTGTTCAGCATTATTCTTTGGGAAGTTAACGATTCCTTTGCAAACTACTTAAGGAGTTTGGAAAAAAAAAATATATCAATGAATTATTAGCAAGATAGTATAAACTTAATGGTACCGAAATCGATCTGGTTTTATTCTTATTAATTAAGAAATTGTTTAGAAATTACAATTTCTTTTACTCTTTGAACGTTACATTATCGTCACAGCAGTTTATAGTCATTGGAATCAATTTCAGATTCATTTTAAATAGTACAAAGAGTAGAATTCATTTGCTATTGGGGAATTCCACATTGCTTAAATAAAAAGAATATAGATTTACTAACAAAGATGATGCAATGAAGATTTGACGTGCATTGTAACAGTATTAATATTAATTATGCCTTGCTGCGCTACTCGGATGTTACGCAGTAAAGCCCTTAAGTTTGGAGAGCAAGAAATAATTCTGAATTAATCCAATTTGTTTGGCAGATATGAAACGTTTTTGGAGAATGAACTTTAATCCTTCCCTTCCATTCTATGAATTGGCGATATTTATTATTCATAGCAGTCTACTAGAAAGAGAGCTGTTGCCTTGACATAAGTTCCTCTCTTTATTTCTTCAAGGCATTCGTTAACCTCTTTGGAACCTAATAAGGACAGGGTGTAGACTCAATACACAGTTTGGACAGCACCGAAAAGGGGTGGGAAGAAACTGAATACGGGCGAGTCCATATATACCTACATCATGGAAATCACGCAAATCGAATTAAGTTGTTTACAGTCACGTGAGATCGAAATATATATACAGAATAATTAACCACATTATAAATAATACATCGGAAAATATCAACTATATTTTCAAATTACTTTAATCCTGTTGACAATGGTTTTATTGTTTATGTTATCGTCTATAAGCCTAACAGTGATTTTCAACAAAAAAAAAATAGTTAAACTAAAAATCATTGGAAATTCCGTCAAAGATTTTTTTTTTTAAATTTTCTGAATTTGACTTTTTTTGTTTTGTTTTTACAATTAATTTAATAAGTTTTTTTTTATTAATTTAAATTACGGATTAAATGAAATTAAAAAAAAATAATTAGACCTAAAGTGAAATTACAAATTAATTTTTAGTTTCAGTGATATTGTAAGAATAATTATACAAATAATCACAAGTTTTAATTAATAGAACAATATACTATTTTTCTTTTCTTTCGTTAAATGCTTGATCTAGTGGTCCCTTAAATTACAGAGTAAGGAAGATGTAAGGTATCTATTACACTGAATGACTTGGATCTTCGTTGCTGTTGTTGCGCACTCCAAAGTAAATACCCTTATGCCCAGAAGGCCCTGTCCTGTCTTGGTTATTTACTCATTGTTAAAAGATTACAGGAATGAATACACTTTTTTAGATTAAAATAACAACACACAAGACAAGAACATATAAAAAATACTTAAAAATTCCAGGAGCCTTTCGGGTACCTTTGTGGAAAACCCCTCTTCAACACCTTTTTCCGCAAAGGAACCCGAAAGGCGGCTCCTGGGATCTTTAAGTATCTTTTTATAATCTTTTTAAATGTTCTTGTCTTGTGTGTTGTTATTTTAATCTAAATTACTTAAATTCACACACGTAAAAATACTTTTAATACATTTTTTGATATGGAAAGATATCTGAATAAATTCAATCACCGCCATTATATAAACAGCTAATTCATCTTCATATAATAAAACCTTATAGATCTAAGTTTATTAACTTACGGAAGTTAATGGTACATCTGATATGTTAATTTCATCATTTAGGGAAACTAATGAGTGATTAAATTTGTATTAAAGGGACACGTACTAATCATGATCACTCCCAAAAATTAAACCGCTGTTTGGAGTAAACCACAGAAGTTTTATCTAAACAAGCCATACATTTCAGATTCCTGTTTATTATTATTATTCTTATTAAAAGATGGAAGTTGTGCGGATGTAATTCTTATAAAATTTGAGAAATGGGGGCAATATGAAAAGTTTGATCAATTCTGAAATTTACTGTTTAAAACACTGGATAAGAATCAACTTTTGAACAAATTCAAGGAGTAAAAAACTAAAACTTTTTAAGAAGACTACTTTTCAATTACTATCGGTACTTAAAAATATAAATATTGACTTTGGAATATATTTCCAGTTCTTTAATTTATCCACATACGATGCAAAATAGTTGTGGTAAAAAAACACAAAATTCAATGAACAAAACTGATAAACAAAGAACTAACTGAATAGCTTTATGAAACTTTTTTTTCTTAACAACTCGGTAATTTTTAAGAAACAGTTCGAAAAAAGTATTGAGATGCTTTGTTGTTATATTGTTCTGGCATAACAGCGAGAGAAGACATTACGCAGTTAAACATATAATTTGAAACGTTTTTCAATATTTCAAGTCAGAGTAATGAACATTGTATTTTTGAAGCGCTGGATAGAACGGTTACCGCAACAAATTTGTCCACTGAGACGCTGAAGGAAATTGTCCACGAAGAGTCTTTTCGAGGGAAATCGTTCACCACTTTCAGAAATCGTGCACCTCTCCCGGCATGAAGAGAATTCATGTATAACGCAGTGATGGATATGGACGACTTTGACTAACAAGTACCGGTAAGTTCTATATTGTTAGAGCCAGGGCCGTAGCTACCACCGGGGCAGTGCCCCGGGGCCCCGAGCAAAGGGGGCTCCCGAACGAAGTGGGGTTTTTGTTTTTACGAAACTATAATACCCTGGTTTCACGGGAGAAGAAGTCGATATATAAAACTAGCTCAGTCCTGTGACGTTTCTGACGTATTCCTAAACCAATTTTCGTACCGTGAGGGATTTCACGGGAGAAGAAGAAAAGCCAGTTTTTTGCAATGCATCCTGGGATCGAGTTGTCGTGCAATGCATCCTGGGACTGTGCTAAACCAAAATGGCGCCAAATAGCAAAGTTATTGTTTCGCAGCAAGGGCAAAAATAAAGGTTTGTTTTTATGTTTATGTTTATGATATTGCAGCTCCAGAGGCTCGAAAATATCAATTTTTAATTCCATATTAAATTATCAATTTTGTTCTTGATTTTCTCGCAGGTTTTCTCTATCTTGTACGATTCATTTAATTCTATCTTCATTTTTTCATAAATTGGACGATTTCGCTTCATTCGCCTCAGATCATCAATATTTTCTCGCCACATTTCCAGTAAAATTACAGTTTCACCTTCACTCCATTCTGTATGTTGTTTTCGTTGAGGCGTGGTGGGAACGATGGCTGCCATGTTGGAAACGACTTTATTCGATATACCTACTTCTCACAACTCGGACAGCGCTACCGACTTCCGCCCTGGCTGGTCACGTGGTGCTCAAAAATGTGAAGAATCCAGTTTTTAGTCATTCCGTGAAACCAGGGTATAATCACTTGTTGCCCCGGGGCCCCCAATCCTCTAACTACGGCACTGGTTAGAGCTACTATCAGTGAAATTATTCGGGAGAATGAATAACCAACGCTCGATATCATTCATTCAAGGAAGCAAGACATCTTTGCAACGAATTCTTCACATGGAGCTGGGAATGAAGTATACAAGAATTAAGATGAGGAAATTCTATATTGATATTACACAACCAAGCCAAGTTATTACAAAAATTATTTAAATAATAACAATAATACAAAAATATAATCCCAACTGTAGATAATACAAAAACCAGAATGTTTTCGTTATGTTTAAAAGATTCAGTTACGAATTTAGCAATCGCTGTTACGTCCTGGAAACATTAATCCATAGGAAAATTACGTCGTAAAAGTTTTTCTTTCATGAAATGGACTTTAAAAATATATTTTTTTTTTCAGTTTACATATTATAATTAAAAAAAAAGTGTTGCTTTAATTCTTTTTTCTAGAAACTAAACAAAAGTAATTGTACAGCAGAAATTACTCAGTTGAAAAATTAACAGAAACAGGAAACTTGCTTTAAGGAAGTTTTCTTCCTTTCTTATTTTGTCCAGAAGTAATGAATTTAAGCCCGAAAAACAATTTCCTCCTTAAAGTGTTGTCAATTTGAATTACTGCTGGAACACTACTGGAATAAGATATATTTATTATTTATCACTTGGAGCAACGAAGTCGTCAATTTCTGATTGTATGCAAATTATAAGGAAACAAAAAAAACCCAGCGGAACAGAGGAAACAAAAAAAAATAGGAATGATGGTCTGAAGAAGGCAGTGGAAAATAACTGAAGACGCTGGATAATAGCGCTTCAAAATAGCTTAAGTGTCAGTAAACATAGGAAAACAAAAAGCTCTTACATAACTCAATGACAATCTGTCTCTTCAGTAAATACGCACGTTTTCTTATTGAAGAACTTAAAAAAAATGTTTGTATTGACGTTCACAAATAATAGAACCATAGAACTTAGGCCTAAGCGAAATTTCAGCATTTTGATTGGGGGGGGGGGGGGGGGCTCAAACTTCTCGCTTATGGGTGGGGGGCAAAAACTCTAATCACTGGCAAAAAAAGTATTTTAAATTACCATTGAAGGTAACTTGTAGATAATTTAATTTATGAGAAATTTGTTAATTAAACATGAATAATTCTTGTCAACTTAGCCTACATTTATTTTTTCCCCTCAAAATATTGGGGGTGGGGGCAATTGCGCCTCCATTCGAAAAAATGAGATCTTCGGAATGTTTAAGACTTTCTAATTTCGATTATTAAAGTACAAATAACTTTTCATTTAGTGAATACGGTTAATTACGATGACGAGTCATGTTTACTGACAATCAGTGAAATCCTTTGTCGATTACTAAAGCTGCTTTTGAAATATTTCGAATGTGATTATCCGAATTCCCTAATCTGAAAACGCTTTCATTACCTTATTTTTCTACACATAATGAGTGAACGTGGTCTCTGCTGGATTGAAAAGAACATTATGATTGAAACTATTTTTTTAATTAACTGTTGTAAACAGGCTTAAACTAACAAGATAAAAAAAAGAAGAGAGAAACAAGATGAAATAAACAGTGGGCGATTCCTGTTGTTTTGGATATTAAACGTTGATAATTGAGCATTTCAGAGTAAATCTGATGCCGATGCTTGTTAAAGATATTTGTTTTATTTTCACTACAAGTGAAAGGAAAGAGAGTCTACTGGAGAATCTTCTGCTGTCCCTGAAATCCTTAACCCCATCTTCGCGCTTTTTGCAGCTGTTGTAGGATTTCGGAAAACTGGTTTAAGCTCATTCTTCTCCAAATTATCTGATCTTTATGCTTACTGTCAGTCAGATAATTCATCAAAACAATTTTTTAAATCTTAACATGCCTACATTTCTTATTAGTATTTCTTATTTTACTTAAGGCATTGTTGGTATATTAATACAAAAATAAAACAAAATACATATTACACAATAATTTAATGTGCGTAAGAAGATTTCTAATGGAACTCAAAAGCCGCAGCACTTAGCTAAAAAGATGAGAAATATTTACAATAAAAAGAGCACCCTACCAGTTGCGTCCAGAGCTCAGACTGGACATAAGAGATGATGGGCATCTTTGATGCCCAGTCTGAGGTCTGGACGCAACTGGTAGGGTGCTCTTTTTATTGTAAATATTACTCATCTTTTCAGCTAAGTGCGGCGGCTTTTTAATTCCATCAGAAATACATATTTGTTTAAGTAATTTGAGAGCTGTGCTGTTTTGTGGGGCTAAAACATGGAGGCTTAGAAAAACCCAGGAAAAATAAGTTAGATGTGTTTCAAATCGAATGACTTAGAACAGTGGTGATCAACCTTTCATAATATGGGGGCCAAACTTGACTTTGCAGTGAATTTCGCGGGCCACAATGTGGCGGAATCTCCTATTCAACAACCAAAAAAAAAAAAAAAACGAAATCTCCTTTTCAACAACCAAAAAAAAAAGGTCCCATTAATAAAAATATGTCGTTAATATCGGAATAAAATAATAAGAGCGGGCCACATGTAACACTTTCACGGGCCGGATATGGCCCGCGGGCCGTAGGTTGGGCATCACTGACTTAGAATAACTGAAAATATTTAGGCAAAACCAAATCTCTAATGCTGAGATACGCAAAAGAACCAGAGTACACAGCATAGATAATATATTAAAACTGAGAAGGTGAAGATGGATTGGCCACATTTTACGAAAAGAAAAAGATGTCTTGACTTATTGACCGGAGGATAGAAGAAAGCGTTGAAGATCAAAGATGAGCTGCCGAATAAGAAAGAAGGAAAGCTGAATGGATGGAAAAGTATTGTTTCTTAACATAAAAGTATGGAAACAGAAGCGCTCAGACTTATGTGCCACTTAGACATGAAGAGGATATGTTTGTGGATTGCTGGTCTATTTTTATGATTAGAATAAAAAACAAGAAATATGTTTCTTAAAACTACTTTTCTTAGAATTACATTCTTTTTCTAAAGTCGTAAAGAGGACAAAAACGAAAAGCCTACATTTTTTTTTCCAAATTATAATATCATATAAATTATAATAGAATACCAACATTATACATTTTCTATTTATTTCAAAAGAAATCTTTAAATCAGCGTGATTTACTCGAAACTGCCTAAAACCGATAAATTTATTTCTATCAAACCAATTTCTAATTAAAAGATTAAAGATTAATATTTATTGTTTAGGAAAATGAATATACAAAAATCCCTTGTTTAGATTTCAATGCTTTTCTATGAGAATTTTTATTGTTTTTCTCGCAAAATTTCTCGTCAAGGATTCCTTTAGAAACTATTTCTAATAAAAGTGATTGTCTCTAAAGTCCTTAAATAGGCAGACAAAGTTTCATGAAGATGCATCCAGCGGTGCAAAAGTTATTAGTATGGAACACATAAACAGACTGAGTGAATGTAATAAGCCTTAATTTCCTAGAAAAATAGGGTACAAACGAAGCCGTAGGTTACGAGATGGAATTCGATTAATGATATCCAAACAGAAACGAATTTAACGAGAACTTTCCTACTCATTAGTCAATTTAAGATATTGTATTGCTATAGGCGATGCAAATAACAAATTGTATTTAATTAATTACAGGCTAAACAGATACTTATATATTCCAATTATTCTCCCTCTGTCTTCTTCATGGAGTAATTGAACTTCCACTGGCAAATATCAAAAATTACTTATAGATAAAAAAAAGCAGAGAATTTCCGTATTTTCATATTAGTTTTAATAACGATTTTTTTCTTTTCTTTAGCCATTGGTTTTCTTGGAAGCAAACAAACATGGTATCACTTTCTGATCAATGCTTGAGATACCGACGCACTGCTGACATAAGCACATTCTTTTCCGTACAACGCCAGGAGGTCATACCTGTGGAAATGATTGAGTTCCCATAAATTGCATTTGACCCTAGATTGTGCAATGGCAGAGCTGAAACATTCAATACAAACGTGACCTATGATCCCTTCCATCGTAAACAAAATCCCGGGGTTTCTATTGTTGGTTTTATGATATTCGGAGACATTGCTCTCGACTGTTAAATGTCCGATGACTTTCCCGCTTCCGTATGAATTAAAACAACTTGTAAAGATAAATGGTTCGCGACAATCTTGTTAGATTAGATTTTCGTGCTACTGTGGAAAGATCAAAACAGCTTCTTCTTTCAATTTGAAATTGCTTGTTCAATTTGAGGACTGCGACGATTTTTTGATTTATGAAGTATATCGTTTAAAATCATCAGTTTAAAACGAACTGATCAATTCAGTAATCCCACGATGGAATTTCAATGATGTAGCATTGAAATCGATCATACCATTTCGTTTAAGAATTCGTACAAAAAAATCAATACAACGAAAACGTCTTAACTTCTTGTTGGATTTTAAGTAGTAAAACAAAAGGAAACTCCTTATAATTAATTCCTTTACTTCTCTCCTGAAATATCGGAAATGCAGAAAAGCAAGAGATGTTCTATTTTCTATCTCTTACGTCAGCCTATCTAACAATCTATGTTATTCAATTTCTGCTATCCAGCTCTTGAATTGTTGCTACTCTCAAAATAAATAAATAAATAAATAAATAAATAAATGAAGAACGAATGGCGTTTTAACATGAGTTCATTAAAATTGAAATGAGGAAAATATTACAGACAAGTTGAGCAAATGTTACAATTTAAAGCTAAAATTACAAGGAATGCTACTAGTTTCATCTGCAGATGCAGACATCGTAAGGCACTTGAACATTAAACACTGGTTTTTACATGGAAGCGAGGAAAGTAACAATTTGAATTGGTTGGTTGGTTGGTGTTTAATGGCGCAAAAGCAGCTGCGGCTAAGCTGCGCCAACAATCACAATTTGAATTGATTGGAGGGATACAGTCACGTGCTGCCGACAATCAGGGAACTTTCCACTCCATTCTCACATCAACTTCACTTATAACATTCCAATTTTAATTCATTTTTATTTTATCCTTCTACCCTTCTCATCCCCTCTCCTTTTTTTCTTTATTTTAATTTCATTATATTTATTTTCACCTTATATTTTTTTCCTCTTTTTTTCCCTGCTTTTTCATATTTATTACAATACATTGTTAATTTTTACTCCTTTTATTTTTATTCTTATCCTTATTCCACTCTTCCAGCATTTTGTCCATCCCTTCTCACTATCCCATTCACCTTCTATCGAATGAAAACTTCCCTCATTATCGGCAGCACGTGACTATATCCCTCCAATCATTTCAAATTGTTACTCTCCTCGCTTCTTATGTAAAACCATGTTTAATGTTTTAGTGCCTTATGATGTCTGCAACTGCAGACGAAACTAGTAACATTCCTTGTACTTTTAGTTTTAAACTGTAACATTTGCTCAACTTGTAATATTTTCCTGATTTTAATAAATGAAGTGCTTTTTTAAAACAAAAACAAACCAAACTAAATAAACAAACAAAAAAGTGTGTGTGAGGAGATTGTAGCATGTGTAGGCTTGCCTCTAATATTATGGATTGGACAAACAAAAAACTTAAATCAGATAAGTATTGTAGTGGCTAATCTTTTCAATGTGTGGAAAAAAAGAGCATTTTAATGTCAATAACTACTTATTTTACTGTTTGTTTATTTTTGTTTTTTTAATCTCATGTTTCACTAGAAATTATTATTTTCACAAAAAAAAAATTAGCAAAATTGATATTCCACTAATGTATTACTTTCTTATTTATTCATTCCGAAATTGAATAAATTAACTTTCAAATTAAACACAAATTAACTTTCAGAAACAACAATAATGGTTTTCTCAAACTTCAGCATTTTTTCCCTTCTAGGCCTAATCGAAATTACATTGGAAACTGTAAATTATCTAGTAATGGAACAGGAGCTGATTGTTCTAAATTGAAAGCCAGTTAGAATAATCTAATATTACATTTAAATAAAATACTGTAACAAATATTTTAAAGAATATTTGAAATGATTAGGTTTTTCTTTTGCTGACTGTTACATAGAAAAATGCGTTGAACTCTGAGGAAAAAGATAACATCCTCAAAATAGTTAATTGCTAACAGAAAATATTCGAGAGAAGGATTTGTACAATCCAAGGCCAGCAATGCATTTGATTTGATATTGATTTCTTTTTGATTTGATTTGATATTGCTTTGAAATACTGGATAAATTTTTCAGGACCGCTTTGGTACGAATTTGGATATAGACATCTTTTTATCTGAAAACCTTAGATACACCTGTAGGACGAATAACACACGTCAAACATAATTTTTTTTATGGATACTTTACTTTAAAGTTATAAGAAAAGAGGATGGTTTCAAATTCACTGAATCACTTGGATACTATTAATGGTTAAAAGAAATATATGAAGTAACACTTAAGTATTTCTCATTAAAAGAACTGTCGGTTTAATCTCAATATGAAGTTAAAATAATTGTAGGATGACCTTTTCATCTTTTGAATGTAGCTGAAATAAATTTAGATGATGGCACTTTCTTCCGTTACCGAACATGAACTCCTCTGTGATCCATAACTACGATTAGAGAAAAACACAGTCCAAGCTTTTTGTTATAACAATAAAAATAGATGCATTTGGTAAGTTTTAGGTTGATAGAAGGATTAAAAAAAAAAATTCAAATCATAAATTTCGATTTTTTTTTTTTTGCGACAAAAACAATGAATTGCACAAACACATCCCAACAAAAATGTTGTTTGGAATTTGAAAGATACAGGAAGATGTCTTTGATTAATACTTATATTTTCTTTTTCTTTTTTTCCTATACTGTGTCCATTAAAACAACTTTTCTGAAATATTTAGTCTCATCAAGCCAAAAAGAATTTGTATTTATTGATATTTTTGTTTACCTGAAAAATTACAAATGGCGTAATTTGTATTGGTCGACATTACCAATGGTTCGTCTATGCAAAGGACGCCAGGGGTGGTCCTAGTGGACGATTGATCGGCAGGTCTGACCACAAACTAAGTGGTCTGACCTTCTGCCGAACCGTTTGACTTCTCTCGTTTCTTTGGAGGTCAAAGCAATGGACGAAGCCATTGATGAGTGATGTCCTGTCAAGGCACGCGCTTCCAAAGAAGTGGTAGGAGAAGGGCTGGCGGGATGGGTGGATTAGCGAGGGACCATTCCAAGTCGCGTGCCTGTTCGCCCTTCCCTTCGCCGTCCACGCACCGCCACCATCCTTGGAGAAGGGAGGGAGCGATTGAACAGGTAACTCTTCTTGACCGTCGGTCCCCACCACCCCCGGTCAGGGTCAAAGCCCGGACACAGAACCAAAACAGAGCTCACCTTAAATGGACTAAGCTCCAGCATGGGTTCACAACCAACCACATCTGTTTGTTTGTATAAGCACCCTGTGAAAGTTCAGCGCAAGAAAGAAATAAAGTAATTAGCAAACTGACAATGAAAGCTTCTTTCACTTTCATTTTAATTTAATGAACTGAAATATTATTTTTTAACTTCAATTAGTTCTCAAAATGCCTCATTTAGAAATGCATCATTAGTTTTACTATAGACCTATTTAAACTTATAATAAACTGCCGAAAATTTTTTTTTTCAAAAAGTAATTATACAGAAATTTTCGTCACTGATTCGATAATAATAATAAATAATATTCAGTAATAAATTGAATATTCCCGAAAGCTTATTAAGAAGATGAATTCAGCAATGTTGAATTGTTTGTAGGTAATGTTTGTTGCCTAAAGATTTCTCAACTCAAAAAACTTTTTTTTTTGCGATAATGGGAATCATCTGTTGTTGTTTTTGAAGGCAAATTAATAAACCAAGATCAAAGTTAAAAACTGAAGAGAAGTATTTAAAAATTCAAAATTATTCAAATTTAAATATTTTAAAAAAAGAACACCGAAACAGATTCTGCTGATGATGAGGACCTCGTAGTCCTTGAAACTGTCCGGTTCTGTATTTTTTAATATGTGAATTATATTTTCAGACTATGTGTATGTTTCGGTGTTATCTTTTTAAAAAATCTTTTATTACTCACGTTAAAATTTAATTTAAAAATTTAAATATTTAAAATTTCTGTACATTACTTTTTGAAAAAAAAAAAATCAGCAGTTTATTATATGTTTAAATAGGCCTATAGTAAAACTAATAATGCATTTTGAGAACTAATTGAACTTAAAAAATTTCAGTTCATTAAAATAAAACGACAGTGAAAGAAGCAAATCACTGTCAGTTTGCTAATTACTTTGTTTATTTCTTTGCGCTGAAGTAGAAGAAGCTCAAAATACATATTAAAATACAATATTTCTTAACATGTAAGAGGTATTTCTGGATATAACAGCTGCCAATCCTTTTTTTTTCCCCTCCGATGGAATATTCCTCAGAATTATTTTAAAGTCTAAACTACAGCAGTGAATTTTAACTCATTGCTTTTTCAGAACTGAAAAAAAAAAAAAGAATGAACAAAAAAAAATCAATCAATCAATCTTAATTTCTAAGATTAAAAAAAAATTTGGCAAGCCAAGCTGTATAACCAATTGATTTTACGCGCAATTATCTAAGGTAAATTACTCAATTAAACACGATTAATTCCATGGCCATCCACGACAAATGACATCGTAACGGTCAAGATAAGTTCCCGATTTGAGTCAAGTTGATGAATGTCTTCAACAATCGTCGATGTATTTCTTAAAACATTTTATTATTATTATATTTAAATGATTAATTTAATGAACCAGCAAATAAATGTACGGATTTTTATTAATGAGGTTTATCGTTTGTTTTTTTGTTTAAACTTACTCTGACATTTGTCTTTTCCAGAACTTTCATTGTTCATTTTACCGTTATTTATATTCAATTAGTGAAATAAGACAATTCTTTCAATAAACGTAATTTTGCAATAAAACCTATGACCACAAAATTCTGTTTCATTTTCAGGCGCCTGTCGCGCGAAAATCTGAACGTAAACAGTTATAAACATCAATGGGTGAGACTAAGTGACATCCTAGAACAGCTGTTTCACTTTCATTGGTGATCGTCAGCTAGAAATAATCACCTGTAAAGGTGAGGTCTCGGTACAAAGTATAATTGTTTACAATCGTGGGAATAAATGTAAAGCCTCCGAAGCTAAAACAAGTAATATAAATTCATTAAAAAAATATAGGTGAAACAGGTGTTCTAGGATTATCAATTAGTAAACATTTGGGTCTCACCCATTGATATTTATTAATATTTTAAGCGCTTTTTTAATGTTGTAATGAGCTAGAAAATTCAATGAGGCCAGCGGAATGCCAGCACATGAATTATTTCACTTATATTTGTTTTTGGTGAATTTATTTTTGCTAGTTTTAGTTTCGGAGGTTCCACATTGATTCCCACGATTGTAAACAATTATACTTTGTTTTTTAATATACTTTTTTTTTTTAACCTAGTAGGAAGTAACGTTGACAAAATATCGAAAATGTTATTTTCTATCCCATTTCTTTCTTATTCTGCACGTTTCTTATCATCGCGTTACAATATTTGGGGAAAAAAAAAAAGGTTTTAGAAAAATGCTTGTATTTATGCATTAGAGTTGCATTGGTACACAGCACAATCTGATATCACTTGTCAATTTGACCTTCTTTCTTGTCAATTAATTCGAACATTAAGTGAATAATGATTAATAATGTTAACAGCCATTTTTGTCCTTACATAGCTAGAAAATGACAAACAAATTTTATTATTATTTATTTAGGGTTTTGAAGCAGTATTTTAAATAGAAAATGACAAACTATGTGAAACACTGCTTGCAACCCTAAAACTAATAAACTAAATAACTAATAATAAAAATTTGTGCTAAACTGCATTTTTGCTTTATTTATTTTTTTATTATTCATCCCAACAGTTTCCTAAAAATCCTGAAAATTCTAAAAAAATTTCAAAACTAAAAACATCAAAAGAATTCACTAAGTTCATAAAACTTTTTTGATTGAAGCAACCAAAGAAGTATCAATGACAAATCAAAACGTTTTGAAGTGTATCTAATAAAAAACGTTATAAATCTCTGTATAACTCTAACACGTTACAAAAGAACTCATTTTATTCTCAATTTTTAAACCCAATGGCAACTAATGCGGAAGTATCGTAATTTCAAAACAATAAACAAAATTAATAAACGAAGTTTGTATATTAATCTCTTAAAGTTCAATAAAGAATAAGTAATGACAATTTTATAATGTTACCAAATGAATACACACGGTAATATTATTTACAGATTCTTAATAGTTAACGAAAAACGAATTTTTGCCTCTAGAAAACAAAAGAAAAAAGAAAAAAGAAATTAAAAAATAAAAATAATGAGAACCTAAAGACAATAAACCAATATGTAATTCCCTCTAAATTTTCCCAAAGGATATCGCATGTCCGATTAACACACAAAAACACATCTGTGTCAAGACAGTGCCGGGATAATGTAGTGATTGGCTTAAAGAAACGACTGGGTGTAGGATTGTTTTTTTTAATAAGAAACCGTAGGTCTGTAATGATGGACAGCGATCGAAACCAAGTCTGACAGGCTTAAAGATAACAGAAAGCGGAAATGAAATAGATTGAAAGTTCAAAAGCTTAATAAAAAGCTTATTTGGAGATTAATTTAATAATCTCATCTCAGGATGAATTAAAATCAAGTGAAACAGCATATGCCAAATCTCATTCCTTCTGAGATTGACAAGTTGGAAAATCATTATACTTCAGATATTTTTGAATATGTAATAAATAATAAAAGATGGAAAATGATATATAATAATTTTTGTCAAAAATATTAAAAATAAAAATCTAAGAAATTTTGGAGAAAAAATTCTTGTTTCGTAAATGTGAAATAAGCTTATTCCTTTTTTTCTAAGTTACACGCCTACACTTACAACCACTGGTGCCTCTGATAAGATAACCACTGGTGCCTCACAAATCTATGCTGATATTTTAGGTAATTTTGAAGAAGCTGCTATTTCATGTTGTTATGCTCTTTGACTAGGATCGCCTCCAAAATTTGAAATTCTGTTTTTCATTGTATCATTGTTATTCTAAGGAATATTCTCCACAAATCATCAATAACATTAAATTATTAAAGCCCTAATATCGGACATATTAATACTTTGTTAAGATATATGCTGAAGGGTTGGGGTGAAGCATCTTTACAACAGCAATGAATAAATACTTCATTAATCAATAAACCAAAAAGGCACCAAAATAAATAAAACATTTCGCCTCTGAGCTATCAACAGTGGGAGTGTAGAACGGCCGTTTCGTCCTCTTTATGGACTCATCAGCCACACAAACCCTCAGCTCAGAGGCGAAATCTTTTGTTTACTTTGATGCCTTTTTGGTTTATTGATTAATTTATAACAGGTACGTTAAAATTTCTTTGTAAATACTTCATTAGTTGGAATAGATGTCAGTTGCTAAGAAAATCATAATAGAAAACAAGAACTTAGATAGCTAAACATAATTGATAGAATCAATATAGAGTTGATCATATTCTATATTGATGAATTTAATTTTAATTAAGTCCGATCCAAGCGTACAATATTACTGGATACATTTAAGAAGCCTTTACATTGCTACTTTTTTTTTTCTTCTGGGTAAATGTAATTGTCATCAACATTATTTGTTGCTTTAATGAAACGGCTACAGGATGTGCAGAAAATAATTTCAATGTTCAATGTCACAAAATGTCCTTCAATCTTTCTACAGCTACAAATTTCTCGTGCAAGATAAGGTGCGAAATACCGGTATTCAAAATTTCAGTTTTACTTAGCAATTAAAAAAATATGGGAATCCATTTTTTTTAAATGCAATTTAATATCACTTGCTGCTAGTCTACCAATGAAATTCGTTCGAATGTCTGAAATGAAATTATTCTACAACTCATTTAAGAGCGATAGCTGAAAAACTATCTATCTGCCATCCTCACAACATGCCATTGTCAGGATATTTGGTGTTGGCTGGCTTTTCTTTACGTTGTATTTACATAATTATTGTAATAGAGTTTAAATTACAAAGATATTCAGATATTGACAGCAAAACATGGTAATGAAAAAGCTTCTATTCATGAGAAGAGCAAATTCCACAAATGAATTTCTGTTTCCGTGAAGATTTCTTCCAAACTTTAGCAGATTGGCTACTGGAAGGCACTTTGTTTACTCGAGATCTGATAACTAATTGTAGCTGATGAGCCAAAAGATTTCAAACAGCAATCAATGACTTAAAGCTCCGCTGAATAAGAATTCCAAGGAACAAAACTATAAACTAAACTAAAGAATATCTTTCCGATAAGTTTCCCAGTGCCGATTAAGATCGACAATTCGCGATGTAAAGAAATATTTAAAATCTCCCCCATTCCAAAGGCTTTTTCAAGTGAGGTTGTTATAAAGGGATGATTCCACTAGTGTGGTTTGTAGGGATGGGAGGCCATTGCTCTGATTGACAGCCACACGGGTGCGAGAGCCGGAACGAACTCCGACCTCTTGCCGGATGGCACGTGGGAACTGGCTCCCAACAATGGACTCTACCTGTCCTTTGAGAAAGAACGCGGCACCTCCTTCCTCCTCCCCACTGGGGCGGTGACGCCGATTATACTTCTCCTCCTCTTCTTTCTCAAAGTTGTTACAGAGACTATTGGAGGTGACGGACCATGACGGAAGGTCTCTTCAAAATACCCACAAATGACGTCATTACTAACAGTTCAATAACCAAACCATTCATTGCTCTGTTTTAAATGGAAATGTACACAAGACGTAAATAACATTAATACAAGAATTTAAAACAAAACAAAACAAAACAAAACCGCCTATAGATAGGCATATGTAGCTCATCTCAACATATTTTTCAACTTATTTTATTTTATTTTAAATCTATTTCAAGAATTCTCCCTCACTTTCTAGCTAGAACTATTCCTACATAAAGGAATTATGAGAATTATTCGGATTATAGACAGGATAAAAATGAAATTTTGATAATAAATTTATTAATACGTAGCTACATAAACAACTATTTTTATACAACTAAGTTTTTATATAAACGATATTTATATTATAAACTAAGAAAACAGAAATAAAGATTTTAATTTTACTGAAGTTAAAAACATAGTAAAAATGAAATCAAAAAGATAATTCCGATAATTAAGGAAAACGGAAGACCTGGTTTTCATGGCTGATGATCGAGAAAGAGGAACTTACGCATGTTTTCAACATTTTTCAAGGACGAATTCTACAGGCATTTAACCAATCATCATCTGTGAAAATTGGATACTGTGTTTTTTTTTTTAAAGTCAAAGCTTTTTTTTTTTTTTTTTAATATAATATGAAAGCCTTATATTATATTAAAAAAAAAAAACCTCCTCCAAACGGATCCTAGGGTCTACTCAGCCCTCTGTAGAATGGGTACCGGGTTTCTTTCCATGGAGTTAAAGGCGGGCGGGCGTCGGGCTGACCTCCCGACCTCAATCTAGTCCCGTTGGTCACGAAACGTTGGGAGCCCCCCGCGCTCCCGTGGGCCTACACGGCCTGTTTGTGGGATTAGTTTAACTTTAATATGAAAGCCTCATCCAAAAGTTTTACAATGATGCTTGAATGATTATTCAGCTAAATTAAGAGTTAAGAGTGTTTATGTAAATTATTAAATGCTAATGTAAAAAAATAAAATATTATTAAGATTACCAACATGAACGTACCAAGAAACTAAAAAAAAAAATCAAGGAAAGAATAAAACAAAATATATTATAGGTTCTTTATCAAACCCCTACATACCAAAAGTTTCATTAAAATCTGAGATGGTTAGGGTTAATTTTCACCATAAGATGATGTTAATAATAAACAAGCATTTGAAACCATTAATATAATCTTCATTTTTGTTGGAGGCTGAGCTAAATTTTTGAATTTATTAATTTTTTTTTACATATAAAAATGTTTAAGATAGTTTAAAATTACGCACATTAAAACGGTTAAAAACTATTTTATAAAAACGCTACATGTACATGTTTCATCACACGAATGTGGGTGGAATAATTAACATTTTTTGAATTATTCAAGGATTATTTACAATCACATTTTACAGAACTACAAAAATTTTTGGGTTTGGAGAATTATTTCGGGAGCTCAGGGCTTAAAGTTCGCTTAAAAGTTATTGTAATAGTTTTCAAAAAAGAAGGGTTTGCCATATATGGTCATTACGTGGCGATCGAATTTGTCTGGAACAAACGTCACCAATCATGACGTCATCAATTTGAACTCCGAGCAGTCAGTCCAAGATGGCATCATTTTGTAAACGCATAAGCGTGTTCACGAAAGGACAAACTTTGCATTGCCAAGCAAAGGGAATAGTGTGGAATGTTTTGAATTATTTCGATTGCAATTGTTATTACGTATTCGTAACTGTAGACAATATAAAAACCAGAATGTTTTCGTAATGTTTATAAGATTCAGTTCCGGTTTTTAGCAATAGATGGCGCTGTTACGTCTTGGAAACCTGAATCTATAAGAAAATTACGTCATCAAAAGCTCTTCTTTAATGAATAAGTGGTCCATCGGGTTACGGGAGGAAAGACTTTCGGCAAATCCTTACCAACGGGATTAAGTAGAGGTCAGATGTCAGCCCGATACCTGCCAGCCTTTACCTCCGGGAAAGAAAACCGGTATCCATTCTACAGAGGGCTGGGTGGACCCAAAGACCCGTCTGGAGGAGAAATCCTGGATCCCCGCCCGGGATTGAATCCGACTCCTAAGAACCCGCAGTGAAGCCTTTTACCACATGGCTACCGGTCTCACTTGAAGATCGGTAACCCTCTTAAAAATACATCATACTTTATCTGCAATTCAAATTCAAAGCTTTTTGTATTACATTTTCTTTAATATTAATTTTATTTAGAATTACATATATGCACAGTAATATTATCTATACAGGAAAGCATTCATTTTTGTAGGAAACCTGAGACAGATCATAAAGACGGATAGCAATCTTTCTTTTTTAATATTCTATTACCTAATTGATACTTTACTTTCATTAATTCCAATATGAATCATGTGAAAAATCTAATAGCCATATAGAATCTACTAGTCGAAGAGACGTTCATTTACAACATCTGACTTAAATGTAATATTTTGTTGTTTAGAAGGAGGGAAAAGTTAGAAAGATATTTAATACATCCTCCTTTTAGGAATCATAACGAATGTCCTAACTACTGTGAAGTAAACTATAGATTTAAACTTGCAGTAAACTTGGAGTAAACTATAGATTTTGTGATTAGCTGTAAATAGCAAATAAAAACCTATAAAGCAAAATAAGATATTATCCCATCAATAGTCAGTTAACATTTTAATTTATATCTTTTCTATAGTACAGAATAAGAAGTTATTCCAACTCCAGTGATAATTCTATTTATATGTTTACCTTCACATTAATTCTAGTCATGATTTATCTATTCGTGGTAATATTTCTCTCTGCATTCATCATTTAAGGATATCCTCTGATACACATTTGACTATCAGTAATCGGCATTGGTCTTCTCGATGTACAAGCCAATGGTGCTCTCGCGACTTGATGCTCATCTCTCTGTCGTTCTCTGTCATTCCAACTTCTTTTAGGTTCGTCTTCTGTATCTCTAGTTTTTGTCCATAGACTATTGACGAAGTTCTTCCCTTTTTTCTTTTATCTTCTACAAATTGAGCTTTTCCAGAGAAATATACTAAGCATTACAAATGAGAGCATAACGAATAACAAAATTCTTTAAATGTCAAATCTAATTAAAACATTTGAATGTTCTCATTATATGATCTGATTAGTTGACCCGTTATACAAAGTATTAGAAACGTGGGAAGAAAACTTTCTATGTTAGAAATGCGTGATCTCAAACCGAGGCCTGCCTTGTACTTACAAATTTTGCAGTCTTTTCTTCTGTACATAGAACAGCTTTCTTCTGCTTCATAGAACAGCTCAGAAAGTGCCTCTGAAATTTAAACAGAAATCTAAAACAACATCTTACGGGAAAGTAACGGGAGAACAAAAAAAGATTTCTATTAATTTTGAGAGAAAGATATTAAAAAGTTTATTAATTTTGCTCAATCTATCTGTAAATTAAATAGTGGCTCTCGAACTTACTCCCAAAATTAGATGGTAATTATTTTTTCAGGACTTCCTGTTGATTTCTAGAGAGAGCGGAAAATCACTCTTTTTACTTTACATCTAATAGAATGGGGAATAACACTATCTGATTTTGTAGTTCCAATAATTATTTTGCTCTGTATTTTTATGTAGATGCTGGGATTTTTCTGTAACCGATTTACTTCTAAGCAACAAAAATAATATCTGATTGCAACTAAACTCATTGTAGATATTGTTATTTATTTAATTTGGAGTCGATTCTTCAGTTTTTAAGCTAAAAAAAAGTAGTTAAGTAGGCCTACGCAGCCTTGGAGTCTCAGGGGCAAAGTGGAGGTCATATGATCAGTCCGACGCTCACCCACTTTAATCTCTCGGATGAAAATCCGAAACCCATTTAATAGAAGATTGGGTGAAACCTAGGACTTATCTGGAAGAGAAACTTCTTGGGAAAAATCCCCGACTTATACAGGGAATAGAATCCGGCTCCTACGGGCTGCAGAACAGTGCCTTACTACGCTACACTGGTAAAAAAATCAACCAAATATTAGCTCTTGTTACCACAACTGTTATTTTTTTTTCTTTCTGTAAGCGGTTTGTATTCTCTCCCTCTCTTTCTCTATTTATTATTTTGTCATAGTTATTGGTGTTTGATGATAAAAATTTCAATCAAATAATTTTTCTGTTCTATCATTCGAAGTCTAGTATCAGGTTATTTTGCGTGTACGGCCGTTGTGATCATCTATTCCAATAGGTCTACAGTTTAGTTTTGTAGTGGAACCTTATTTCATAGATAAATTCAAAGCAAGATCTCCGTAAAGTGCTTCAGCTGAGATTTTATAGATAATAACTGGCTCTGAATTTCCTCGTCTTCATTTGTCTGTAAATGAAACGTTACTTTGAAATAAGCTAACATTTTGGGGTTCTTACCATTTCGCCTTAGAACAAGAATATAGGCAACGGGAAATTATACTTTCAACTTATAAATATTCATAGCGTCTTTTTCTGAGTCTACAGCCACTTTTAAATACAAAATAATTAAAAAAAAAAAAAAAAAAAACTATTGAGAGAAATCATATAACTTTCTCAATGCTGAAGAAATCACAGTAATTTATTTATAATAAAGTTATCAAATAGCTTACATTTAAAGAATTTATTTTTTTATTTGTATTATATTTCTTATTGATACAGATTTACCATATTTTCTTCAAAATACTAAAGTGTTTAGCAACATATAAACAGTAAGTTTGTGTATGATTTACAGTAGAGTCCCGGTAATCCGAGCTTCCGTGTAATCCGAGGTGAGGCTAGTCCAAGGTCAAGCAGGGCGACGATTCCAAGAAGTCATTTGAGGAGTCAGTTTGATAGTTTTCCATTTTACTACTTAGACGAAGGTATGACATCGCTGCTAAAAAGCGTTGCTCTACTGTGAAGCAGAAGACCTTGGACAGTTTTTTAAAGTTGTAAATGCTTATGAAGAGTCTCTTCATGTAACCAGATAACATTGTTAATGTATCTGTAACTTTAATATCTGTATCTGTAACTTTAATTTGACTCGTTTTAGTTGAAAATTCCAGATTTTTTTTTCTTTTTTCCGTGTAATCCGAGGTACCATCAGCCCCAATTACCTCGGATTATCGAGACTCTACTGTATTTGTTTTATAGCAGTAACATGTTTAACATTTTAGTTCAGGAGAAAATCTTTACAAATCATTCTTATTACAGCAAACCCAAACAGTATCTCAAAATATTAACAAATGCAATGGTCTTGTGATAAGGTGGATCTATGCAAGAAAAGGCTTGACAAAACTGAATATTTTCATATTTAAATGTAAATGACTGAACTGCGAAGACCAGCAAGGAACAGAAGAAAATCAAAAGATTTTGCCCCTGAGCTATCATCGATGGGAGTCTGGCCGTTTCGTCCTCTTTATGGACTCATCACCCAGACAAACCCCTCGATGAAAGCTCAATAAAGCTAACCAAGTTAGGGATTACACTCATCTTCCCGACATTGGAACCTCACAAAATAAAAGCAGAAAAAAAAAAATCAAATTTTTTCGTTTGAGAGGATTACAAACAATAGTTAGTAATACACCAATGGCTAAGAACAAATTTTCTCGCATTTCTCTTTCTTGGTTTCAATGTATCTTCAATTCATAAATATCTCTTCCGATCGGTACGAAGGTTCGAGATCTTTGAAGAACCGAAACCCAATTTACAGGGTGATTCACGAAGAATGCAGAAACTTCGGGAGCTCATTCTACATGTAAAAGTAAAGAAAGAAAGTTATATAAACATAGGTCCGGAAATGATTCGGTATCGAGTTACGCCTAGCGAAAGATTTCGCCCATAATTTAGTACCCTGGGTGAAATGAAGACTTGCTGGAAGTCTGGGAAGATAAAGTAAGGGACGAAATCAGGGGTTTCTTATGGTTGTTGACCTGAAAAATCGAATGAAACATGTCGCAGAACTGTATCTCCCAGTGGTTTGAAACTTATCCCACGTGGAACCTACAAAAAAGTTGGCAACACAATAACAGCTGTTCAACAATAATGGGAATTGCATTGTTTTGATTTATTGTGAGAGCTCACAACTGAGGTGTAGTCCATGTGCGTATTGTTGTACTATATTATGGGCGGTATCTTTCGCTAGGCGTAACTCGATACCGAAGCATTTCGGGACCTATGTTTATATAACTTTTTTCCTTTACTTTTACATGTAGAATGAGCTCCCGAAGTTTCTGCATATCTTCGTGAATCACCCTGTATATTCATTTGTAGATTATTGATTGATCTATTTAGATTCCACAATTCCTAAAAGACGGGAGATATCTCGATTTTTCAAAATTTTGAGGACAAGTATCTTACGGAGGGAATATTTCGAAATTTAAATTTAGAAATGCTGGGTGTGATCTTAGGTTGTGAATGTTTAAGTTGTTCGGAAAAAATAAACAGTCACTGCATTAATTAATCAGTAGATTTTTTTATCCAGTTAACTAACAATAAGATTATAAGAGATACATCATAATATTTAAAATAACTATAATCTTTAATTCTCCTTCTGGCGATATTTCGTCCTATTTATATAGGATATCGCCAGATTATAGTTATTTTATAGTTATAGTTATTTTGTTATAAGATTATAGTTATTTTAAATATTATGATGTTGTTAATTTTGCGATAATATAAGAAGTTTTTAATATAAGAGATACAGTAAAAATACTACAATAAGTAAAGTAAACAAGAATATATAAAAGAATATACAAAAATAATATAATTTTTGATAATTGATGATACTACCATGACACTATTGCATTCTTCAAGTTTCGCACTGAAGAATGTTATCAAAGAAGTGCAGTTAATAGATCAAGAAATTTATTGATTGGCATTAACCATAATCACTGAAAAATTAGTCGAAATATATGGATTAACTATTATTATGTAATTATGAAATCTGCCGAGGTTTAATTATGATAAGACTGCTTGGCATGGCACTTACTATTCCAGTTACTAGGCATTTTTTTAAATTACTTGCTCAATATAATTGTAATCAAAAAGTAACCTAATCAAATAGTAATGCAATGTTTTCTGTAACTAATTCCTTTCCCCTCTCGTATGCCTTTTCACTCTCGTTAGGTCTGGCTGATTAGAGGTATCAAGTTCGAAAGAATTCAGCAAAGCTCTCATAGAACTCCCTGGATCTCAACTAGGATTCAAAGGCATCCATGCTTATAGGTTGATTCAATATCTGCATGAATGTCATATTAAAAGGATTTACAACATTTAAACAATAAAAGTAAAGTAAAACGTAGGAACAAATGTGGAACCCGCAAAAGTTAAAAAACAAACAATAAAAACTCGCCATTTGTCCTTTCGGCGAGTTTTTATTGTTTGTTTTAACTTTTGCGGGTTCCACATTTGTTCCTACGTTTTATCATATAGGCCCCGTGTATCGAGACTTGGTTGTGTACTGATGACTGCTCCTGGCTGATGATCGTCATATTAGCGTGAAACAGCTGTACCAGGATGTCATTTTGTATACAACTTGGTCTCACCCATTGTTATTATTAAAAGTAAAGTAAGTTTAGTGAAAGTTGTAGGGCTGTACAAAGCGGCAGAACTATTTAACTATTTAAACTATTTAAAGAGTTAGTTAATGTTACATCGTTATGAATGGCAGGCAGACAGAGTTGTCTTGGGGCGTTGATGTGGTCAAGTTACTCCATTAATCAGAAGTCTTGGTAAGGAACGGGTGTTTCTTTTGACTCCCACTATTCTCCACCTGAAGGCTGGTGAAGCATCTAGAAAGATCTTCTCTAGCCTTCCCTTAAATTATAACTGTTTCTGATTGCCTTAGTGTGGATGGCAGCGGGAAATCACCACCTATCCTCCCCACAGGTACGATGGGACAATTGTGATGGTTGCCTAGAAGTTGTGACACTCAAAGAAGAATACTCAGATTATTGATTAGAATAAAGCGATTTAAATTTAATATTTAGTCAAATCTTTCTATACATTCCATCTCAGGAGAGGTTTTAATCCAGAATTTTTTAAAATTGTTTTCTTGATTAATTATCAACATTGCAACTGTCATGTTAGCATAGGGGGTCATTCAAAATTCAAACGAAGTGGATACAATATCCACTTTAAAAAGAATAACCCATATTTCTTATCTGTGAATGATCATTTCTTTCGAAATCATATTAAGCCATAAGCTGGTTTTTTTATATTTTATTTCTTTTTTTTTAGGAAGGAAAATTTAATAAATAGTTTGTAATATTTGTCGTTCCGCTTCATTTCAAAATTGTGATCTACTGTTTTGAAACCTTGTTATGGGATGATGTAAAGATAATAATGTTCTTTTTTCTATTCATCTGGTCACGAACTTCTTCGGTAGCATTTGAAGGAATTATACTTCCCTTTTAGTCACCGTAGAAGCAAACGAAATCAATATGACCAATAACAAATCCAATTTTAAACTTAATGAATGAAATGCTTTTATTATTTCGGTCGGGGTTCTCTTGGCGCCCGCACATACGGGCAAGAGGGGATGTAAAATTAATGTAATTCACACAATTTCCTTCTCGTTCTGTTACTAACAGATATTTAGAAAACGGTAAATTTAAGTTTTATTTTTACTTCACTATTTTTTACAGAATTTTACAGGTATAAAATATACATTCCAAAATATCCCCACCCACTCCGGAAAAATTTCTAGGGGTTTCTGCGGGTTCCTCTGGGATTATATTTTCTAGTTACAACATAATTTTAATTTGGATAAAGCAATTGCGATTTAAGAAAATTAAGCTTTTTTTTCTGAATTATCCTCTTAATTTTCAACTAAAAATAAACTGAAAGAAGAATAAAAGAACAAAAGGGAAGAAAAAGAAAAAGACAGAGTTTAAAATGAATAAATTGCCATCTTTTATAGCTTAAAAAAAAAAAAAGGAAAAAAGTACTTTCAAGCAATGTAGCCCTGATAATTCTTTTAAATATTCTACCTTTAATTTGTCTCTTCTGTTCGCAATTTTATTCGAAATTGATTTGATTGCTATTTTTATACTGTTATTAACGTTTTTTTTTTTTCTTTTTTCGTAAGTTAAAAACAAAAAATGATTAAAGCCCAGCCCCCAGAAATCCTCGAAATCACCTGGAAACTGATTGTAATAAAATTGGTCGGTAAAGAAAACAGGAGTTTTATTTGCAACCGAAGAGGAGTGACACAATTCCTTGGACGTCATTTGCCGATTAATGCCGAATATAAAGTAGCGTTTCTTTAAGATTGGCTCTAAAGTTTTCCACTTGCGCCTCTGGGCAGTTGGTCGTCGTTTCAAGTTTCTAATAGCTTTTAAATGAATAGTTTCTAGTGGCTGAAAAAGAACCACGATAACTTATTAAACCATTCCGAAAACAATCTATATCCTGCAACTGCCACTGCAGTTTGAAATTTTGATAAGCTAAGGGGGATTAATACGCTTTATTAATCTGCAGGGGCGAGTATAAAATGATATCTCGGTGGGGGTCATATAAAATCCATCGAATTTTCTAGCATATGGTGTGCTTTTTGTTTTGGCTTCGGAGGGGTCTGGTCCCCCTGGGCGTGCCCAATACTCGCCGTGCACGGGGGTGGGAGTGTAGGAGGGATCGTTCCGTTGGGCGGGCCCGGATGAAAGGATTCTTTCTATGCCATCCTGCCAGGGCACGTACTGTTTGCATCTGGAAAGAAAGCAAAAAGGGTTGGTCCCACCCCCACCCCATTTGGAAGGCTAACGACACCGGCACACAAATAACAGGGGGGATTCACTCGAAATAATTATGCAGAAGAGATGACGAAATCCCCGAAGCCGGACATAGATAATAGACTGACATTTCAGTTAAAAACACAGTACAATGCAAACACAAACGAATGAATCAATTCTTGTGCTCTTTCTCTTGGATTACAGCAACCATTCAAACAAAAAACAACAAATGACTATTTATTAAACTTCTTTTTAGGAATAAAAAACCAAAACAATATTATTAAAAAGAGTAAGAAACATCTGAAACTGCACAAATTCGATAGAATTGTTTGCTTTTAACGCATTGAGTCATTATCAAAAGCAATCTGGGATAGCTATTTCGTCCTTATTAGGACTCATCAGCCAGATTTAGCTTTGATAATGGAACTCAGAATGCGTCGATACCTATGATCCCGCCTCGCCGTTAGGAAAGTGGGACCCGGTCGAGAGCAAACAATTAAAGCAAAAACGCTGTAACCATCACAGCAAAATTACCTCGGCCAGCATTGAGCTCGGCTCGAAAGGCATTTAATAAAGGCATAAGGCCCAATGAAAATTCGAAAATTTAATAATAACGGCGAGGCGGGATCATAGGTATCGACGCATTCTGAGTTCCATTATCAAAGCTAAATCTGGCTGATGAGTCCTAATAAGGACGAAATAGCTATCCCAGATTGCTTTTGATAATGACTCAATGCGTTAAAAGCAAACAATTCTATCGAATTTGTGCAGTTTCAGATGTTTCTTACTCTTTTCATATTACATTTATGCACGTTAAACCTTCTTTATTATTAAAACAATATTATTATTCATAGAAAAAAAAAGTAAAAAGAAAATTTGCACATTGTTAAAACGATGGTCTACAATAATGGACTATCAATTACTGTAAATGATCTGTCTGTAAGTAGACATCAAAAATGCAATACGAACGAAGATGATTCTATTTCGGTTAATCCATAGAAAGCTACAGTGATTGTGATTCTGCTGTTATTTCTTAGTGGTTCATTTCGCGACCTATTTTACCTCAGGATCATAAATTTTCTTTTTATCTTCTGATTGTTTCTGTTGATCCAAGAATCTCGGCAGCTATTAGCCTACTTTCCGAAGGAAATAAATACTTAAAAATTCTGACGGCCTGTAATATACCGCATAACACACGTTGCTTCGTTGAATATGTGTTTTTGAAGCTTCACCAAACTAGCTATTACATGTTTATGGATAAAATATTATATATATATAGTAATTTTTTTTTTCTTCCGACAAATTCAGTAAGCGGCAAAAAAAAAAAAAAAAAAACAGCAAGAAGAGTTGGAAATTTAAACGCAAACTGCAGATACAAGAAATACGAAATTCGGAAGACTTTTAAAAGTCATTAAACTTTTGAAACACTTAATTAAAAATTAAAATTGGAGGCCTCTCAATAAAAATAAGAAGATTATAGTAAAAGATTTATTTTGCTTTGCTTTGAAAGGAATGATTTGATGAACTGCAAAGAAATTTTTATCTTAGAAATTTCTTAAACATTGTAGACCAGTTCTTTTTTGTTTCTATTTCGTTAGTGAAGCAAATCTACCAAATAAAGTCTGAATCAGAAACACATCGAAAATAAGCAATGAATACAATGTTCTCTTTACGTTTTGAAGTAGGCCTACTTGGATTTTCAGATTTTTTTTTCTGTTGTCTTAAATTGGAAAAACTTTAAAAAAAATTACGAAAGATAAATAATTTTTTAGATTAACAAAATTACTAAATGAGACCATGTTCACAAGTCAGCGTTTCCTGCTTATTGGCGCTCCTCAGCCAGGATCCCTTATCCTGTTAGGTTTTGGTTTAGAGGGTTGAGAATGAATTGCAATAAAGAAACTGTTCTGACTCTCGTAAAGTTATGGTTTTTACCACTGTATGTTACACAAAATACTATAAATGTGTTTTGAATTCTTTCAATAAATCAGACGTCAGTGACGTCTCCGCATTAATGAAGTTAAGACGCTTTATTTAATTTAATTTTCAGTTTTATTTATCTTTTAGGTGGCTAGTATCGGATTTATCTCAATTTCAGTCGTAAATCCAAGGAAGTAGTGATTCCTCACATAAAATTTCATTCGATAAGGGGCGGGTCATTTTAATGACTTTGGAGCCTACAGCCTTAACAACGGGAGTGGCGGGGAAAAATTAAAAAATGCAATCATGTCCTTATTGGAAGAAATTGACGTGAGAGTCTTCTGTTATCTCCCACACATTAAAAGGAAATAAGAATTTGTATAAGAAATAACTGAATTATAGCCCTAGTCATAAAACTGAAAGGAACTGTGGAAGTGATAAGAGGAGCTAATGTCTCTGAAAAGGAGAAACAATATAAAAAAACGGATGAGAAGGAGAATGCGGAGGAAATCAAAGGACAACATTTCGAAAAAAAAAATGTTAATAATAAAATCACAAGGATATTTGCAGTGTCTTTTTTAAAATTAAGTAGTTAATTTAAGTACTTCGTTTTTGATTAAGTATTTAGTTATAATTCAATGTCTGCTTCTGTTCAATCCAGAAATTTTCGGGAAAATGACCAAGCAGGCTGTATTCTTGATTGAAAGTATGATCAGCACTCGTAAAATCATATATTTACTGATCAAGCATAGTTAATGATAATAAAACTTTTTTGTATTGGATTTATATTAATTTTTCATAGGTCCCAAACATATTTGTAATTGATAATCGCAGAAGTAATTTTTAGTTATTAAAGTAAAAAAAAAGAAAAGAAAGATAATGCCCAGAAATAAATTTACCTGAATTCTCACACCTTACCAGCTTTTATGTCAACCTGATGATTAATTTTCTTAAAAATTATTATAAAAGTTAAAATATGAATTAACCTATGTATCTCGCATCTATTGACAAGAAAATAATATCTTAATGTAAATGTAAGTTAAACAAGTATATAAATAAAATAATTTTTTTACTAACTTTTACCTGCAACGACGAACAAAACTGAAAAAAAAAAAAAAAAAAAAATCACCAATTCACTTTTTGACTTAAATTAATTTATTATTTAGAAAATGAAAATTAGGAAAATACTTACGAAAATTAATTTTCAGATAAATCATAAATTGACAATTTTCGAATTTATAGTTTGCTTTTTTCTTAACACTTGGCTTTTTTCCTATGACCTAATTTGTGCCAAAATAAATTTGGAGCAAGTAATGAATAATCTAAATTAATCGTAAAAGAAAAAAAAAAAAAAAAAACGTGGTACCGCCCAAATCTAAAATTATTATAAAAATATATACACTGAAAATAAAATAAAGAAATTAATTATTTTTAGTTTGTAATTTTGTGAAAATTTTCGATTTGGGAGGAACAGTATTTTTTTTCTTATAAATATTCCCATTCCTATCCATATTGAGTCCTTCCTGTTTACTGGTGACTATTCCTAGCTGAAGCTCGCATTAGTCTTAACCTTTAATGAGTCTAAATAATTGTTTATACGTTCAACTTCTTATCTTAATTTGTTATTAGCTATTACATTAACAGTAGCGTTTTTTTGTTGTTGTTTTTTCCAGCAACATATAATGATCAAACATTTATCATAATAAGTCGGTATTATGTTGTCTTTGTCCACTCATTAGCGGAAGACAGAGGAAAATCCATTTTTTTATCTTCTTTCTTTTCGAGAAATAAGAATGGAGTCTATAATTTTAAACTTTTAAATAGAAATTACATAACTGACTGTAAAAAGAGGGCAACGTCGCTGTTGGGACATGAATAATACTGAAGGATTTTCAGAACTAAAAAAAAAAAAAACAAAAAAATTCTGGTAAAGTTCAGAAATTCTACTCTCGAAAGTTGCAACAATAAATGAATTCTTAAGCCCCGCGAACACCATGCAATTTTTCAGCAATTTAGTCGTCCGATTTTGAAGTCACGAGCAGATTTGAGCCCGTTTATTGATTATATCAGCTCGTGACGTCAAAATCGGACGACTAAATTGCTGAAAAATTGCATGGTGTTCGCGGGGCTTTAAGCTTTGGAAACAGAAATTTGGTGAAGAATAGTTGTGATCAGCCCATTAACATTGGTTCATCTCTTATTTATTTTATAATAAGAAAATTCTAATAACAGGGAATTGATATGTGACGATGATGGAAAACAAAGAATTATCTACCTGTAAAAAACTAATGTCCTTCAATACAACTATCCTCTCCCTCAGTATCTCCGAAAAGCGGTTTTATAACTCCCCCCCCCCACCAAAAAAATGTTTGTGACAAACAACTTTTAAGAATGGATCATTTTTTCTTACTTCGAATGTTCCATTACTTCCCAAACGCACTTATCAAAAGTTAAATGCTTTCTATAAAAAAAAAATCCTGTATATTTATAATCACTTCAAAAAGCAACCTGCGGAAAACTGTTTCTTTTTTGCTACCTCGCGTATCCACCTGTTCTCTTAATTAATGCTATACAAAAAGTGACCAAAAAAACCTACAGACAAATAAATACGAAGATTAGGAAAAGACAGCTTAATGTTAATAGATTCGGGATTTTTTTTTCCTTTTTTTAATTCCCATCGAATTTCATTCAGGATTTCAGATTCTATGCGGAATTCGATGGCATTTTATTAGTAATATTTTAACACTAAATCACTCACTCACTCAGTAGTCGATACAGTAAAAATGTTGTCGTCAATTTTAACACAGGTTCAGGAACTCAGCCGATCCTCAAACATTTCTGATTACACACAGACGTAAACATGTTTTAAATACAAAAGAGTAAGTAAATGAAGAAAAACAAAGTTACATGTAATATTTTCCGCCCAAAAATCCCATCCCTCAACTGGATTTAAAAGATTATTTTAACAAAGTCAGACGTTGGTTGGTCATATATAGCAAAAGGATTTGACAACATTATAGAAGCCATTTGATTCAATTGTAATGTGTGAGGGGCTATATGCTGCAATTGCTTTTGGACTGTCGTAAATGATCAACAAATATTTCCCATTAATTTTTTTATTAATAAAAAACTGAATATTTTACTTTTAATTCTTTTATTTTTTAATACAATCTTTTTATCTTTTTTTTATCTCTCTCTCTCTATAAATAATAGTACCCAGAGATTTGCTTAGAACTTATTTTTCGCCTTGTTTGTTCTCTTGTTATTCTAATAGTCACAGCTATAGGCCGACAGATCGTTCTTGACGATCCCGAATTTTCGCGATTTCACGTGATTGACGCGAGAATAGCCTCTATCCATGTCTTCTCACAAAATGGCGAGAAAGAAGGCTTATCGACTCTGGGGAAGAAGCGGCCACGAGCAAGCCCCATTACTGCTGTCGACAATTTTGACCGATGCCTTATTCGCCGCTGCATCCATCGCCTCTACGCTGAAGGTAAAATTCCAACTTTAACATTTTTTCTCTAGCATTTTTCTAATGACAGACGTTCACAATACTACATTCCTTGAGACCTGCTGAAGAGGCTAATGGCCAAATCTCGTGATTTTCGTGATTCCCGCGCAAACGCGATCATCAAGAACCATTTGTCAGACAGTAATAAGGGTTTCTACTTTAACTACTGCAATAATTGTATTTGTGCAGTTAAAAAAAAATAATTTAGAAAGCAGTTTTAAGGGGGGATGGTCACATTTTATTTGTTCAATCATCCATCCATCAGGAGAAAACAAACGAATAACCATTCGCATGAACTCTTTTCTTAATAACTTATAAACTTTCACTTTCTATTTCTCTCTTTAAGTATGTCTGAATCACAAATCAAAACTCTACCGACTATATCCAATATTTATTCTCAGCATCCCTAGTTTCTGTAACCATACTATTTCAAAACAAAACAATAGAAATAAAAGCACAGAAAAGAAAATGGGTTTAACGTGCTGACAAATTGATTGAAAATGTCCGTAAAGCCCAGTATTGCCTCTCGGCTTTTCGGAAATTTTGTTTATTGCCTTTTGCCTTTGGGAGGTCACAGCCAGGTTGGCTGATGACTTTACCTTAGGATTGCGCCTTCTGATTCATTTTATCGAGGGAGGCGGGTTAGGGCTGATGATCCCGTAGAAGGGTGAAACAGCTATTCCCTAATCCTCCCCGTAAAATGAATTTGAAAGGCAATTTGTTTTTATTTATTCTGTGCTGGGCTTTACGGACATTTTCAATCAAGAAATAAAAGCACCTTTGGCCAAACCGACAGTAAGATCGAAAAGTAGTAAATTAGTTGAAAACAACAATAAGTTAACCTTCAGCCTTTTAAGTATTGTGATAACAGTGCTTTCAGGAGATTCGTGAAATGGTCGTTTTTGATCTTAAGTTCCAAGGACGCTTCTACTCAGTAATGCTCGTCTACCACTAGTTTCAGCTTCCTAGAATAATCCTAGTTTTTGACTAATCGTTGATGGATATTTAGTTTTTAGCCACGGCATCTTTACATATGTAGATTGTTTATTTAAATCAAAGAACCCTCCTTATGATCCAATGCTTCCTTTCTTTACGATTAGATAATGGGTGGTGTTAAAAAAATAATGGCGAAGGATGAAAAACAGAACAGATTCTGAATAATAAAACGGCTTTTAAGTATTTAGAAAACCATCAACTAATCAAATTGCGAGGTTGAACTTCTTCACTTCACAAACTTTACAATAGTTTTAGTTTAAAAAAAACGAAGCTAATGGTCGTAATGTACAATCGATGTCATAATAACATGTTTAAATGCAATGGATTCCACGGAAACTGAAAATATATTAAAGAAAACAAGAGATAACAAAACTGACATTCCAACTTTGATTCATCGCTTTTTTATTTTTAATCTAACTGAATGCTAATATTTATTTTGAGGCTAACAAAATAGAAATTTCTATTTTTGTTACTTTTTCCTTCTACATAGTAGTTAATTTGTAATGCATTCAATGTTTGATTGTATTGATATGACTAAAATATTTAGTCTGTAAACAAAGCAACTTTCTCTAAATGATTAAAATCCAACTATCAAGATAAATAAATTTTTAAATAAACATAATGAGGCTATATTTTCGTTAATCCTAATTGAGAAGGCTACAGTTATGGCTTCCGAGTTTTTTTTAATACACAACTTTCTTATTCCTCAGTAAAAAATTATAATAACTTAATAATTTTTAACTTCATTTTTATTTAGATATGTGCTGGTTTGCTTATTAAGTTATATGATTTTACAGCACGTTAAATAATTTTGAAAATTATAATTTAGATTTGGATTTGGATTAAATTATATTTAGATTTGGTCAATAAATGTTGTTAATTACTACTACCAATTTGATACAAAGTTTTATCAAAATTAATCTTAACGTTAGAATCACATTATTTGATGCGGAAGCACAAACCATCAAAATAAAAATAATATATACAAAGAGATCATTAATTGATAAACAAAATTGCTGTTATAATGAGACTACTTTTTAAGACAGATAACTGCAGAAGTTTTCAGTAATTATCATTCTTTTTCCTCCCCCGTTATCAAAGCATTTTCTTCAAATCCTAGTCAATAAGATTCCATTGCATTCGTCTGCTCTGAAGTTTTTTATGGATACAAGGAAGAGGCCTATGTCGATTTTTTTTTTTTATAAATGTTTCTTTGTTTATTTTCGGATTGCCTTCTCTCTCCTAAATAGAATCAAAACAGGGGGAGGGTAATGAAGGTCAAAGTCCCCCTTTGCTTATCTTTTTTTTTCCCGTTCTTTAGGAGTATAAAGTGCTGAAGCGCATCTTAAGAACAGCAGCTCCCTCTACAAAATCCTATTGATCAGAGCGGGTAATTTCTGAGTTGCTGTGGACATCCTCCCCGTCCGTCTGTCATGGGAAGATTGCTGTTGCCAAGGGAGGGGTGGGGCAGAGTAGGAAGGTGGGGGTGGCAAGAATTTACTTCATTTCTTGTTATCGATTTTGTCCTGCTCTTATGTCTAAGGGACGGAGTTGCCAACCTTAAGAAGATAATAACGGGTTAAAAAGAATACAACACAAAGCCGACTTTAATTAACGCAACAACCAGTACCCGGTACTCCTTTTCAACGGTTATTTTTCATAATAAAAGATTCTAGTTAATTATTCATTACTGATAATTTAATTATTATTCTTCGCTAAAATTGAGTCTGTATTTTACTATTAGCATTAATCTAGAAAACTGACAACCCATTCAAAGATTTTCTTTTTTAAGTTTCATAATTTAAATGAAATAATTTCCGACATAATTATGCTGTATCAAATTAATTCTTTTAAAGTTTAATTTTAACTGTCTCCTTTAACAAACATTACATATATGAATATTTATAATATTGTGATTTACATTAAGCTACATCTTAAATTAAATCAGATCTACATTTCGAGTATTCTTTTCACTTCTTTTTTTCTTTTAATGTAATAATATAAGTTTTTAAAATAAGGTCATTTAATTTCGTTTTATATATTAACTCTTGCAATGGTACTGTTCAAACATTAAATAAAAGATACTCAAATAATCAGATATGAAGTAAGATATTATTATGAATTTATTATTACTGTTATTACTTAGTTAAATATATATTTTTTTCTTAACCTGTAATGTTCAAAGAAATTTATTATTTATTCTAATTCTTGAACTGATATCCTTATCAATTCTAGACATTTCACTAAAGAACTCCACGATAAAAAAAAAAATAATAATAATTAATAATCGACTTTATTCTAATAGAAATGTAACATAGATTCTAAGTGATGATCGACTACAATTCTCTAAATCTTTATCGTAATAAATCTAAATTCCATAATTACTAAAAATTGTAATATTTAAAAAAAAAAAAAAAAAAAAACTTAAGAAATATGTTTGTGCTTAAGTCAAATTCAACTTAAAATTATAATTAAACTTTCTTTTAATTACATGCTTTATTAATATCTAAAAAAAAAAAAAGGTTGTCTGGAATATTCGATGCACATCCTGAATTCTTATCATTATAAAACTGACGATGCCTCGTACACTTTTGTATTGAATTTCAGTTTAACTCCGTGCGAAGATCGTAAAATGGAATTGGACCCTGGTGGTGAACTGGAGAACTAATTTCTTTTTCACTTTTTATGTTGATCAATTTCAATCGAGCTCAGATAGCTTTGAAAAGGATAAAGTAATTGCTTGTAACATATGTTTATTGAAAAAGTAATGTCTCTTAATAAACATATATTTTATTTAAACTATTCCATTTGTATTCTATTGTAGTAATATTAGTTTACAAATCTTGCCAGATAAGGCGGGCCTTATCTGTTTTGTATATTGTCACTGTTTCGAGTAGACATTTGTTAGAAATTATTGTGTCAAAAAAATCTTTAATATAATGAACTACTAATTAGGAACATACTATCTTATTCAAATCTAACTTACTTAACTTAAATTTGCATGATGTCATAAAAGTTAACTATAACAAATTTTAGTTGTTATTATATGGCAATTTATTTTATTTATAAGAATCCCAACTGCCATCATTTCGAATTTACAATTTCCTGGTTCACTACATTTGAAACCATTATGAAAACAAGGAAAATAAATACACACACACACACACTTCCTATTTTTTGCTTACACAAATTTAGTTGATAAATTTTAAACTTCTTGAAAAAAAATTAGAAAAAAAGGGGAGGGGGAGTCAAGTTTTTATTAAATTTTGGCCATTATCTAATAATCTATATTACTAAAATCTTTATTTCTCTGTCCGGCGCAATTTCCTGTGAGAATGGAAAATATAAGTAATTTTTACAATGAAACGACGGGAATCGAATCTGCAACCTTCTGATCCGAAGTCAGACGTCTTATACATTAGGCCACCGGGACTACAACTCACTTTATTTTGTTTTTTTGACTTATGTGTCCTTCCCATTCCCTCCATTAAATAATGAATGTATTCAACCTGTTTTTTGAATCTCAAGATTGTTTATTTATTTCCGATCCGTCTATTTATTTGTAATTCGAAAATGACAATTAAAACTATAATTGCCGAAACGTTGCAATATTTTAAATATGATATTCTTATTTAACCAAATCTATGTGATATAGAAAAACAAGCGCATGTATACGGGAGATGGCCTAGTACACTAGAAGATCAAAACATGTCGTTGACTGAACTCTACTGTATCAAAATTATGACTCTTTATTTTATGTAAGCAGTGCAGTCCAAAAAGCTTAAAACCTGCTTTCAATAGTTCAAAAAGTAAACAGACTGGAAATATTTTTGACGATTTCCTTAACTAGAGGTTGTTTTGAAGCAAAAAACCGATAATATCATCCCATTATTAAATATCATAAAAAAAAGTTAATTAAGAATTCTTTGTGTAGTCACAAATAAATTTGCTTTAAGTAAATATAAATCTAACAAAAATAAATTTTTATTATTAAAATGAATGATTATAGTATGATTATCTCAGTAAGGATAAGATTAATCCAGGAAATCAGCTAAACTTATTATTCTTTGATTCACAATTGAAATATTCATTATATGGTGTCCATAAAAATATGAATCCGTTTCCATTCTTTAACATGCAGAACTTCTACAACAATTAAATGAAAGTTTGAGATATTAAATATCTGTAAAAATTTAAAATGTAATAATGCGGTACATCCTATGCTATTACAGAAAAATTAATACTCTTTTTGGAGAATATTTGCATCAGAGAGGGTATAGGCTAAATATTACCAGTATAGAAAATCCATCAATAGCTAATTGGAACCGAAATTTCCCTAATTTTAACTTATTTCTGTTTATTAGGAGAAAGAACAGTGTCATGAAATGTTTGGAGAACAACAACTTCGTAATCTAAAGTCTTTTCAAATTCCTGTATACTGTCCACTTCTCAATTGTTTGTGATTAAAATCTGGATCAGTTTTGAAAAAAAAAAAAAATAGCAATTATTATTATTATTGGTTTCGATATTTTGTATTTTAAATTCGAAAAATGAATTTAAAATAAATTATTTTGGAAATAAGTGTCGTGATAAGAAAATATTTTTTTTTTCAGCTTTTTACTTTTAGCCCATTGTAATTTTTTTTTTTTTTATTTTATGCGTTAATAAGTTAAGTTGCATTATTTGATGTAAGCGCGGGAAAAACAACATTAAAAAATAAGTATTGTACTATGTAGAAATAGTATATGACTGATATCCTTCTGATTTCTGCTGTTTCTTCTATACTTCCTTAATTTTCCAGAAAATGACATCCAGCTTGAAGTAAATGAGAAAGATGAAGAAATTTAGATACGAAGACATACAAATGGAACTTTTTGTAGAGGCTAATACTCTTAGCTTCTAAACACGAAACACACACAAGTTTTATTGAATGATTATTTAGCAAATTTAATCTGTTCCGCAATGGTTATTGTAGAAAATCAGTTTAAGAGAATACGTAACAGCATCGAATGAAATGAATAACAACAATTCATTAGAAAAATGGAAACAATTATTAGTTGATTTTTACACGAAATGAACTCAAAATATTATCATTACGAAACACCAAAAACAAACTCTAACGATGTTAAAAATACAAAATAAAGTGATTTCTTATTCTATTAAAGGAAATCATTATGTTATGGCTTCGAACTTGAAGAGAAAGAGAAGAGAAGCGGACAAACACAGGAAAGAAAGGAAACATCCATGCTGGTCCCTGGATTCGAACCCAGGTTCAGACACATCAGCCTCCTGGCAGGCCGCAGCCTTGACCATAAGGCTGTACCTGAACGGCCGAGAGAATCGAAGAGAAGATGAAATTGCTTTTAACAAACATATTTTACGCTTAAATTTAAATAATAATCCATCTTTATTACACCAAATAAATGAGTAAATGAATAAGATTATTTCTTTCTGTTATTTGGAAATTTCATTTGATACAGACACACAAAAATGCCAAATTTTAAATGAAATATAATTCGTTTCATTGGTAAAAATGAATGGACAACATTAATTTCTGCTGTATTCGTTTAGGAATTAAAAATATTAAAGCGAAAATTCCCCAAATAATGTATTTGAGAATAAATTGGACATTCAGTACTAATTGGGCATCTGCCTGAAGTATCCGGGGGTCTTGGTTTGATATCATTTTCCCAACTGACAGATGTTACCTCTGAATAGCAAAAAAAGAAAGCGAGCAAATAGAAAAGTGGTTTTGTTTTTTTAATTTTGTTGTTTAGGTTATTACTGAACTTCTAAGCTAATTAAATATTAAAAAGTAATTATTATCAAGCAAATCTGTATTTTTGTGTTTCATTTCTTACTTCATTTTTAAAATCTGAAACCCAACTAAAGTGAAGCTGAAGGATTAATTGGAAGGAATTAGAAAGCCTGCTCCTCTCAATGAAGAAATTAAAAAAAAAAAAAGACTTGTATTAGAGATCACTATATTTGATAAAAACTTCCGTCTTACTCCTGAGAATTCTAATTACGTTTATGACCGTGTGTCTGAGATGAACTGATCAAATAAAAAATGAATAGAAACGCCAGGAGTGATAATTCGAAGGCTAAATACAAACAACTGGAAGATATTATTAAAGTTGATAAATCTAAATTTTTAACATTATTTACATTATTATTTTTTTCTTGAACGGTCAAAACTAGCGTCCTTCAATTTACGAGCATTAACAACCGAAAGCCTTTCAGAGGTGCACATGCGACTTTGACAAACTGGTGGACAGCGAAAGAAAACAACCAAACCAGTTCAGGGAATCGAACCAAGACCCAGAATCTGATCATAAATGCCAGATCGCTTGACTACATCCGATTTCTTAAGAAAATTTACGTAATTGAATAACATTAACGTCAATGTTTCCAGGCAAAATGACAGAGAAAGGAGATGCAATGTTGCCTGTATTTGACAGCCAGGAAAAAAAATTAATAGTAATAATTTTTTCCCTTAATTTTGTGATTGAATAACTTCAAGAACATTTTGAATTCAGTGTTCCTGCATTAAATAAATCAAGTTCTAAGATGGATAGATAGAGAACACATATATCTCATAGAACACACATTCAAAAAGAATATTTATCTAAGAACTTTTCTAATTTTATTAGAGCCACAATTTTTGCCTAACTATTGTTAAAAATTATTAGTTTAAAATAGTTTATAGCTGTTTTTTAACGACGAGTTTTAATTTTAGTTTTGCAGCATCAGATAAAATTACTTTTGCCAGATTCCAATATGGATGTTTAAATGTATAAAGCTTAAAAAAAACTAACAATTAATAAGAAATCGATTTAATTTAATAATTTTATTAAATTTGTAAAATCTTAAGTATTAATACAATTGTTTAATGTGTTATTATATGGCTTACGCTAATATTAAATTTATAATGGTCTGAGAATGAGTGAATTTTGGCATAAGAAAAAGAAACTGGAGGATTCTTATATTTTCATTTTCTGTCTAATTTGCTAACTAGGTATTTTTATAATTCAAAGTACTTTCCGATAAAAATTATCGAAATTTACCTATTTGAACATATTGATATCAGTTTGTGCTGATAACTGTAAAAATGTCCATGAGCGCAAAACGCAATTAAAATTGTTTAATCTTTGTTCGACTAATAATTTTAATGTGAACTCAAGTTGTGATTTGAAGTGAAAGTTGTTCGGTTTGAAAGCGAGACTCTAATTCTGAATTCCTATTATTAGACACCATTGTCAAGAAATCGGGTCCATATAATAAGCGATCTCTTGTTACCATGGCGACCAATAGCTTCTCTACCAAACAAGAGGGTTAAAGGGGGTAATCCATTTCGACCAATTTCCAGCTCTCCCCCCTCCCCTATGTCTAGAGTAGTGTCGCGATGAATATTATTCTTCAAACCCCCCCCCCCCC
>JAFIDM010000003.1:51250788-51277199 GCA_023159025.1 Thereuonema tuberculata
TTCCAAGACGGATAGCCACTCCCTGGGGGATTGATATACTCGCATCGTTTCGGCAACCTAATATCCCCCAGCTGACGGGATCGCCCCTAATTCCATCCCCTCTGTTTCCCGCATCAACCCCTACATTGATCGATAGCAAGTAGTTCGAAAGAGGATGCGCGCAGTGATACGGAGGCGGGTCTGTCTGGCGGATGGATAAAAGAGGGGTTAAAGAAATGCTCTTCCTTAGAGTAGCAATTAGAAAAAAAAAAGTAATAGACTGAAATAAAGGGGAGAAAATGAAAGAAGCGACAGTGAAAAATTGAAAGAAATCTCATCAGATTGATGAAAACGAACTCAGGTAAAAATTTAGCGAAAATAAACTACGCTGTAGGTGGGGTATTAAGTGTGTGTGCGTTGTTTTTTTTTATTTCTTATGTTGTGAGGAACCATTCAGTTTCTATGACGACTCCGTCCTATTAGCACGAAATGAGGATGGCTCTAAGCAATGGACACATGGGGGTGGTGAGGTGACTGCAAAGACGCAGAAAATAAAATATAAAAAAGCCAGCACTGACAAGAAAGAGGCTTTCAGAGAAACAGCACATCCAAAAACAGGAAATACGAGATGAGCGTTTCTGAAAAAAAAAATATGATCACGAGAATTTATTGATATAGAGGTAAGAAAGAGATTCAAGAAGATGGATCAAAAAACAACTCACATGACAATTATAATATTAAAATTGCAGTATTAGAAAGTGGGTGACAATAGAAACATCATTATTAGCGTTCTTCTATTGCTGTTTGTTCGCGCGAGCTAGTGAGAAGCGATTCTAATCGTACTTCAGTTGCTCTTCAATGATGATTTTATTCACGGAAAACTGTGGATTGACACAACTATTTTCTAAAAGTGAAATTTACTATATATTGAAATTTTTAGATTCGGACAATAAAAAAAAAACAACAACTTTTTTTGAAAATTTGTTAAATTGGACTTATCTAGATTCTTTTTAAAAAATAATCTTTTTATTTTCAGGGCAGTATTTGCAATATGTAATTTTTTATAACAAATACTTGTAATATTTAAATATTAGAAGTATTTCAGCCAAAATTCTAATAATATGCAAATCTTAGTTTGTTTATTTCTTGAAAACGCTAGCGATGTAATTAGAAAAGAAATCCCGTAATTTCAGTTTTTCCAATTGGGGATAGTAAACTCATTTTTACAGAGCAGTTTATTCTTTCATTTTGGAGAATTTATTTATTATAACTTTTTTTTTTCTTCATAAATGATTGTCATTTATGCAAATGTAGTTCATTTTATTGCCGCCAGAAGAACATGTCGCTCAAAGCAGAAACTCAAAATTGCCCACTGTACAACTTCATAATTACAAAACTGTTTTTTTTTATTTAATTTTATTTTATTGATCAGTTCATAAATAACTTATAATCGACTTCAAGGTTATTTTAGACGATTCCGTTAATAAGAGTTATTATAATTTTATTTAACTTAAAACGTTTCTTAAAATCAAATAGTATGGAAGACATTACATCACAAATTACTCATCTAGTCGCAGCTAATAAATGCTCTCACGTGATGATATATAAGACATTATAGCCTACGCCTCGAAAGTTGGATAGAGGGACTGGGTGACTAAATGGTCAGTCATTCTGAGCGCCGTCTACTGCCGTAAAGCTTAAGTGTTTCATTTATTTATATCATTTTATTGTCTTTCCAACATTTTTTTTTCTCTTCCTAAACTGAAGAGCGATATCTTTTACGGTTGATAGCGATAATAATTTTCAATCATTTTAAATGCGACATTGTGCTCCAGACATAACTGATCGGCTCTGTCAATCCCTTCTAAAAGATAAACCAATGCTTTGGACGAAGAGTAAATAGCTATCAGGTCAACATAATTTTGTTTTCATCTTAAAGAAGAATAGAAATAATAAAAAAAGCAATTTTTTTTCTTTTTTCCTCACAAGAAAGACGTTTCAAGAAAAAGCTCCCCCCCCTTTCACTTCATCCTAAACTGAAATGATCAAAAAAAAAAAAAAAATCGTTGAACTTAGTCTTAAATAAAAATTCTACTATTTTTAACAATAGTTGTTTTAACAGTTATTTGATAAAACAATAAAATAAATAGATAAATAAATAAATAAATGCAAGGCTGGAATTGACTTTAAGTCAATATGATTTTGAGTTTATCTTTTTTTTAAACTCTCAAATAAATATAATAAGTAAAAAGTTAAATTTAAATTGTTTTAATACTTCTTATATTTCAACTGTTACCAACCTAACAAAAACTTTTGACTTTTTCGATATGCTTTAATAATAACTGTTCTATCTCCCTGATAAGCCTCTATCTCTCTCTTTTAAAGCAAGCGTTCCATTGATGAAAAGTCATTTTTCTCTTCTTCCTCGATTTCTCGAAAATGATAGGGTGAAACAATAAGGAAAAAAAAACCTTATTCCATTCTCTTCCTTTCTTTTTTTTGACCATTTCGAAAGAACTCCTCTCAAAAGATTTTTTTTTATTTATAAACAGACAAAAATATTCAGAAACATAAAAAATTAATATAAAAAAATAAATAAAAAATTCAATTTCAGCAAAATCTGAAACAGTGTTGTTGCAAGATCAGTTCTGGTACTATAGCGGCGAAAGTGGAAACTGCATAAAGGCTTAGAATTTCTTATTCTTGGGATATAAGATAGTGAGATGCTTTGGTTGATATCCCTTCCCTGAGCGATTAGCTATACGGAGAGAGCAGGATTTTCCGCGTTCTACACAAAAAATTAATAATAATAAATAATAAAATAAAATAATCTAATCTTCGAAATTAAAAACTTTTGCGCTTTGGCTTACATTAATAATTTGTTACAACTGTGATGTTTGCCATTTTTAAAAAGGTAAACCTAGAAAATGCAGTCCTATCATTCTCCTTTGCCCCGCATACAAAATTTTAATGAGGATTATAAAAAAAAACAGAATAAAAAGATGTACGCAAGCTAAGAACAAGCAATATTTAGAAACAGCTTTGATAACATTCTTTGGGAGCCGTACACCTGTTTAAGATTAAATATACTTTATACAAGAAATATAATATACATCACTACTAGCAGGCCCGGATTTAAGGCGATTGGGCCCAATCGGGCCCCGCACTTGAAGGGGCCCCGCATCACCACCAAAATTAACAAAAAGTTTTTTCGAAATTTAAAGCAAATTGCTTTTGACGATAAAGGATAAATTATAAATTATTCAAATAATTAAAAATATATTTATTTTGCATTTTATTTAAATATTTAATATACAGAGGGCCCGCAAAAAAAATCCAATCGGGCCCCGCACTTATTGGATCCGGGCCTGCTTACTATTTTCGCTAAGACTCGAGAGAGAGCTTAGAACTTGAAAAAGCCCTCTCTCGAGTCTTAGCGAAACTACTAATGATGTATATTATATTTCTTGTATAAAGTATATTTAATCTTAAACAGCTGTACGGTTCCCTATTAATGTTATCAATGAAGTTCAGTACACCCAAAGTTAATTTTAAAATTTAGAAACTGCTATTCAACAATAAATCATATATTTTCATTACAACAAATTGATTATTTACAGTATAATAGCGACAATAATCTCCATTGCTGATATTACAGATTTTCGGCAAAGCAATAGACTCAGTGGACAGAAACTACACGATTAATCAGATAAAACAACTAGGAATCGACCAAGAGCTTCTGACGTTTTTCATATGCTATTACCAAAAAACAAAACAATATTCAAAAAAGGAGCATCAGTAATTGAAGAAAGAAATTTTGAAAAAGGTGTTATGCAGGGTTACCCCATTTCACCATATCTACATCTGTCTTCTTATATTTATATCTTATACAAGATTTGATCAGAAAAGCGATATCTGGCAAGAAGATATCAAATAAAGGGCCTTACTATTAATCAAACCAAATATGCAGATGATGTCCCGCTAATTGCAAATTCCAAACTTAAATTACAAAATTCAACTCCAAGTTAAATCAAACAGCAAACAATTACAAAATAACAATAAATATAAGCAAGACAAAAATATTGAAAATTAGACGAAGAAAAAGAAAATATTAACTCAATGATAATGATTATAGAACAAGTCACTAAATTTAACTTTCTTGGCTCACTTATAATTGAAGACTAGATAAACTCGAATAGCTATCGCGGCTTGACCTCAGTGAATCGATTCGGTAACTTTTGCCAAAATTGTAGAATCCCCAACAGTTAAAAGTAAAAATATTCAAATCAACAATAGGTTGATCGGTCACGCATGGGTCAGAGGCTTGGATAACTGAGAAGAGAGAAGAGCGAAGACTGAGATGAAATGCCTTAGGAGAATTAATGAAACTAAATGAACAGAGAAAAAAAAAATCATCAGTTAAAGAAGAACATGGTATTAGTGGGACAATCATAGATAAGATCACAAAAAGCCAGCTCCAATAGTTCGGTCTTCCACAAGAGGCTGGATAATGGACGGATTCTCACCCTTAATCTATTAACACAATCTATCAGCACAAAATTGTAAACCCAGAACCAAATAAATTAAAATTATTTTAAATAAAACAATATATAAAACCTATCCAGGCCTCACCATCGCAACCAGAGATAAAGAGAGATGGAAGAATATAGTCCATGAGAACCTCAACGCGACTACAGTTGAGTTCATGAAAGAAGAGCTTTTTAAGCCGTACTTTCCTTATGGATTGATGTGTCCAGGACGTTACAGCGCCATCTACTGCTAAAATTCGTAAGTAACTCTTTTAAACATTACGAAAACATTCTGGGTGCTGCATTTTCTAGAGTTACAGTTATAAGTCTTGAAATAATTAAAAACGTTCCACACTATTCCTCTTGCTTGGCTATGCAAAGTTTGTCCTTTCATGGTCACGCTTATGCGATCACAAAACGACGCCATCTTGGACTGACTGCTCGGAGTTCAAGTCGATGACGTCATGACTGGTGACGTTTGTTCCAGACAAAATCGATCGCTACGTAATGACCATATATGGCAACCCTTCTTTTTTGAAAACTACTATGGTACGGACGAGGATGAGTGAGTGATTACATCAGCAAACAAGAGAGAAAAAACAGTAGTTTTCAAATACGTACAACACGTAAGATTCCTAAACAATACTGTAATTATAATATTTTTGTTTTGTTCTGTAGAAGTAATTGTTAGTAATATCGATGAGAAAGCTAATCAAATAAATGCCTAAACATTTCGATATCCAATATAAAAAAAAAAATCTCTTAAACCCTAGAGAAATTTCCGTTTTCTGTCAATAAGATCTTCAAAAATGCAGAAGACTGGTAGAGAAAGGATGAACTGGGAGAGCCAAGTCTAAACTGGAGATCAAACAAAGCAGCAGCAAAATCATTCATAATTACGATTTCCGGCCAGCATGGATTCCGAATATTGTATTTCTCGCCAGATTACTGAGCGATGCAAGGAATCAGGATCGATCAAGATCTAAACCACTGACATCATTACTGGTTTAGGAGGTATTTTACAACGTTTAGAATAGGCCTATATGCGATTTAACATACAGAATAATGTTTGCTTAGAACACTGCCAAGATTGCTTGCCTCTAAAAATTTAAGTATAAATATGAAGATTGATTAAGACAAATTAAGCGTTATGAAGTTTTCTTCATATGAAAAAATGAATTATGGAAAATAATGTGGTAAAGAACTAAATATTTTAAGGCAAGTTTTTTTGATCGGCAAAGATGCTTTTTACATTTTACTAAGTAGATGTCGATGGACTTAATTTATATTTGAGCTTAAAATAAAGCATTCAAGTAGGTAATGTAGATCAAGAAGAAATGTGAGCGGCCAAATTTCTTTGACGTTTGTTTTTGACCATGAAAAAATTAGCAATTTTTATTATTACAAAGCTGCTTTTACAAGAGTATCTATTTTATGTGTGTAAATAAATACTCGTTGTCATTTAACGCTAACATTAAGGTAAAGAAAATCCTATGACTGATAGTACTGAAATTAAATCCACAATTTAATTTGGAGGATCTCAACTAATCTATTCAGGGCGATAATCCTTATTCTGGTATATTTTAGATAGTAATGTTTTAGTTGTGTGAATAAATAATGGCTGGTTTTTATTTAGTTGTATAACAGACTAATTTCCTCAACTGTAAAAAGCTTAAATGCATTGCAATTAATAAAGAAAACGGTGGAAAGTTAGTCTATTAAACATTAATTCATCTTTTAGTGTTGAAATTAATGCATAGATGTATTTCTGTTATGTCATGTTAAGACAGAGCATAAAATTGTTTGTCCAAATCCAAGTAGTATCAATTCCGTCCAACCATATGCGAGACAAATCTGTGGATAGACAAGTGTTGTTTTCTTGCATGAGTGCAAAAATTGAAAAGGTAATGGTAAGTGTGCTTTCAATAAACAGCGAACTATACTGTCTAAGGCAACGTTAATAAGCTGCATCTAACTATTTTTTTTTTTTTTTTTTTTTTTTTTATTTAATGAAATGATACTCAACATAAAAATACAATATATATCGTAAAATTTCAGGAGTCTGCTTGTTACCTATTAATATTTCAAGAATTTTTGTGCCATTTCAAGAAATCTAAATAATGAACAGAGAATGAGATAAACCATTACATCAAGATTACAATATGCAATGCCACTAGTTCAGGATTCCAAGAAACCCTCTGGTCTAAAAACAATAATCATCATCACTATTTCAAAAAGACTCCAAATTACAAAAACGAACAAAACCACAAGAAATAACAAACGACGGGCACAACGGATGCTATCCCATCCTAAAGCATCCCACACATCTCCGACGGAATTTAAATCTTCCTAGCCATGCCCCTTGTGGATATCTTCCATACTTAATTATTCTGACATCGGGTTGCCTCTTTATCAGAAATTTGTATATTTTGATGATTCTGAGAACATCTATTTGCTTTCTGATATTAGATCAGATGCAAATATTTAATTTAAAGCTAATTTCATATGTAGTTCACATTACCACCACAAATATTGTAACTGAGGTTTCTAATGATGGGGAAAGGGGATAAAAATGAGGTAAATTTTCTGAAATTTAATTCGTCCACATTTTCTGCTTATAATAAAACTTAATGTTAAATAACAATCAAAAATAATATTTAGTTAGCAATATTTCTCACACCATATAGTTTTAAAACATGTATATATATATATATATATTTATTTTTTTTTTATAAATTAAAAGACGAGTCAAGGAATTGCTCTTATTACAATATATGAAAAAAAGTAATAGCAGAGAATTTTTACGTAATAGATAAAAAAAAAAAAAAAAATCAGTAATTCGCATTCCAATGAATTTATTTCGTGTAAGCACCTACACAACTTTTATTGTATTTTGATCATAGCTTAGAGATGAGAAAAATTATTTTATTATTTACCTATTTTTATATAAACTCGAGGATTATTTAAATTTTATTTTTAATTATTTAAATATCTCTGAAACGTTGATGAAAGAAATATTTTGTTAAACTGTTTTTTTTTTTTTAAAAAACAAAACAAAAAAACTACTATCATAGTGGCGCCATCTAGGAGCAAAAAACGTAAACAAATTCCGTTTAACATTACACATATATGAACTGGAATTAAAGGAATTTAAAGTTATTAAATCCCTTATTGCATTCTGAAGCATATATGCTACAAAACATATATCGTAGTTTCTAAATTAAAGTAACTGTTATATACTCAAACTTCATGTTGTAGTGAATTTGAAACACCGTTTCTGAAAATTAAAGTCACTACTGCCATCTATTGTTAACCCAGAGAAGCTGATGCCTCCAGAATATTTTAGACTCCTTTCTCCAAAGAGCATTGTAAAGTATATAGTAGAGTAGTTCTGTATTCCACACAGGAAAATCACAGAAACCACTACAATTACATGAAGATGATGTTGAACAGTTCATTGGGGGTTGGCTGTGTATACAATTACAGTCGGACCTCTATTTAACGAAGTCACTAAATCCCGAAAAAAAGTTCGTTATATAGAAAATTCGTTAAATAGAGATTCACCTTTTAAAATTACTTTAAACTACATAAAACAGATTTAAAATACTGAAACAATAGATATTATTAAAAAAATTAATAATTTTAGTGATATAAGCATACATTACCACATGCATACTTAAATTTTACTAATAAAGTCTTTAATTTTGTCTGAGTTTTTTTTTTTTAAGTGTTTTTGCTTATAGTACGTCTCGCATCTTTGCAATGCACCAAAAACCCCTTTAGTATTTTCTTCAAATTGTAATCCGCGTCGGATTGTTTCAAATGATTTTAGCATTTCATCATACGAAGGTTTTTTTATTTCTGCATCATGATTATTTCCATTTTGATCATCTTCATCGCAATTCATAGCTGTAATGTTTTTATCGCAATTCATAGCACTGTCTAAAATATCTGATTCAGTTAGTGTTTCCGAGGTCTGAACTTCAAAATCAAGTGAAAGATAATCATCAATCAGCACATCATCGTTAATTTCTTCTTTTTCCCTCAGCTGTAACCCCATTTCTTTCATTTCCTCTAAGGAAATATTAATAATAAAAACATTTCAAGGAGGAAAAAAAAAAATAGATACCACGAAAAAGTTCGTTAAATAGAAAATGCACTTCGCCATTTGGAGGTTATTTTTATGAAGAAATTAGCAAAATGTTCTTGGTTCCAAAGAAAAGTTCGCAAAATAGAGGTCCGACTGTAATTCACTTATTCAGTTGCTAGCAATTAGAGACTATTGGAGACCATTAATCGGTCATCTATTGATCTCGAAAGTGATAAGCGTTAATAATTCTGAGGAAATCAAAAGATATATTCATTTCAATAATAATTCAATGTTTGTTGAGTGAGGTCTATCTGATCACGGTAAACTGCACAAGATTTGTCCCTGATCAACCTTTGGAAAGAACGTCCGTTGCTGATCCCTACAGAACAATTGTGCGTTGATGAACAGACTCTTTAAGGTCGTATATCCCTAAAATAGCCCCCCCCCCCCCAAAGAAACAAAACAAAACACACACACACACAGTCGGGATATAAAATATACGTTCTGAATATCAGGATTTAGTTACGACCTAGAAGTCTTTACTTGATCAAGCGACTCCTGTCTAAATGGAGAGCTGGATGTGAGTACAAAACTTGAACCATAAAATTTATTTTGATAACTGGTTCAACAGTCTGCAGCTTCAAAGTATCCTGCAGAATGAAGGCATTATCTCTAGAAAATGCCAGAAGAAACAGACGGATTATCAGTTTCCTCCAGACAAAGATTTCGAGATCCTTGGACGTCGTTCCTATACAGAGAAAACATGCAGGATTGATGGAGTGTAAGTTTGCAACTGCCTGGTATGATGATATCACTATGTTTTCGATTTTTGTTGGATGACAACCGAGTCAAGTGAAACGCATTTTTATGTCAGAAAAAAAAAACATAAGATGGTGCCTTGTCCAAAAATTGTACAAGTTTACAATGTTCACATGGTGCGGAAGACTTCATGCTACGGTAACCCTTCGAGGTTACCATCTTATAAAAATTCTCTTAAAGAAATGGTATTTGCAGATATTTTTTCACCTGATAGACTTGACAGTTGCGAACACATGGTTACTTTGTAAAAGAAATTGGTATTGCAAATCAAATTAAAAGATTTCAAAAGCTTCTGTTGCAGAAAGTTTGTGTAAAGCAGGACAACACAACAAGTAAAAGGGGCCTCCCTAGCCATGAACTTTCACGAAAATTGCAGAGAAAAGATGTAGAGGTCCAGTAACTGTAATTCCCATAACAGTCATTCATGTAGATGGTGTAGGACATTTTTAAAACCGTATAGAAACACGTCAATATTGTACAAAGCCAAACTGCAAAGGATTTACATGTTTGTTGCTGTAAATGTAATGTAGCCTTGTGTTTTAATAAAAACAAAAACTGTTTTATGGTACTTCACATTACATAAAAATTCTCCAGTACTTTTTTCTCATCAGCCTGAACCTTCTTCAATAGCTTAATCGAAACTGGTAATGATGGTAGCACATCAGATATAAACTTCAAATAAAACCTAAAAGTCCATTTGTAAAGATATTTGATTATTTTCTTATAAAGAATTATGGACTAAGCTATTTTTTTTTTAAAAGCTAGTAAAATATCATGCAGTAAGGGGTTAATTGCATTGAAACTGTAATTGGTTTCTATTTTGAACTTCACTTCAGTAGAATGGTTGTTAATAGGGTGAACACAATAAAAAACTTTTACTTTTAGTTATGGTCCAGATAACGACTAGTTACTAAACTCTGGTCACATAATTATCCGAGCCTATTACCTGACTTTTTAAACCTGCTAATTTTTTTTGATTGGCTGGTATTGATCCGTCCATTTTTTTTGACAGGTGAAATATGTAAAATCAATTAATGCAACAGTCCATCAAAAAGAAAAAAAAATTACAATTAAACATCAAAATTGGACCAGCAAAACTTTTTTTACTTTCCTCATGGTAAAACTGCATATTTAACTTTGTGGTAGTTAATAATTAATGACAAAATATATGTTAGAATTTACACTGGATACACAAGTATTTGAAACAAACAGCCATGCAGGCTACTTTAATAAGATACAAGCCTCCTTTAGCTGTGGTAATCCTATGGGGCATACTTTCCACAATAGCTGAAATATTGGACGTTCCTCTTGAGGCATGTAATGAGCCTCTGGACCGTGGTGGGGTGAAGATCCCGTCAATGCTCCAGTTCATCTTACAGATGTTCAATAGGTGATTCTAACAGGAGCTCTCTGGACATTCTTGTCTGCAAACCACATAATAACACCACAACCTTATGATATGAAATCCTGTCTTGCTGATTGAGACAAGGGTCCATTTCGTAAAAACGCCACAATTTAGAAAGCATTTCATCATTCAGAATATTCAGATACCACTTGATGTTCAATGTAACACAGCATGACAAACAGAGGTCTGAGGCCAAACTAGGAAAAACAGAACCACACCACCACCAAAATTCACGGTTGTTGTTGTACAATATGGTAAAAAAAGGTTTCTGGTCATCTGCCGCACCAGTCCATCCAATTGGAAAAGGTGTGATTTGTTACTTTATAACACAGCTTTCCAAGTCTTTACACATTCCACTCTTTATGCTGTTTGGAATGCTGTATGTTGATTCAAGTAATATAGGACTTAAATATCACTTCCTACTATTGACAGTTGGAAACCCATCTTATGAACTTTGGTTCTGAATTTTTTTGTCAGGTATTGATAAACAGGCATCTTGCAAAAATAAAAGAATGTCAAATCAATATTTACAGTAGGAAGGAAATTTTGCTATTTTAAATTTTTAAATCCAACCTGTATGTTAGTTTTTATATGGAACATGGAATTTACCCGTTTTAAGCATTTGAGATTTAATTACAACTAATGAATGATAACAATCAAGAATTCTTTATTCGACATTGTTGATCAGAAAATCTTCATTATTACATTCAGATGCCTTTCAATACTGAAGTACATTTTCTTTTTGGTAGCCAAAAAAGATATATTGGTCTGAAATTTAGTATTTAATATATTTCTGGCAATGACGTACAGAGAGACAAGGGTGAAGAGTTGTATTTCCATTACATCTGAAAATCATTTTGTTTTGGTGGAAAGTTAACGTTTTGTTTGTAAACTCCCATCTCCATATGGAAAAGGACACAAAACTTGTTATTTTTTTATTATTCATCTCATTCCAAATTCCTGGGCACACCTATGATTCCTGTGTTTGTTTCAGTTTTTGGAAGGATTACTGGAGAAATAATTTAGAAAAATTGTTGTTTGAAAATTCAAATATTTTAACCACATCAAAATTTGCTTTATATTACTCAAATCATTAGATTGCATCCAGTGTTCTACTTTAAAACTGATGCAGTAGACTCTTGCTAATCCGACCTCTCAATTATATGGCCTGTAGCTGCAGCCGTGGTGTAAAAGAGATAGGATTGCGTGTCCTTGTGAAGTCACAATTGTGGGATATTTTTAGACCATTTATTGCTGCTTAGGCGGTGCTGTGACAGCAGGCTGGCCATGAGTGAAAGGTTTTTGTTTAGATTTTCAAAAAAGGGCCAAATGATAGGTGCAGCTTGGTGGCAGTCAATTACAGCTTCTAAAAGAAAACATGTCGTATTAGAACTGGTACATAAATTGGGAATTTTAGAGAAGTTAAAGCAAAGTTGTTCCCAAGAAGCCATTAGTGCTGATTACAAAATTGGACGTGCCACAGTTTATGACATAAAAACGAATGAGATTCAACTTCTACAGTATGTGAGCCAAATGGACAGTGAGCTGGGAAAAAGAAAGGTTATGCAAAAGGGTGAGAATGATCAACTTGATGCAGCCATTTACAATTGGTTCATACAGCAACACAGTAAAGGACTACCTGTTAGTGGCCCAATAATCAAAGAAAATGACAGCAGTGAACAGTTTGCAGCAAGCGAGGGCTGGTTATCAATCGGGAAGAAAAGACATGGTGGATGGTAGCTGACAGTCACCACAGAAAGTTGTACAGCAAACGTATGGAAGAGTTTAAAAAAAAGTTGGAGATGATGATAAACAAAGAAGAACTAACTTCTGGTGCTCTTTTGAAAAAGAACTAAATCTCTTTTTCGAAATGCTCCCTTCAAAAACCCTTGCTGCCAAGAACGAAAGGAAGCTCATAGGTCAAAAGCAATGTGTCACATTGATGGCATGTTGTAACGCTGATGCGAGTCATAAACTTTCCCTCATGGTGATTGGAAAAGCCCAACATATGATTTCAACACAGCAAGATGACTACACTGCCAGTAGATTATCATGCTCAAAAGAAAGCGTGCACGGACCCAGAAATTTTCTCTCGATGGTTCCATGGTAAATTCATACCAGCTATGAAGGAAGAACTGAAGAAAAAGAACTTCCATTAAAAGCCATCCTCCTAATCGATAATGCTTCCAATCAGGTGATTTACGAGCTACCTTTTTTTCCAAACCCAATGTCATAACTCTGACCTATGGATCAGGGAATTCTGGAATCAATTAAGCATGGCTACTGACCTTTAAATTGAAAGATACTAAATTTAGAATGGAATATTACCGCTATAAGGATGATATACTTATATTATGGTTCGGAACAAAAAGGCAATTTAGTAATTTTTTCAGTGACATTAACAAGAGACATACATTTCAAAATGGAAGAAGAAATCAATGACGCATTAAATTTTCTTGATCTGAAACTAATAAAAAAGGATAACAAAATAACAATGAAACATTACATTAAAGATTACAAAAGTGACCATATTTTAAAATTTGATTCTGGACACAATATGAAAATAAAAAGGAATATAATTGAGAATTATTTAATTAGAATTGACAATAATACCAGTAATGAAGAAGATTTTAATATAGGAGTAAGTGATATGAAATCAAAATTAAAAAAGAAATGTTATACTGACAGATTCATAGATAGTTCAATAAGAAATTATAATAAATTTAAGATAAAAGAATTGGATAAACATATTGAAAATAGATTTTTCATTCCGTATCTGAATAAGAACAGCTGGAAATTAAAAGAAATTGGTAAAAGATATGGAGTAAACTTAAATTTTGAATATAGAAATAAGTTAAAAAATATTTTGTGTAAAAAGATAAATAGCAATGACAAGAAGTTTGAAATGGGTGTTGTTTATAAATTAGATTGCCTGAATTGCGATTCGTTCTATCTTGGGGAGACGAAAAGAATAGTTCAAGAACGCATGGGGGAACACGAATATTATATTAGACAAAAATTAGTAAAGGAATCTGAAATTGCTGAACACTGTAAAGACAAGCAACATTGTATCAATTGTGAAGTAAACATTTTATATAATGAAACAAATACAAAAATTAGAAAGACAATAGAAAGCCTATGTATTCGAAATTCGAAAGAAAAAAATCTCAATAGATGTGATGGAGTCAAAGTTAGTGAAAATTTAGTAAAATTGGCTAGAGAAATGATTAACAAAAAATTTGTAACCGCTAACAAAAAGGTATAATCGAAAAATTAAAGTGTTAATAGGCTTTCTATTATCCATCTAATTTTTGTATTCGTTTGATAAGAATTTGTGATTATTAATAATGTGTGATTGTTATATTGTAGATTATGATCTTTTATTATTATTGTATTGACGTTTTTTAACTGTTAATGTCAATATTTTAAGGTCATTGTTGTAATAGAATCTCGTCAATTTATTATTATTGTAAAAAAGGCTTGAAAAAGAAGAGACGGTTAATTTTTTATCTCCTTGAAAATTCGTTTTTTCAGTTAATAAATGTAGTTTGACATTTATTTTCTGGTGTTATGATGTTTAATAATATTTATTATAAAAGAGAAGATTTAAGGAAGAAGTATGGTTTGTTTGTATGTGTGATGTTGTTTTCCAAACAGCAGAAGCATGGGACATTGCGGAGAGCACTACTATGCTGAAGTGTTGATAAAAAAAAAAGTGTGACCTTTGATAATGAGTTGGAGTCAGTAGCGACTAACAGTGATGAGCTAGTTAATTCAGTATCATCAATTCCAGATACTGTGTTCGTTGACATGTTCCACAAGCTTCCAGGAGGAGAAGTTGATAAAGAAAATGTTACTAATTGGCTGAATGAGGAAAACTGTGGAGTAGAGCAGGCTTTAACAGATGAAGAAATCATCAAAAGTGTGCAGGAAGAAAACGATGAAAGTGATGAGGAAGATGATGCTGAAGATTTCTCACACTGCTGGCACTGTGAAGCTGCAGAAATCTTTCTAGTAATGCAACAACCAGGCACATGCAGTACCAACGCAATGCTAGTAAAGCAATTGCGTGACAAAGCATGTCATTGACGAGCATCTTCATTAAAGCAGACAAAAATCCACGTGTTCGAAGTGACAGCACTGAGTAGAAAATGTAAGATTTCATCTGTGCTATATTACAATTGTATATATAGTACACAGTAAGTGAACTTTTAAAAACAGTATTGTACTTTATTGTTAAAAGTTCATTTCATTGTTGTAAGTGAGATAGTATAGTACGTACTGATGGTTTTCTTCTACAATTATCATATGCTTGTCTCTTATTTTTTTTTTTTTTTTAAATTTACTACTTACAGTAAACTTTTTGTAACATTAAATTTAATGAAGGATTAAAACTAAATTTTATGCACTCTTAGTAATCCATCACTCTCTCTAATCTGTTACCCCTCGGTGCAAAGCATGGTCGAATTAACAAGAGTCTAAACATACTAAATTGAACGAAGCACCACAATGCCACAATTAATGGTCTTACCTTATACTAGTTTAAATTATTCTATTTCTGATTACATTAAATTTGTAATTTATTTGTAAGTGCCCGTACCAGCGTTCAAAAACTTATTATTTTTGAAATAAATATTTTTCTGACACGAAATACAGGTTGTCCCAGGAGAAAAAGTCAATATTTTGGGGAGATGATAGTATCAGTCATTTTAAGCAAAGAAAAGATCGCATGAACGAGTGTCCTATTCTGAATGGTTTCTAAGATAATTGAAAACTGGTTCGCAATTGTCACTGCGCCAGCTGGCCTTTGTTTTCCTTCTCTTCCACTGCACAGCACTACTGTATGAAGCATATGAAATGGTGTGAAGCATCATTTGACTTTGTGACTGATGCTAGTGACAGTGTAGCAGTGTTGTGAAAAATGCCGCACCACACCACAAATGCTTAATATGCAGATATGCTTTATGTTTACGGCTTCTGTGATGGTAGTACCACTGCGCTGTTGAAAAATACCTTCGGCACTTTCCTACATGCAGAATTGTGGATTGTAGAGTGTTTTCCAATGTTTTCAGTATGTTGCATGAAAGTGGTACATTTGCCAGTGCTCATGTTGCAGCTGAAAGAGGATGCCAACAAACTGTGGAGGAACAGGAAAACATTCTGGAAATAATGCAAAGTAGCCCTACTATTAACATGCAAAGAGTTGCTGCATCTCTCGGGTGCCATGAACGAGTGTATGGCGAACAATGATGAAGACAATTTGTACCCATTTCACCTACGGTGTGTTCAATATCTTCACAGAGGGGATAGTGCCAAAGTCAGTGGTTACAAACCAATCGTCAACTGATTTCATTAATACTATTCACAGATGAATCTACATTCACCCATAACGGAATCAACACACGTAATAATCATCGATGATCACATGAAAATCCACATCCTACTACCGAAACAAATTTTCAACTTCGCTTCTTGGTCAATGTGTGGTGCAGTATGATCAATGACATAGTGATAGGTCCCATTATTTTAGAAGATGGTATGACAGGACAAAATTACCTGGTAAAATGTAATATCAGAACAACTAGAGAATGTTTCTTTGGCGTGCTCTGTACTTTCAGTATGACGGAGCCCCTCCTGATCATATCCAACATGTGATGCAACATCTGAATGCCACTTTCCCTCATCTGTGGATTGGTTGTAACAGTGCTATTAGCTCTCCAAAATCTCCAGACCTAACCCTCTTGGATTCCAATTTACAGGATTGGATGAAGATGAAGTGTACAGATGTAGAGTGAATATACGAGATGAACTCCTCGTTTACATAATGGATGCTGTTGCACAATGAAGTAACATAACGATGAACTCAGACAAGCAGTAGAAGCCATATTCTCACAAGAGTTGAGGAATGCGTTGATGTTGGCGGAGGAATTTTTGAACTGTTATTATAAACTGTAACAAATGTATAAGTTTACCAATAAATATTAGAGACAGTACATAGTATCTCTTTGTTATCATTCAATTTGAAACTGTACATTCAAATAGCTCTATCTCGGAAACCATTTCGAATAGGACACTTGTTCATATGAGATTTTATTGCTGAAAATACTGATGCTATCATCTCCCAAAATATTGACCTTTCCTCCTAGGACATCCTGTGCTTGCTTTATGTGAATCTTAGTATTTTAAATACAAACACTTGAACTTTATTTTAAAGTTGATGCAGACAGATGTCAAGCACACTGCTTTTCAATTATTGAATATTTATTTTTATGCATGAGGATCTATTTTATTGTAATTAGTGAATTCATTCTACACATTATTTCTGTACATTGCTATATTTATTCTGGAGAAAAACAGACTTGTATTATTAAATATTCAACTTCAAGTAATTATTCAATGATGAGAATGAAATATCTTGTTTACAACTGACATTTTAGATTACGAACAACAATTGCAAGTATTATCTTATTATTAATTTTTGTTTAATATTTCGGTTTTCATAAATTTATTTTCATTCATACAAATTATCCTTAAAAGCATTCTCTCTTTGGAATTCAGTTTTTAATATCAAAACTGCCCAGTAATCGAAAGTCAATGTTAATTTTTTTGGTAGAAATGAAAGCGATTATAAGTTTGTACTGAAAGAATTTACAAATGTTCATCGTAGGGCATTTTATAAATTTAAAAAAGTGAACTGAGTCAAAGTCCATTTAAAAAAGTGACGAATCAGATGGATTTGTTTATTTGCCAAAATACTTAATATTATTCACCGCAAGTAATGTTTTAAAGAAATTAAAATACCATTAATTATTGTATTTATTTAATGCTCATAATTTTCAGTGAAGTGAATGGAGTGATGGAAATTGTAATCTCTTAATGAACTAATTCTCTTCTCAATTCCATTGACTGAGTTTAGAGATTCTGACAGCTAGCTAATGATTAATAACAGCTAGTTTATAAGCTATCAAAATGCAAAATTTCTTGTCTTTGAGGAATACTTTAGAGAAGACTAATTTTTATAAACAGTGAAATTTTGAGAAAAATGCATTTATTCCAAATCAATGAACCAATCTCACTGCTTTTTGGTCACAATGATAGCTATCAAAACTCAGATTTATTGCAATATTACTTTACCGTTGCACGTAACTTTCTGCATTTTTATGTGATTAACACTACATATTTAATTTAAATAAAGATAGTGAATATTCATTATAGTCTTAGTAGAGCAATTAGGAAAGAAAAAAAATTTCATAACTTTGTTACAATAAAATGAACACTTCAGCACAATATTGGATAATTAACTGCATACTTTTAAATAACTTAAAAATTATTAAGTTAATTAACTTTAAAAATAAAAAGAAAGTTAAAATAATCTTTACATTACAGCTATGATGTATATCATTATGCTATCTTGGCATCTTAGATCCAACTGGTTGATTCTTTTCCCTAGGAAAGGAAATCTTCTTTAATAACATATTTGTTCTGTTAAAGCATCTAATTTCATTTTGTGTGATAACAAAAATAGGTTTTTCAAAAGTTTCTTTGTCCACTGCGACAGACAAAGTAGATTAAATTTAATTTCCACACATCAAATGAACATCTATTTCCTCCTTAATGAATATAACTATGCTTTTTTCTTTAACTCCAATTCAGTTTTTTTATAGTAACTAAAATTTGTATCTGCCACTGTTGTTATTAGATTGCCTTTGATACTTCACTCTGGATCATATTATCTTTACAACTTCATGGAACAATTCTCAATTGTCCACTCAAATGGGATTTTTCTCACAACTACTGTGTAATTAATTCTTCTCTTATCAATACTTTACCCAGTTCACATTTCTTTGGCAACATTTTAGATCAAACGCTCCAAAATGAATATGTATTTATTGAATAAAGTCTCATTAGTACTTTTTGTTGTTGAACTAATAACTTGTTTGGCAATGTTTTTGAATGGATGGATATTTGCCTAACAGTGGAATGTTATTCCTAATTCAGTTAATCTACCCAGCATTTAAAAAGTCAACTGTGTATCTGAATGCATGTGCACACTTGAGGCTGTGCAGGTTCTATTGCTTTTGATGATTCCACCCCAGAAAAAATTCAACTATAAATACGCCGTTAGTTGGAATTTGTGTTTATGTAAGTTAATGGCAATGGCGAAGTTTTTTTGGTAACTAATGTCAAAGTTTATCGCTTAAAAATTTGGTAATAAAGTTCTAAAGGTAAATACTTTCATCAATTTTTCGGTTTACTCTTGATGGTTATTATGTGAAATATATATTTTGCTTAGTCAGAATTTAAGATGTAGATATAAATGAAAATGTACCAAGTTCATTTTCACTAAGCGATGATATGTGTAAACCAATTACTTTTACTAATTTGGACACAGAACCTTCATTAATATTGTTTTCCTAATTACAAGAAAATGAAGATTATCTTGAAGATTTAATAAGACTTGCAATGGTATTTAAGTAACAACAGAAAATGAATATTAGTCTATTTTTAGATAGAAATATATTTAAATCAGCAAAATATAACCTATATTATTGTATTTCAACATTATTAAACATAAATAAAAAATAATAGAAATTTCAATAAGCCGAAATGGGACTTTATAGCTAGTCATTTAAATGAATAACTTAGAATTAAGTGAGTTAATTAATAATTCAAATTTGATAAATTAAGCAACTGGTATTAGTGATAAGTACTAATGAATCAGAAACCCGTTCCTCTCCTAAATTCTTATTGGCTAGGAATGTAGATTTTTTTATGTTATTACTGTGGTGTTATAATAATCCGTAGACAAGTATTTTGTTTTTCTAGAATCCTACATTGTTAAGCTCACATTGTACCCCATATATTCCCTTTGTGTCCACAAGTAACTAAACATTCACATACTCTTGAGGATGTTGTCAAACTTATTGGAATTCCTTAAATTGTTTTGACTGAATTCTGTGGCCTTTCTGGCTTTAGAGGTTTTATACTTTTCGAGTTTGCTTAGTTCTAAAAACAATCATTGATCTGACTAACGGCTTGTCACAAGGTTCATAATAATAACATATTATGTAGATCTCAATGAATTGGACAGGGGCAAAGAAAGACTCACGTTTTACCATAGATTTTTCCTTAGAAGCTAATCAACCAATAACCAATGTATCTGGTAATTCTGATTTGTAGGAGGTACAAGGAGTAATTAAATTGATTTCATATTGTAGTCTTCAATACATTTTACTTCTGCAGTTCTTTAACAGCTGTTTACCATTAAACTAGAGGTAAATGCCGATTTCAACAGGAAATGCCACCATATTATAAATTACTCTGCAAATGCTCAATAATGAAAAGTCTTCACAGAAATGTGTTATTAGCACAAGAATGGTTGCTAGTACGAGCACCCATTGAAATCAAATAATTTATAATTAGTTTGTAATGTCAATTTGCAGTTCATAAAATTAACTTACAGATAGGGAAGAACATAAAACCAAATACTTACAATTGCTTTCTTGGACAATGGAATGGAGTTTCTTGCTTTTTATAATTACCTAAAAGCAATAAATTAGTTAATTAAGTACAGCACATTTGGATTGAATAGAAAAGGAAATGAAACTGATAACATTACTTTTAAGGTGCAGTTTCTGAATACATCAAGCAATTTAATTTTAATCCAATATGAAAAAGCAGTGCTTGTCTATAAATACTGATGGTCCACTGTTTTGAGAATACGTCAGGTCCTACGGCATTTCAAAAAATCTGAGCAAAAAGGAAATTTTGGTCACTTTGTACAAAATACTCAAGTATTCCTTATTTTGCTTCAATATTGCAATTAGCTTTTCAAAATAATAAATAAATTAACTTAGCAAGACTAAGTCATCGCTGTGCAGTATTTCTTTGTTTTCTAACGGTATTAAAATGGCTGTGATAATTAAATACGTAATTGTAATGATGGCCATTTTAACTTGCATAGTTGCAAGTGTCAAAATAAAAAAAAAAAATGTTGCTACCTTTCTCATTCAACAAGGTAAAAACTTGGAGAGGCAAAATTTGGACATCTTTCTATTCCTCATTTATCTTTGACTCAGATTTAGGCAGCCATGAAAATCTTTTATACTGTGTATCTCATAGTATTATTTTATACATGGTTTCCTCCTTAAGGTGTTAAAAAAGAAACAAAGAAAGATATAATCTACATGTGACACACAAAAAAGATATAATTTACACATCTGTTATTGCATCAATATATCTGCCAAATCAAGTAGCACTTCTATTTGCAGAAGTTACATTAAAGTTATGAGAAAAATTGCTTTTCAAGTCCCAAATCAAGATATTGAATTACTGTTTTATTTTTATTCTACTTTCAAAAATATTTATCTGTCTTTGTACGCATTGTTATTAGGTTTAATATCTTAAACCCAACTTAAGATAATTTTTGCAGAGGATAATCACATCAAGGAAATTAATTTGTATAATAGTAGGCAGAAAGGTGGGAAGATTCAAGGAAGAGTTCTAGTAGATACATCATCATTCCTAACCCAGAACTTTAATATTCTTTGTTTACAGATTCATCAACCAAAACACAAATATTTTTATTTTGTATTAATTACAAGTTCTGGCAATTTCCTTTTGAAAAATGAAACTTTTATACATGAAAAATTAGATAGATGCAGTTATCTTCAATGTAAAGAATTTCAGCCAAAAATACTAAACTTACATTTCTCCCGTTCTTTCACTTTTTCTTCCTAATTATGGAAAAAAAAAAAAATCACCAATAGATAATACTGTTTCTTTTTTTTAACTTTCAGGATCCAAAAGTCAACTTTACTATGCTATGTTGCATTACGATGTTGTTAGTGACTTAACAGTTTTGAAGATTAAATTTCAATCTTTTACTTAGTATTTTATACTGTATAACTTAGTGCAATTTAAACCTAATCTTACTTTTACTTCAATTTAGAGAATATTTACTTTTTTGTAATACTGTTCACTGTTTCTATTGAATTATTATATTTTATATTATTATTTATTTCAACTTTAATTCTGTAGTCTCGGTATTTGATTCAAGCTACAAAACTTTACTGTACAGTGGAACCCCGCTATTCGTACACAATCCGTTCCAGGAGGCAGTTCAAATGGCGAAGTCATTTTTTCACATAAGATATAATGTAAATTGGATTAATCCGTTCCAGAACCCAGAGATGATTGTTTATTTAAACCTTTGTAATAATACTTTAAGCGTAAAATACATAAAAACTATGAAAACAATAAATATATAGGCCTCTCTTATTATGTCTTTCTTTTTCAGTATAGATGATATGGTTGATTTCGCCATGCCATACTGAGTTGCCAGGTCAGAGACACGAGTTCCACTTTCAAACTTCACAACGAGTTCTTTTTTCAATTCAATTGTCGTTCTCACTGCTTTCCTTTTAGGCTTAGTTGAATCAGTAATCTTTTTTAGACCCATGGCTGCACTATTTTTAATAAAAAAAAAACAAAAAATAACAATAAAATATCACAAAGTTTCATGAAGCTTGCGTGGATGATGCGTAGCATAGGGAAGCTAGCATGAGACTGAACTGAAGCGATTGCGTGGGGCGGCCAGTAACAAGGTCACGCTGTCCAAATCGCGAGCAAGCGTACGAATGGCGAGTTCAATTTTACTTGAAAAAGTTGGACGAATAACGAGTTATACGAATGGCGGGGTTTCACTGTATTTACTAATGCAGATTTTTAATCACTTTGATATCCTAAGAACACATTTTGTGCCTACAGATGTTCACAAATAAAAATCAGAACCTACTTTCAAAGACACAGCTCATGAATCAAAGAAATAAGGAAATTTTCTATGAAGTTCTGTGTAAAATCAATGTCACTTATAATAGACAATTTTAAATATCTCTTTATTTTTAAAAATAGCTTGTGTCACACACACAAAGGAAGTGATAAGAGATATTTAACAACAATAATTTGAATGTAGTCCCCGTGGCCTAATGGATAAGACGTCTGACTTCAGATCAGAAGGTTGCGATTCCTGTCGTGGATGTTTCATTGTTGCAGGAAATTAAAAATATTTTCCAAACACAGAGGAAGTGCTTTAGATACAGAAACATCTGGAAAACTATGTAAGAAATTGACCTTAAAATTCCTCGTATCCATTGAAAATAATATAAATATTGTGAAATGAAAGTAAAAAGTAGTGAAAATTAGATATTCAAGAAATTTGTTTATTTAATTTTATGTAGATGATAGTTTAAAAATAAGCAATTAAAAATGAATTACTTAACTCAAAAAGATTGAAAACTTTAATGCATTTAACTTTTACATTTTTTTACTAGTGTTTCTTTTACAAATTTTTCCTTATCTTGACATAATCTATGTACAGATGTAGTATTTCATGAGTATTAATAGGTTTGGATAACAAAAGTTAACAGAAGTAGATAAAAAAAAATGTCCATTGTAAATATATTTAAAGTTCAAAACTACTTTTAATAGTACAACCAGAAATAAATATTTCCCTCTTAAAAGGATTAATAAAAATAGTAAAAATTAAGTTTGTTTGTTTTGTTTTTTTCTTCTTACAAATGTATTGAAGCACTTTTTAACAAAAAATGTACCAGCCTCTGGCTGGATTAAAACTACATGTATTTTTGCAATCAATAATTATTTTTATTGACCTTCACCAATTTTATCATTAAATTACCTTTGCTTTTAGTATTTTTTTTCCCCTCATAAAAGAAATATATCACATGTTAATATATTAAGGCACTAAACAACGACAATAATAAAAAGCCCTAAAAATATAATAACCAGCTGCTATAAGTAAAAAAATAATAACTTTCATCTTGTATTCAAGTCATTATAAAACATGCATATTAATGTAAATATTTATCAAAATATTATGTCTTAAATAAGTGTGGTTCAACTAGCAGCTTGGAATTTATTTTAAAAGCATATCCTTTTACAAAAGATTGTCATTTACTCATTCATACCTTTGTTATCCCTAATTTTGTTCTTCACATAAATTTAGAATCATTTATTGTTTTAAAATCTTTCTTCTAACAGACATCATTAAAAATGAAGAACAGTTGAACCACACTATTATAATGAATGTGACAATATTAACAAAATAACCAAGGCACCGTTAACATTGTAAAAAATTGTTTTAAAAGTAAAATTTGTCTAAAAAGTTCCATCTGGAAAATGAGAAACTTTAATCAATAGTTCCCTTACCAACAACCGAGGAGGAAAAAAAACCTCCTGACACATATTGTACGTGTCTTATTACTGAAATCTCAGTTTATTAACTAAGTTTTAGTTAAGATGACAAACACTTACATAATTCTTCAGTGAAGATTATACACAGAACCAGATCAACCAGAACACAATAGAAATACACTCATTACACCTCTCCCCTCTCTTAGAAATGTCCATTTCATATTTAAATTAAGAACCAGTTGATTTTATAATGACTTAATCATATATACAAAGAAACCCTTACAATCACAGGATGGTGGCTCTGGTTATATAATATAAATGCTATTCTTTTTGCTGACAGAATTATGCTGAATTTTTATTTTTTTTATCAATGGTGTTTAAGAATAATAGATATCACTATCTACTTTCCACGACCCAAGGCATGCACTGTAGGATGGTGCGTAAAGCAAAAGGAAAGTACAGATATACAGATTCCACATCCCAAAGATTCCAAAGAGAAAAGGAGATACATATTCAAAATTAAGATTACTATTCCACACCCATTTCAAATGAGATATCTGTTCAATCATTAAGTAAACCAAAGAAGCAAAAACACAGACAAGGGTAAAAAGCAGTAGGAACTTGAAGCGGGAGGTGATGCCATGATAATGCCGAGTTCTGGCAACGCGTAGGCAGGAAGAAGGCACTTGGTGAAATTTGTTTTTCTGGAAGATCTTATAAAACATGAAGCTCAGAAACAAGAAGTATATACAGGAAAAAAACCCTGAAAGTATAGTAATGGCTAGAGTGAGGTTATTGCCAGCTTCAGAAATCCATAGGCCTGCTAAGGGATTTTGCAGTAGTAAGACCTCTCCATAAATATTCATTGAAAACACACAAAATAAAACACAAACAACAGTACAAATGTATTTAAAATATAAATTAGTGCTTTTTCTCTGCACTTGATTCAGAAGTTGCTCTCCAGCCAATATCAGCCAGAAATTCATCATGACACAATAGAAAACCAACAATCTTACATGATTAATTAGCTTTATGTAAGGCACATAAAAGCACAGTGTGAAATATTCAATTGGCATATTTAGTAAGATCACAGAAACACCAACTACAATAAGAATTTTCTCAATTAAAGATGTAATTCTTGGAAGTCGGTTAAGGCGGTAACAATACCAAAACAAAACACAGATAGTTAGTGGAAAGAATATAGTTTTCATTGACAGCCACACTTTTGTGAATTTGGCATTCTGATATTCCATTACAAACATAACATCGGAGATTTTTCCTTTTTGTTCCAAGGCACTATTATGCATTGGTATCCGAAGATTTAGTAAATAGTTGTCATAATACAAATTTTCCACTTCGAACAAAGGAATAAAGTTGCAAACGTCTGAGAAACCATCGTCTCTCCCCGTTAATGGGCACAACAAAGATCTCTCCTCTTCGGCACTGGCCAGAATAGTCCATTTTTCTCCTGGATCATCGAGATTACGATGACTGAGAGTTACACCTATATTCATCACATGATTCACCGACAAATTTTCACTTGAATTGAAGCCTTGCATTTCTATAGAAATAACGCCTATCATACGCTGATGCCAACGGGACAGGGGAACAGGAATTCCGTCTCGGCGCATCGGGATTTTAAAGGCAAATATTCTCTCTTTAGCAGTGTAGTTTTCTTTTACATGATTCTCACTTTGGAAAATATGGCATTCAGGATTAGGACGAATCGTTCCATTATTATCAGTACAATGTAATCCTAGGCCAACTTGACTATCCGTTACTGAAGGCGAAAGGAATATTCCCAGCAAAAAACAAACAATTTGGCACAAAAATAAGCAAATCACAAAAAGTATGAGATTTCGTTTGGTTAGATTTTCTAAAACGATCTCTCCCATTATTAAAACTGAAATAAAGAAATCACTGCTAATGCAGAGGAGACGATGCAAAGTTTATCTATATTTACAAACAGAAGATCGACTTGACAATCTGCCGCTCAAATCTCAATCTAAACAAAGACTTCTCAGACTGCGCCAAGAAAGAACAGAAGATCAGCGCCGTTGGTCAAATTAAAGCGCTGTAGCTAAGAAATTTCCCAGGAAGAGGAAGTAGACCAGATGTTCGTTTGCAGCTATTTTTGTAAAACAACATTCGAAAGGATAAACTATTCAAACAGAAAGAAGAAAAGTTAAAAAAAAAAACTTCTGGAAACAGCTTCCTGAGAAAATTAAAAGACTTTCCTTAAAAACTTTTATTACTACAATGAAATAAACTACTCAAAACTTTGTTTATTTAAAAGTAGTTATCATTTGTAAATAAATAAATAAACAAATAAATAAATAAATAAATAAATAAATAAATAAATAAATAAATAAATAAA
>JAFIDM010000003.1:51295026-51308396 GCA_023159025.1 Thereuonema tuberculata
ACTCCACAGCAAAATTGTTCATTCTCGCAGGGCCCCGTACAATGGTACCGACCATGGCAATCAGACTCCACAGCAAAATTGTTCATTCTCGCAGGGCAATTTTGCGAGGGCAATTGTTCATTCTCGAATATAAATTGGACACACTATGATTTAACGATTTAAAAAGAATGTTAGTGAAGTTTTACCTTCTTTCACTGCCAGTTCAATTGGTAGTAAGGTAATTCCTTTCTAAAACAATAGGTACCTTTCACGGACACGAAAGAAGAAAAGTTTATTATCTATAAAAGATGGACTTCTACAAATTCCCTAACTCTTTAGCAAATAGGATTTTGTTCAAATTTCATTAATACAAATGTCCGTGGATGCTTCTTTTTACAACTATTCCTGTTCTTTTGGCAAAATAATGGGAGAATATTCCTATATTTAACGAAACATATCTTCCATTGATTGGCTATTGAAGATAGGTTTCTTGATAAGAAATATTTGCTTGCATAAGAACAAATGGATTTTAATTTCAGAATTTGATCACAAGATCAAAAGAGCAAACGATTACAGTGTATGCTTTTAGTTTCGATAACTATTACATCCTTAAAAGCTAAAATTCATGTAAGTAAATACTACTACAACGAATTTGTTATTAAATTTTAACTGAAATAAACTTCATTATAGATAGCTGGTCTTTACTATGTGTGTTCCGAGACTGTTCTGCCACTAACTCTTGTGCGAAGTTTAAGACAAGGAGACCAAGAAAGGTACTTATCACCTCCCACAATACTTCAACAAACGTTATCTGCTTTTCATAGAACATTTGACGTAAGCAATGGAAATAATCTTATGAAAGTATGCCTTAAAACTAGCTCATCATCAAACAAATGATGTTTGTAACTCACTCATCTACAGTAGATACTGGAGCTTAACTCTTTCATTCCTAACAACTGCGGTTGTTTGTTTTCTTAGTACACCTACAGTGATCATTTCCTCCCGGAGTACCTTACATATTTCATAACCAACAGAAATTTAATTAAATACATCTTACTCTACACTTACATCTTACTCTAACCAAATACGGTTCCTTTATCTTACTTTTATTTTCAACACTGATTTAAAAAAAAAAAATGTAAAACATATATTAAAGAAAATAAATACTACTTCTACTCTCATAACATTAAAAAAATATGTTTTAATGCAAACGAATTTGCGAAAGCATATTCCTTGCTTTCTTTTTCAAGTTTGTATGATAACAATATGTTGTCAGGTGAACTCACATTGCGTATACAGTACATAGTTTTCACAATCACAATACTGCAATAACATCTACATTCTTACATTAATATTACAATAATTGATAATTTACAATTCTTTGAATTCATGAATTATTACAGATTTTTTGTATCAAACAAACTTGAAAAAGAAAGCAAGGAATATGCTTTCGAAAATTCGTTTGCATTAAAAAATATTTTTTTAATGTTATCAGAGTAGAAGTAGTATTTATTTAAATTACGATAAGCAGAAGAAGAGATTTAAAGAAGACTTATGGATTAGTAACATATATATTAAAGAAATATAAAATTAAAAATATTTTTTTCAGTAAATTAAACTTTTAACTTACCATCGGTATATCCAGTGTTGTCCTCTTTCGTTACTACCTAGAAAGATTGAAAAATCATTTTAACTGTGATAATAAATATTGTATAAATGTTGTAATATTGTGATGATAAAGGCTTAACAAACAGTGAATAAAATAATTCACTTATATCTGTTTTTTTTAACTATATATTTATTCATGAATAAGTTACATTAAAAAAAATTACAGTTTTAGAATTGACCATTTTTTTTATCTTCGTTTAAAAAAAAAAAATCTGAAGAGAACAATTACAAAACTATAATTTATGCGGTTTTATGCAATTGACCCACTTATATTGTATGTACTGAATAAATGCCGTATTTTATGTTAAAAAGCTAATAAAACTATTTGAAAGTGGATAATTTAATACATATATGAGTCGAAATTATCCACTTCAAAGTAAACAGCCCACTTCTGTATTGACTGATATTGGTTTTTTTTGAGTAATCACACGCAACTTAGTGGAATTTCTTTTTTATCTACTGAGGATGGAATATTCTGTTTCCATCCTGTTCGTTCCTTTCATCCATTCTTCTTAAAAATTAGGTTTAGTTATACAGGAAAGCTTCATTAATAATCTCATTCAAATCAGACACAATATTACCCAAGTGAGTTCGTGGAGAAAATGGCAAAAAAACAAATTGTGACTGCGGAGGTCATTTAGAAGTTATTCAGCTGTTTTTAGGAATAAAGAAATACTTGCAATTGTTATTAAAGAATGAAAACGTAAGAGATCCATATAATGATTTTTAGCAGTTATCTTTTCTCAAGTGGCTTATTGCTGTGCTTCAAAGAATGTAATCTTGCGTTTTCTTTGTTTATAGTAGGTAAACAATGGTAATCAAACAAGAGGAATCATTACATATATCTCCTCCTTCCATACATATCCCATTCAAATATAAATTGACATCAAGCAATATTTATCTGCCTGAGAACGTATGCGTAGAAAGAAAGAAAGAAAGTGTTACAAATGGCTAATGTATTTCTTGCTTCGGTTTTATTTTCAATCTCATCAAGGTCCAGAAAGTTTAGTGTTTTACCTTTGAGGCACTATAAGAATTAGTTCATATTATACCATGAAAATCTGAGACAAACACAGAAAAAAGAAAGTTCAACGTTGATATCAAATCCTGGAATCGAACCCACATCCAAGCGTTAACAGTCCAGTTGCCGAACCAACAATCCAAATCATCTTAACTACGTCCGGACTTGTAATGGTTCAAAATACACTTCTTCCATTCATATTCTCCTTCCACGTCAATTGGACGACAATGAAATGTAGCTACTTCTTTTTCCATTTATCTCAACATCTTGTGAAAAACAATCGTTTCAAAGCATCAATGATAAATTAAGGATATTTCCTGAAATCTTGCATTAAAATTTCAAACCTGTTCTTTTTAGTAACTTACTGTCCAACAGACGGATCTTGACGATCTCGTATTTTCGTGATTTCACGTAATTTACGCGAGAATAGCCTCTATCCATGTCTTCTCACAAAATGGCGAAGTAAATTGAAATATTTAAATGAATTATAATACGGGGAAATGCATTAGACTTTTACAACATTTTAATATAGTTTTCATAAATTAAAAACAGTCAATAAACAAACAATAAATTCATTAGGTAGCATTTTCCTAGTGACAGACATTCAAAATACTAAATTCCTTGAGACCTGCTGAAGAGGCTAATGGCCAGATCTCGTGTTTTCCGTAATTCTCACGTAAACGAGATCGTCAACATCCATCTGTTAGACTGTAGCTTTCAATTTGCTGTATCCACAAAATGAAGACAAGACAAGACAAGACTCTAGCAACAGAGTTCTTATTATTGCAGTGAATACTTTTTTATATCTTGAGAAAATGAAGTAATTTATTAGTATCCCTCAATTCATTTAGCAAAAGATTCGCTCACATTCTGGAAGATAAATTACAATTTGATGACACCCATGCATTTCATCTTCGTTGAGGGGGAAATTATATTTACTTAACGATATAAAATTTCGTTCGCTTATTTCTTGAATAAATACACATTTGAATCACAGCATTGTCTTAATAACAGATAAATAATCCATTCTACTTGTTTATTTTCTGTCGGCTTTTTTTTTTCTTTTAATTATGGATTATTGCTTAATTTTTTAAAATTATCAATTAAGATGTGTTGTTTTTTTATCTTCCAATTTTTAGGTATTTGCTACTTAATTCTAAAATTTTTGCTAAGCTTTAATTATAAAACATAATAGAAACGAAAAAAAACAAACAAACCAGTTTGCTTATTTTTTTTTTATTTAGCAAAAGAAATGATGTTTCCTTGGGCTAAATGAAAAAATGCAAGAAGTGATGAGCTTATTCTAGAATGTTACCATTCAGGTTCTGTGTATTACTTACCTTTTTGCTGCTGATGAAACAACCCATTAGGTTTCCTGTAATGCAAATCAGGTGGGAATGGAAGCAAGTGTTTTGACGCAGTTGATTTTTAAGTTCAGGCTTTCGGAGAGCGAATCCAAATACCTGTAGACACCATCGCCGATATGGTGGGAGATGTGCGCAGGCGCGTAGCGACCTGAGCCTCTTGCAAAAGACGGTGTTTGCTTTGGAGGTTAGTCGACTTCTTTCACCGGTGAAAGGCAGGAGTGAAGCGAAGGAAGAAAAGAAACAGCTGTTCAGTATTTGCCTGTGGATTTGGACGTTCTTAAAATTGGGGTTTATAAATCTGAAATAAATTTACCTAAGATCCACAATCTCCTATCGGGAATTAATTACCACTTATACATACAATGTTTGATCTTAATGTAAGATCAAAATTTCTGCAATATATCACTTCTGGCAGGAGTAACTAATCTTCATTAGAATTCCAAGGGATTTAGAAAAGAGAGAAAAGAATATAGGGGAAAATGTTAATTGTACTGATATTTCTTTCGTCTCTAATGAAAAGACTTGCCTTACGTGCATAGAAATTTTAAGATTACAAAAGGTAGAATATAGCAAAGAAAGAATTGATTTTTCTGATAATAAAACTTTATTATTTTTTTTTTGAATACGACGCAATGTTTGGGAAAAACAGGATTAAACTGAAGGTCAAACATTATTAACTGACTTCATATTATTAACTGAGACTATGATGTATTATTTTCCTTATCTGTTTAGAATTCGCTTTGCGCTAAAATGGGTGGATAGATTTCCTTCATTTTTGGAATAAATCTTATTTAAGGACCAACTTAAGTACGATTATGATTGTTTTGGCCTTGAAAAAAAATCATTCCTTAAAAAAAAAATACTTTTGATTTTTCGAATGCTAAATATTAATGATGGCGCATGTTCACATATTTTAATTACTCAGGTATTTTATTCTTTCTAAATTTTTTCTCTTATTTTCATTTGCTCTAAAATTACTTTTTCCCGTTATCATAAAATTGAAGCGTGGAATATTGTTCAAAATTTTCATTGAAATCACGAAGTTTTAACCTTGGATTGAGTCATCATCAACAGAGAAACAGAACCGAAATAAAAGAATTCATCCAAACCCTTTACCACAATTCGCAATTTTTTCCAGGTCCTTTAGATATCCTGTATTTCCTGTACTAATGTATACAGATATTCTGACGTTATCAAAACTGCTCTATTGATGTCGGTTTCATAGCATTGTGAAGCGAATACTTCGGTGTTTTCCTGTTGTCTATCAAACCAGTGTTTCTCAAATATTATCTCTTGCTACCTTTTCATGAAATCCTGGTCCCAACAAATTTTAAATAAATTTAAATAAATTTTTCCTAATAGATAGATGATATAACAGTACAGTTCTAAGTATCAAGTTGGTAAATTAATGATTAGTAGATATATTTGTGGATTTATTATTTGTAAAAGAAATTTAAAATTACGTTATTGAGTAAATGTGGAAGAACAAATTTGTGAAAATAAAATTGTAAATAATTAATAGAAGTTTTCTAATGCTTGTATATTAATCTAGACTGTTTCAATCAAAAGTAACGTATTTCATGGCCTAATAGAAGAAAGATAGATATCGAAACAGTAAATTTTAAGATTCTTTCTTTCCTTTCGTTTTTTTTTTGGCAAAAAAATCCATCACAAAGATATACGCAAGGAAAATATTTAAGTTTAATTTCTTTTTCACTATTTGCTTATTTGACATGATCGTCTCCTATAGTCAATGGTATCACTCCAAAATTTCAATGATATTGGATAAAAGTTGAAGATCAGAAGCCTACTCTTCTATTATTTTCACAGCTAATACTTCGACTATTTAAACATATCTCCATCTAGTGGCTGCTTTCGAAATAATAAGCAAACGCGTCTAATAAACGCCACCATTAACCGTGTTTTTATTTAAGGCAAACTCTTAAATAAGGCTTTAAATAAAGAAAGCTTTAACATGTTCAATATAATATTAAAGTGAAAAAGTGAAAATATTAAAGTGAAAAATATTAAAGTGAAAAGAAAGCACATTCTTTCGCGCTTTTCTGAGCCTATCATCGAGGATAAGCGTAAATCTGGCTGATGAGTCCTAATAATGATGAAACGGCCGTTCCAGATTCCCGTCGATGATAGCTCAGGGCACAAAAGCATACTATGTGCTTTCTTTATTCTTTCACTTTTAATCTTAAACAAGGCTTTTTAACTTAGGATCATTTGTTAATTCAATCACGCTATCATGCTCTGAAATTGTAAATGATAAATTGTTCGTGTTAAATTCAAATGAATAAATGACAGGGGAAAAAAAAATCTCGAGTTGTTTTCAAATCGAGAATGTTAGGAACTAATTTCAATTTGAAAGGATTCCAAGTCACACTGATTGAGAAACATTCTGCCAAAAATTTAATTGACTGTTTGATTTTAATGGCGCAAAAGCATCTTTGGCTAAGTTGAGAAAGGATTATAAATAACATGAAAGTTCCCAGGGAAGACTGAATAAAACCTTTCCCGGGGATTCTTCGACTTCCGCAGTCAAAGATAAGAGCACTCAAATCCTAAGTGAGATTCTCCATAGATCCCTGCGAATGGATATAGACTATTCGACCATCAATCGATATACAGGGTGTTGCGGAAATGGTAGACAAAGCGAACAGATATGGGTTCCAAAGGTCATTTTGAGTCTAAAGTGTTCTATGACATTTTGTTGTACGGGCCGTAGTTAGGAAATGAATGCTATGGGAATAATCAAAGAAAGCTCAGTTCACATTAGGAAGTGTAAGTAAATAAGGTAAAGGTTTTATCACATAAAGCAATCCGGATAACAAATGTCATGACTGAAAACAGGTATAATAATTAAAGAAAATGCTGAAAATGGCCAGAACTGAGCTTTCTTTGATTAGGGACCATTCCCAAAGCATTCATTTCCTAACTACGGCCCGTACAACAAAATGTCACAGAATATTTTCGATTCAAAAGGTCATAGAACATTTTCGATTCAAAATGACCTTTGGAACCCGTATCTCTTCGCTTTGTCTACCATTTCCGAAACACACTGTACATAACGATTTTTTTTTCCCCAATACATAATGTTTGTTCTTTAAACAGAATTTTCTGTTTTTGACTTTATGATTTGTATTTAATATCAACAAATGAAGTCATAGAATAAGAAAAGTCAGGCATCAATACACACACCTTAAGCAAATATGCTTAAGGTGTGTCTATTGATGCCTGACTTTCTTATTCTTATTTTCTTTCTTATTCTTTCTTATTTCTTATATATGCAAAAAAGTGAATAATAGTGGCAATAAAAGTGGATAATAGTGAAATTATTACAAAATTAGGAGACTTTGTCCAGTGTTATGCCTTTGTTAGGCTAGAACAATATCATCATTAATAATAATCTATAAATACAAAAGAAAAGCTGATTTTTTTTTTCTGGCCCTATCTCCTCCGAAACCAGAAGACACAGAAATACAAATAAGGTGGCAAATGTTAGATGTAGTACTGAGGATGCTCACAGTTTCATTTTTATAATGAGGGTCAACCGGAAGTCCCGTGACTTACGATCAAATACATAAGGTAGGTCTCCGAGACGCGCTTGCGGATTGTGAGAAAGCTGTCGCGGTCACGGGTGGTGAGAAAATTATCTCATAATTCAAGATCACGTGATCACAGGTTTACTAGAAACAATTAAATAGAATTTATAGTATTAAAAACGAAAGAGAATTTCCGGCTATGGTAAGTAGCTTTCGAGAAGAATTGGAAAGTTTTAAAAAATTTCGGTCGATGCAATCTTTACTTTGTATGATGATATAATTCGAAGGCAAAGAGAATGATAGCATATTAAACTAATTATTTGTGGCCAGCAATGTTCTAATAATATTTTACAGTAATCACCTCTGAATAAGTTATCTGTAGTTGGCTGCCAATCTTTTTTTATCTCAAAAATTCTAGTAGTAAAAAAAGAAAAGTGTACGATAGGAATGACATCCATTTTGATTTCCAACGAATACGATTTGCTTTGTTCCTAAACCGATGTAAACTTACTAGATAATAGTTATTAATTATCTTTGTGATAGTAAAGTTATAAATTAAAAGAGCAAATCACTTCACATTTAAAAATAGTTAAGCATAATTTTTAATAATTATAATTTACTTTGTATTTATTTCAATGTATAGTTAAAAGGTAAGTTTTTTTCTTCTCCATGAGTATATTTTAACAATGGATTTCAAGATTTTGGGGGCGGACAGCAGCGAAAACAATTCTTATGAGAACATTTTCCATCATCGCACCTTTGGCATTTTCTTCTACAATATTCATTGTCACAATCACACTGAGGTCCTTAAATAAAAAAAAGATACACTAATTACTACAATATAATAAAAATACTATGTATTTTTATAAGCAAAGATTAAATTGAATAAAGATCAAGAAGAAGTTCATTATTGGAAATACAGGGGATGGATCCAATAATATGAACACCCGTATGAAAATGGGCCATACTTCATTTGCGTAGCAGAGCCACAACATCTAGAATAGACGTTTGTCAACTACTGGCCGTAAAGGCGGAGGTATCAGTCGATCAGTAGCAGTTGTACGGGTTGCGTGTAAAACTTGTGCTAGCAGTGAAACGCCATTATGACCGACCTCTCAGAGGCATGATCACTGGAGCGCGCCTCGCCGAAGCTTCAGTGACGAATACAGACAACCTTGTTCGTGTTGCAAGAAGCACTGTGTCAACTGTCATGACAGCCTACACAAAACATGGTAAGACGTCATCTGCGAAACAGAACAGTGGGAGAAAGTCAAAGCTCACTGACGGGGATAGACGGGTGTTGAACAGAAGGAGACACAACAGCATAAGACAACGGTGTCCCAGATAACCTCCGAGATGAATAACCATCTCCAGGACCCCGTATCAACCAAAACTATCCATGGGAACTGCATGCTGCGAACATTCATGGCAGAGTGGCTATTCCAAAACCATTTGTGACACCGCGTAATGCGTTGAAGGACAACAACAGCACTGAACACAACAGCAGTGGGGACACGTCATTTGGTCTGACGAATCTTCCTTTACATTACTTCAGACAACTGGACGTGTTTGTGTGTGGAGAATGCCCGCATAAGCCTTTCATGTTGGCTGCCTCGTTCCTACTGTTAAGCATGGAGGCGGCGCTGTGATGATGTTGGGTAATGTATCTTGGTGTTCCACCTCCCTCCACATTTTCTGAACTAGAGGCCGCTCTGCACAAGGAATGGCTGCGTATTCCCTTGAACATTGTGTATGACCTGTATTTGTCCATCCCAAGGCTGATAAAGCTGTAATTCAGGCGAAGGGTAGGTCAACATCCTACTAAAAAAGATTTTGTTTTTTTTCAAAAATGTTCATATTATTTTGTCCATCCCCTGTATATATCTTAAATAGAATTGCAACTACTGTGATAGTCATTGCTGACTTTAATCTTGTATTCTTGATTTATAATAATGTTTATGATCAAAAAGAAAAAAGAAATTCGATTTTTAAAACCAGCACTCGAATAAAAAAACCAACACATCAACAATAATAATTAAATGTTCCGTTTCACTGAAATAGTAAAATAATTCCACTATTCCTTGAAGTAAATGAATGAATGAAAAAACTCTGATTTAAGGACTGTGACAGATACTCTGCAAGGCCAATTCAAAAAGGCTTGAAAGAAAAAGATCCCAAATTAATACTGTTTAAATGAAATTTCTAATAAAGCAGATTCTAAAGTAGTATGAAAGTGCTTTAGGACATTTTGGAATTTTTTTTTTTATTTGTTATTTTTTAGTCTCTTTGTTTGATTACACACACATTTCAAAAGCTATTAGCACAGGAACATCGGAGGTTGTGCTGAGCCAACAATAATATTTTTTTTCCCTACAAATCAAACATTAGCAATTCTTACTATCATTAATCTCAGTCTAGCGATTTGAAATTCGATGTTTGGATTATCGCAATATTTAGTTTGTATTTTTAAATATGACTGAATTTGGTATTTTTTCTGAACATTCTTTTCAATGAAGAGGAGATTAACTTGAATCTGACAAACATACAATTAAAGTTTTATCTAAAATGACTTTGTTTCTGTGAATTCTGAAGGCAATTGGGAAAAACCCCCCACCAAGGTTCAATCAATATGATCGACGACTGCTTTACCATCACAAAAAGTCATTTGTGCATTAGAAAGACCTCTGATTACAATAGTTCAGGGAGTTTATTGTTTTTAGTAACATTGTATGAGATAGTTTCGATTTATTTTACATTGCTGTAAGAATCAATGCTCCTTGTAGATTTTTTTTTCCTTTTTCCGGAATAGATGCAGAATAAACATAGATTACTTTATTGCCTTTTATTATATTAGGTTCCGTCCTTAGGAAAAGCGAAGCAATTCCCTGATAGAGAGCAGAAGGCAATTCTCTCTCAAGACTTAATTAGGGGCTATCAGGTGTCAGTGATATTTTGTTGGCAACGTCATCAGGAGCAAAACAACTTCATAATTGGAAATTTATTTTCTTTAATCCAGGATAAATAAATATAAACTAGTAATGGTTTAAAATAGAAAACTAGAAAAATTACGTTGATTTAATGTATATATTACATCATACTGTACATATACGTATATAAATATTAAAGTTATGAATTTAATAAATTTACTTTTTACAGACGACATATAATGCTGTAAATACTATCATTTAAACATTAAAAGAAAACAAAAAACGCAGATATCTAAACAAAACACAAATATTCACTGAGCTATTTTCAGTAAAATAGCTCACTGAAAATTATATTCTCGGAGACAGTACTGTTTCGAGGTTTGTTGATCTCTCATCAGTCTGATCTGCCCAATACACCTAGCTCAGTGAAATAGGACGATATACAAATCAATGCCCCCTCTATTATAAAAACATCAAAACAAAAATCAAGAATATAAGGGGGTAAATAATTAATCACCGCTAGCATTCCGCTTATTATTAAAGATCCTATTAATATTTAAATATTGTCCTATAATATTATCGGACTGATGAAAGGTCAACAAACCTCAAAACAGCACTGTCTCCGATTCCCAGTACAAATACCAAAAATAGCTCAGTGAATATTTGTGTTTTGTTTAGTTATGTACGTTTTTTGTTTTCTTTTAATGTAAAAATTATTCTAACGCATGTTAAATTTCATTTTGTAACTATCATTTAAAGTTTACCAAAAAAAAAAAGAATTTTAAAAGGTAGATAATGAAATTGAATTGAATTCATAATAAATATGTGTTATACATTTTACCTCCCGCTGCTGCACAATCTTCACATCTTTTACCACAACAACTTCCCATTGATATAACTATTAATGAAGAATACAGATACATCATTTAGAAATTTTCATTATTGAAAAATAAACAATGATTTCTTAAAACGTAGTAACTTACATCCATTCATAAGTTACTAAATATAAATATTAATATTAATAAATTAATATTCTTTTTTTGTTTAAAAACTAAGTTTGACCTACATTAATATTCTTTACAAAATCGAAAACTGATTAAAATTTGTTCGGATATTAATTACCTACATGTGTAAGTACAGAGAAATGATAACTATCAAAAAAACCCAAGTGACGTGAATGAAATGGGGTCATTGAGCAATATTAGAAGCCTTAATAAATATTTGGAACGAATTGCTCGAATAGTAATCACGCTTTAATTACTTATGGTTAAATTACCACATTTTATCGATTTTCTAAAGACTAATATTCCTTACAAAAACATAACAATTGTCGTAAACTTTTAACACCTAATCAGTACATGAAGCAATAGTTTTATTATCAAGGGTTAAAATTATCACATTTTAAACAAGTGTGTATTCAAGATTTTTTATGTAATATTTATTTAAAATCACAGTATCCACACAGTTTCATTCTATCTTGCTTTCATTTTGAGTATATAAATTAATTAAAATGGAAATTTCAATATAATGAATCTTTTTATGCAGCTTAACGGGTTTTTTTTTTTTTAAAAAAAAAACACCTAGGATTTTAGACCTGTTTTTTTTAGTTGGAAATTTCATCACTTTGTTTGCAACCTCTCCATCCGGAATAGCTTTTTTTTTTTTTGTTAAATAGTTACAACCATCGTATCCCTTCCCATTTCAAAATCTTAATACTCCTATTTTCTCAAGTTCTTAATATTTTAATGATGAATTAATTTAAACTTATCTGGATAATAAGTTATGTTTTTATATACTTATTCTATAGCAATAATTTACATTTTAAGTCAAATCTTATTGATAAGATGGAATCTGAATAAAGTAAAATATCCTAACTTCTGCCAAAGGAGACAAAACATGCAATAGTTATTATTTTTAATTAATAGAAAAACCAAGTTAAAATCAATAAACACTGATTCAATATTTATACAAAGAAAATCTCACCGTCTATTATTTCTTTACCTTTAAATTTTTAAATGAATAAAAACATAATAATTGAGAATTTCTCTATTCTTTAGTGTCCTTTTCTTATCGTTTACTCTTTGCATTTAGATTATATAATCCATTATGTTGTGGTTATGTACGGTTCCATTATTCTGAACGCGAAAGACAAACATCCAATGATCAACTTAAGATCCCATAATTTTCCTTTGCTAGATCTAAGTTGTTTCTGAATTACGACGACCAACTCAATTCCTTGAAAATCATATCCTTTAATAATACGAAGGCCATAGTGTTAACCCTCTTAGGCACGACATACTTCACCATGCCTAAATATCGTAAAGAATCAATGCGCGGTTTCTCCGCGAGAATTATTTATAATGATTTAACAGCCAAAATTAATATGAGCACGAGCTTCTTTGTTTCAACAAAAGAAAACACAAACGATAATTATTGGAACTAAAGAAACGGAAATAAATAATGCTATCTGTGATGTTGAGATAGATTGTTTATTATTATTAAGAATGAAGAATATCCTTCAACAACCGATTACACGAAGCTTAATAATGCTTTACATAGCTGATCACGTATTTGAATAAACAACGTTTGCTACTTTGAGGGTTCTAAATTTCACGGAATTTTATATTCAAACAACAGCCTAAAGTTTTTTACTTTGTACCACAAATTTCGTTTTATAAAATTCGCTACAATGTTCTCAATCTTGCCAGTAATGGGGCGTCCATTAATTACGTGAGCTCAAAATGGGGGGGGGGGGGTAATGAAAATTTCACGTCAACTTTTTAATTCAGAGAATATACATACAGTAAACCCCGTTATTACGCTTGTAGGTCATGGTCCCTTGACGAGCGTAATAACG
>JAFIDM010000003.1:51314913-51341913 GCA_023159025.1 Thereuonema tuberculata
ATAACTTAAGATAATTTCTCACCACATAAATAGATGTTGTTTTGACACTGAAAAGTATGGCATCAGATGAAACTTTAGTAGAAATCTAAAACTGAACAGAAATGAGATTTAAAAAAAAATAGGAATTTATCATAACTTGAAACTGACACATTTTTAAATGTAAATGAATATGAACTTGAATTCTTTTTTCAGTCACTCAAAGGCTAATAAAATAAGTAAAATTAGCCTTAGTTATTTTTGTTCCTTTTTTTTTCTGGTTTATAGATTTTGGTATTTCATTTTCAATATCAGAAAAGCAGACCAACAGTGCATCTGAACTGTGGTTATATGATACATTTAAGTATAGATGTTTAAGTGAACTCCACGAAGTAATTTATTCAAAAACCTCAAGGGATCAGCAATGACTTGACGTCTATTTGAAAAACACATCACACATGCAATTGGCAGTAAGTGTAAGTTATTTGTAAAACAAAACAAAAATCATTAAATTGAAAATGTAACAGAATAAATCACTTGATAATAAAAATTCCAATTTTAATTTTACAGAGACTATTGCTGTAAGTGAATAAAGAAAAATGATAATTATTAATGAATCAAAACTTGCTTTTTATTTAATAAAAGCTGCTTTTGATTCAAAAATTCCTTGTTATATAAAATTTTATAAGCTGGTTTTTGAAAATGGATTTTTTTTAACCAAAAAAAAATATATTTATTTATTATATGAAATTTAAAGTTACTTATATATCAAGTAATGTTTGCTTAAAATCAGTTTTTAATATAGGATTTGGGTGAAAAGATCTCAGGTGTTGGGCTTTGAAGTTAATTAATTAAGATCATTTGATTATACAACATACTCTGTTCTTGATACTGAACCTTTTTCTAATATACTTTTTAATTCTAAAGTAAACTTTAATCATTGTGTAGATCATTGCAAACCAATAACATGCACTATTAAAACTTTAATCATTAAGTAGATCATTGCAAACTAATAACATGCACTATTAAAAAACAGCAGGTAATTAAATAGTAATTAATTAATTGACTTTTAAAACAAAAATGGTGATTTCTACTGCACTAATGAAATCAAAGGTAATCAATGGGATTCAGATCAGACAAACAAGAAGGCCAGTCTAGAAGCTGGAATTTATCCTTGTGTTCGATAAACTATTGACCACAAGCCGTATGTATGCAACATAGCTCATTATCCTGTCAGAACACCACTGCCTCCTTAATAGACCATTAGCATGAAAGAGTGCACTTGATCTGGACAATAGTCAGTTGCATCAAGGGAACCCTCAATCTGCATTGTTCCAAACTGTCCCACAAGAACATCCCTTATACCAGCATTATTCAAACTGTGTTCCCTGGAACCCCAGATTTTCGTAAGAATCATCCAGGGGTTCCGGGGGATTATGTAAATTCATGAATATAAATAAACTGTTTTGTTGCATCAAATAATTGAAAAACTATCATTTCTAAAATGAGATATGAAGTGACTACAGCTTTTTTTTTTTTAATTCTCTGTTTGAATTGTTAGATGATATTAGTACAACAGATTATTCCCTGTTCTCTTCTTGCTGAATTTCTTAACTGTATGAAACAATTATCTATAAGACTTTTGTTTTGATAATGAAATTATTTTAAAGCACTGAGGTGGAAGAATGTCATTTGGTGGACATCAGAATTAATTTCTATTTGATCAAATATAATGTGGTACATAAGATGCATTTATTAATGGGTCCACTACTGATTTTCATACTGAAAAGTGTTCCTTGGGTGTCTAATCTTGAAGACCACTGCCATAGATCACGATACATCCATTGTCAGCTTGTCTATTTGAGACTGTGGTGTCAGATCCAAGATGTGGAGATCCATCTGATCCTGCACCGGGAGTAAATGGAACCGTAACTTTTCAGAGATAGCCTTCCACCAATCTTGTATGGTTTAATGGCAGTGTTCCTGTCCAAATGCCCAGATGGAAAAATTCAGTCGCTGACTTACTATTTCTACCAACAGAATGCAATATACCGGTAAAAATTATTTCAGTAAATTAATAACATATTTTTTTAGAACGTCATCAAATTTTCTTCATATTGTTCTCGTATTTTTAGATGTAACTTGTCCTCTTATGAATAGACAACTCCTGCCTATTCATAAATAGGTGTATCCAACCTTAGCTTGCCCAAACTCCTGAAAGGATATTCCCTTTCTCCCAGCTATTTTTTTAAACTTCAACCTGAAGTATTTCCATCGTTATGACATATCTGGATTTTCTGATGTTATTGATCAATATAACATACTGATATAATTCATTTTCCATCTCTGTATATTTGCATTTCTTCCTTGAAATATGCACTTTGATTTTGGAGATTTTTTTAAAGTCCTCTTTTTGGTTGCAGCATCTATGTCATACTTTTGAGCAGCTCACTTCCGATTTCTTCTGTGTAAGATACAACTTTAAGTTTGAACCCTGTGGTGTAGCTTCCTTTTTTAACCATGATTTAACTGCAAAAATTTCACAATTTATTTAAAATTCACAAAGCTGACTCACCAAATTAAGAAACCACTATAACTTGAACTGAACCAGTGCTTAAGAGAAGGTAGAGTGAGAAACATCAATTGTCAATATAACAGTATAAAAAGGTATAATGGCAATCCAACATCCATTGTTTACTGCATCATGTGATACCATTAAAGCTCAAGACACAATCGATCATATATCGAGCATTGAGTGGCATGAAAATTTTTAAATGTTGAGTCTTTATTTTTTTTAGAAAAAAAAATAATCTTTAAAATTTGGATATGACTATTATATGAGAGTGGCCAATACACGAGTAAATACAGTAATCTAGTCTGTCAACACCACAAGCTTAACAGAGAGATACAGTTGAGTTCATGAAAGAAGAGCTTTTTATGACGTAATTTCCTTATGGATTGCTGTTTCCAGGACATTACAGCGCCATCTACTGCTAAAATTGGTTTCTAACTCTTTTAAACATTATGAAAACATTGTGGTTGTTGCATTTTCTACAGTTACAGGTCTTGAAATAATTAAAAACGTTCCACACTATTCCCCTTGCTTGGCTATGCAAATTTGTCCTTTCTTGGTTACGCTTATGCGATCACAAAACGATGCTATCTTGGACTGATTGCTTGGAGTTCAAGTTGATGACGTCATGACTGGTGACGTTTGTTCCAGACAAAATCGATTGCTATGTAATGACCATATATGGCAAACCCTTTTTTTTTGAAAACCACTATAGTCAGTACAAATAAAACAAGCTCTCTGGGCAAAGGCTCAGTCTCCCATGCAGTAGAAGTAGCAAAAATTAATGCTTTTTAGAAATCTTGTGCAATTCAATCAGCTCACAAACAAATAAAATTCTTGCTGAAGACATTTCCATGTAAAGTAGCCTTTCTAAATTAACTTTTGTAAAGAAAGAAAAAAAATCAAGGACAATGAATCTTAGTTTGAAGTAAAAGTCAATGAAGACAACAGATGCTCGATGGCACAACAGAAAGTGCTGCGATTCTGAGGAAACTATAAACAATGTTATAGAATTAATAACTAGCAAAGTTGATACATAAAGAATTCTTCAATTATGATAATACTGAGATATAAGTAATTTAAGAGATTACTGAAACATGATTACGATGTAGGGATGGACGGGACCCGATACTTCGGGGAATTTTCGGGAAAATTATAATCCCGTTTATCGGGCGGGATTTGCTTTACTTCGGGATTTCGCGATTTATTTAAATTGAACAAAAGGCTTAATAATGCTGGGATTATTAATCCTGGCAACTGAAGACTACAATAAATCATTGAGAAATACTCTGGACTATTTATTTTCCTTCTACCTCCCAATATTACATCAACAACAAAGTGTTTTCGTCATGGCGTTAGCGATCGACCGGCGAAACCAATAAACAACAGACGACGGCCTTCGTGATGTTATTATTATTGTCATCCATATCAAGTTTTAAAACCCGAACAACTATTTCCCATTTACTGAAGGAAGGACAATCCCGTCCCGATTTTTGGGAGGGAAAAAAAAATCCCGTCCCATCCCGACCTAAAAATCCAATCCCGTCCATCCCAATGTTTTCATTTTTAATAACATTTTTTTTTTAAGACTAGAATTTAATATATTACAAAACTAGCAATCTAATATGCTGCAATTAAAATGAAGTTTATTGTGCAAATGGGCAAACTAAAAGAATGTTCTAATAGTTTCAGTATTATGCATAAATTCATCTTCAAGAATAATATATAAACAAAAACGAAACATTTAAGTTTTAAGACTGGCAAGATTTAACCTTATCAAGACCATTAAAAAAATATACAATTTTTCAATTTTTATATTTGATGATCGAATTCATGCTACAATAAGCAAAGTAGATTACACATTCTTTTGATTAAGGATAAAATAATTTATTTCTCTCACCCTTTCTAACCATTTGAAATTGGTTGTAGTAAAAAAATAATAGCTCAACAACCATATTCCAAATATATGTTACTTTTACTAATTCTTAAAACACATTTTTCAAAATGATACTCTATGACAAGATCAGATATAAGCATTTCTTTTTTTTTTTTTTTAAATTAAAATTAAGAATGCTATATTAGTAATGAAATTGTTTTGAAAATAGACTAAGAGATATATCTTCTTAAATAGTTTAGATGATCTTTACAAAGTGCTTATGAATATGATAGGTTTTTATTTTGTGGAAGTTAAGAACTGGGCTTTATTAATGATTACAAAACCAAAAATCGTATATGAGTGATATTTATTTATCAAATTAAAAAACACACAAAAAAAAGTACCTGTTTTACATGTGCTTCAGCAATGGTTCGCATAATCTTACTGGTTTGTCCTGTGCCAAGAACATCGTGAATCAATGTTTCGCAAACTTTAAACAATTTCTTTCCACACACTTTGAAAAGTTTATGGTCCATAGTAATGCCTTCACTACTTAACGCATTATACACAGCTTCTCTAAGTTTCTAATAAAATTAGATGGTAAATGAAATTAAAAAAAATACACTGTGTCACTAAATTATTAATGATTAGAAAAGAAAAAAAAAAAAGAGAATATTTTCATTTTCTGTCACTTCAAACTTTCCCAAATTAAACCAATAATAATGAGATTCAATGCAAGGAAATACTTTAGTTTTAATTATAAACTAATTATTTTACAGAGAAGCTTTGTAATTTACAAACAGAAAGTGGATTAGTGTCTTTAAAGGGCTCTTCATATAAACGTCTTTTCTATACTGTCTTTCGCTGACACTAAACTAAGATTCAAGTCTACATCTGTAATATTAGTTGATCAACGTTTTTCAGCTAGTATATTCTAAGTTAAACCTCTGAAGGATTAGATATGAACAAAATCAGATAAGGCAGATGTTGTCAAACATAAAACATATGACAGCTGAAATTAAAATGGACTGTTTGAATAGAGAAAATGATGTTATATTAAATGAGCTGAAAAAAAATGAAGGACATGTAAATGTTATATATACATATAACACAATAATGTATTGAGTGATTAAAAACTCTGGAGATGATTGAAATAAATGACTTTGATGAGCGGCCGTACAAATGTTCAATAGTTTCGCTTAACTTTTAATGGGGAAAACAGCTAAGAAATGTGTATTAATGTGTATGTGGAGGTAAATGAAATTCTATTACATTGGAAACATCAGAATGACAATAGCCATTATTCTACAAAGTACTCCAATGATATTGCGATCCAATTTGAATGGTCGACTGCCTTAACTGATGATGTGCATTTAATAGATGTTCAGACATAAAGAGATAATCACCAAATTCCAATCAAGCTAAATATGGTGATTAATGAAATCAAAAGAGCCCTAAAATTACAAACCTTAATATGCAGCTCAGATAATGTAGAACTTGAACTCAACTTCTTAGAATTGTTGTTTTTGAGATTTGGTTTTTCTTGATGAGAATATCTTTTCGTTTTATGAATTTTGAGTTTAAAACTTGGTGTATTCCTGAAAAATTAAGAAACAAAGAAAGAAAGTTATCTTGCAAATTTTATTGTATTGGATCATCATCCTAATAAGTAATTCACTTTGAAGTGTCACTGCTCTTTTTTTTTTTCCTTGAACTTTTTTTTTTTAACATATTTTTATCCTTAGCTTTTTTATTGTTATTGAAGAATTTTTAACATTAGATTACATTTTTTTATTGCTATTCTTGATTTGCTTCTGAGTTTTATATTAATATTATTTTCTTTGCACTTTTCTGTGCTTTTTTTTTGTTATTTTACTTTTTCAGTTGTTTTAAATTTTATTAATATTATTATTATACATTTTATTTCATTTTTATCCATGTTTTCTTCAGATCTGGGCAGGCTTTCTTTCAGGCTTTAATTTTTAAATCATGTACACAACATTACTAGCACTAAAGCACAGCTTAAGATTAAAGTTTATTAATTTCAAAGCTCATAACATACGTAAATGATTTATATTAACATTTACAATATTTACAAAATAGCAGATTAGTATAAATGCACTTGCTGTAAAGCTGCAGTTTCTTGTTATTATCCTTTGGTATAATTATCACCAAAATTTTAAAGCATCTTTTAACTGTGTTTAACCATAATTTGCAACAATGATTTGCAATCAATATAAAAATAAATTTCCATTACATTAACTAATATTAAAAATCTTCCACAAATATTACTAAGTTATTTTGTGGTTTGCAAAACAGCTTTGACATTAAATTTGTGAAATACCTTCAAATACAACATAGATAGTAAGATTACTGGAATTGGGGATAAACTTATAGCTAAAGACTTACTTAAAGGAATGTAAATGGGCATTTGAATGCTGGTTTTGTACAGTTTAGTTCTTGTTGATTTCTCTGAAGCTAAATTACAGTTAAAACTAAGCTATATTATTTTAAAACTAGTTATTACTACAATATATTTATGCAAAACAGTAACCTGGAAACCATATGAATGCCTTCAGGACACTGCTGAAGGTTCAGATTAATAAAAAACACTGAAAACATCACACCTTTTTCCTCTTTTGAGGGTAGACAGAAGGTAAAGGCTTCCACAAGCACCAACTAAGATGATGTTGAGACCAAAGGGTAGCCAATACTCACCTCCCAGATAAGTAAACCCAGTATCTGTTTCACAGAAGACTGGGTGAACCCTGAATCTGATCGAGAAATAAGCAAAGATTGAAATTGGCTTCTCCTGTCCCTACAAAAGCCTTAGCAGTTGAGCTACCAGACCCAAGTTAATAAATATCAATTATTAATTTGAAAACCAGACTTTTTACTTATTACATAAAAAAAATAAGAAAAATTAAACTGCTGCAACTGTTCTTTAATTTTTTACATTCATTAATGTAAATTATTATTATTATGTTCAACATGAATTGTCAAATCATACATAAATAAATAATAGTGTAAAGATAAAGTAATAATCAGTAAAAACATACTTAAAACTGCAATAATAATAAGTAAATGTATACAGACCTTGTTCCTACTGTAGATTTATTCAATTGAGAACTGTGATGTTTGCGAGGGCTTCTTCTAAGAACTTGAGATGCTTCAGAACCTGCTTTTTTTCTAGGTGATCGTCGAGGCGATGTGGCTTTATTGGCAGTTTCATTAGAATGTCCTTTATTTTTCTTTGTACATTCCGTAGTACTTTTTGATGCACAGGGCGTTAGAGTCCATTCCTCACTCAGGTTATTCTTACATAATGGCAGCATTTTCTTTTCTGAATCGGCTCTTAAGTGAGTAGAACTAATTTCATGTCGAATAAATCGCTCCTTGATTTTGCAAAATCTTTCTTCAAGCTGTTCAGAACTGTCATCTCGATTGTAGCTAAAAGAAATTAGTTTAAGATTTAAATATATACATATACTAAACAATTTTTAGGTATTTTTTTTTACTTTTATTTGAAGGGATCGAGCTGTTCTGTCTACAACATTTATTTTTACTTGTAACATGAACACCTACAAATGGATATATTTTTATTTCTCAAACAATTTGATGATGAAACAGACTCAGTTTGGCAATTAAGAAAGATGATTCAAACAATGACAGTCACTAACAGGGAAACACATTATCCATGATAGAAAAAAACGTTAACAACTCCTATGTGTTTCTCACTGTAAGAGAAGACAGATCCACCTCAAATTTAGTTAAACTTAGTCTTATGTTTGTTTTGATGAGTAAATTTGCTTATTTTGAAAAAAATATTTAATATTAATATGTTAGTAATACTTAATTTTAAACAAGAACTGATTTCAACATAGACTTTACACCATAAGTAATATAGAATATTTAACTTACTAAATATCATGAAAATGACAGTGTTTGATATCAGGCCAACTTAAACTTAACATTTCCTGTTCACTTACAACTGCACGCAAGGGACACTGATAGGCTTCCATCTGAAAATAAGCAAAATTCAGATACTGTGTGAATAGTTGTCTTTGTAAAAGTTCTAAATTTAAGGTTTGATTAGTTAGTTAGTTAGTTAATCGCCCGTAACACCCAATACTGGGTATGGACGCTCTCCTACCAGAGGAGTTTAGGCTAGATACCGCAAGGGGGCGCCAACCCCAAGGGAAGAAACGGACAACACAGAAGAAAGGAAAGTGAAACACCCATGCCACTGCCGGGATTCGAACCCAGGAACTGGCGCATTGGACGCCACGGCTGGCCGCCGCCGAGACCGCACGACCACGCCAGCACGGCAAGGTTTGATTATCTTAAATTCATTATAATGTTATAAATTGGAGGAAGGGAAAATTGAAGTAATTTATAACAAAATGAAATTGACCATAATGGATGACAAATCACTTGATGTATAGAACTTAAGTTGATTGATAAGAGGGCAATTCAATGTTTCTAGTTATGAAAGAGATAAAAGATCACAAACAGACAGTAATATGCAAAGGTATTTGTAGTGAAGATGGTCTGATATGTGACGCTGAATCTGCACTAGTATCGGATATATAAAATTATATTGGCTGTAATCACCTTGTGCAATGTCAAGACTGCATTTTGGCATGCCTATGATCATAGAGGTATTGAATATCCTCCTGAGGAATGTCACTGCAAATGTAATCTGCAGGGGTAAATTGGAGAGGTTCATAGTTGGTGGCTGAACACGATCCACATCATGCCATCCAGTAACATTCCATCCTATCCACCTCATCCTATCTTTGTTTCTTCTGCAGAAATCTTTAACATATATGTCGATATATTGTAGATATTTTCCTATTTTTTAATACCAATTGTTTTTCTGTCCAATCAATAACTTTTACTATAATCTCTGTACTTCTTTCTTTTTTAATCCTTCCCATCCTGTGACTCCTTTCAATTGTTTTTGGAGAAATCTTCAGTTTATTTCTTAATAAATCCATTCCTGTATTTTCTCTGTCTTTCCAATTTTTCTTTTTTCTATTCTATTCCATAAATAATTAACTTACGTCTTCTTATTCTATCTTCTATTTTAATCTATCATTTGTGACTTTAAAAAATAATAATAAATAAATTTACTATTCCCTAAAAATCTGTTAGTTCTCTTTCGAGAAAGAAATTATATGAATTACATTAATTTTGAAAATTCCAAATATTTTGTATTTGCAGGTGACCATGTTGCCCATCTTCATGTGGAGTCATCTGTCTGTTAGAAAACAAGTCTGTACACCTTCTTCTTGTGACCATTGTTAACATTGATACATTGTAGATGCATTCCATCCAATACTTTCTTCTATTTGATTCTGATTTCTGCTGGCCATTATGTGACCCCACTCAAACTCAAATAACTTTATGAATGGGGCACTATTCTGTCTTCCAGGCAAGGTAGACTTTTCCAAAACTACTAAACAACACATGGACATACTGACAAATAGTTCCATACAGCCCACAGCCACTCAAACAACACTGAGGAATAAGACTTTTTCTGCCATCTGTGGCAGGATAGGGCACTCAGATACCACTGATCATGTGATCATGGATTTAACTGCCAATTACATTTCACATTGTACATTCTAATATTCCGACATTAACCTTTTGTGGTGTTGAGTTTTCAATTTCAGTCAGTGAATGTATATTTCTGATGAAGTTTTTTAATTATATCATAATGAGAGACTGATGATATGTTTGATAGATAAAAACCAATTGCTTTCAATTACTGATTCAGAAACGTAAAATATTCTATCTTATCTGCAGTTTGAAGAGGACATAAAAATGCACTGTAAACAAAAATTGCACTACCAACATCGAATAGCAATTGCAAAAAAACAAAAAAAAAACAAAACAATGTAACTTTGCTGATGCCAAAAACAAAACAAAACAAAAGTTTTTAAAGTAATAACTGCAAATTTATATAAAAAAGATTAAATTTAAAATAACATCTAAATGGCAGTTTTCCTGAAGTCAAGGGAACAAAGAGGAAAACACTGACCTAAAACTGATCAAATGGATTAAGATAAAACTACCCATGGGCATTTTTTTTCTGTTATCTAGTAACAGATGGAATCTTTTACTGAAGATAAAAATATTATTTAATCATTTAATTTTTTTTTTACATAAAAATCTTTTGGGAAGTAGCACTTTCCCATCAAAGATGCTTGTTAAAATAAGTAAGATGTTTAATCAAACGGGATTTATCAAATTAAACCTTATTTTGCAACGCTTTAATTAATTACACTAAATAACGTCAGAACTTACCATGATTTTGAATATGAGATTTAATATTATTGCTGAAATTGTTAATTAATTTAATTTTTTTAAAAGAAAACGAAACAACAACATATGGAAAAGATTGAGGTGTTCATTAAAATCTTGATGAAATTCTGAAATTAAGAAAAAGACATGCTTTTTTAATATTATTTATTTACTAAATATTAATCTAATATTATGGAAATAATATTAAGATTAGGTCAATATTATTTATTAATCAAATTTTTAAAGCTGTTTGGGGTTTGATTTTTTTTTTCTATTTTTATTCTGGCTATTCTTGTCATCTATATAGTGATTCCCAAAATTTCAGGCTTCTGTCATAGTCTTTTTCCTCATAACATTAAAAAAAATGAACACAATGGGAAAATTATTTTTAGATATGAAAAAGCTTATTTTTATCTATTCTGATTGAAACCTTCATTACAAATTCCACTGAACCTACTTACAACTTAATTGTAAATGCAGACCACAAACAGAAAAAAAGTGAGATGCAAATAAAAATGGCATTCAAAAGCCTAAATGAAAATTCATCTTAGTAACAGTTTTAGTTGGAGAAGAGAAACATGGATTAAAAAAAAAAAAGAGAGATAATGTACAAGAGATAATCTGCTGCTGTGAGAAATAGATTAGTTGCACTGTAAAAACAAAAAACAAAAAAAAAAAAAACACCAACCAAAATTCAAGCACATATATATTGGTTTAACATTAAATCCTACATTTATATTAGAACAATGTAGCAGTAGTAATAATAACAATGACAAATACCAAAGAAAAAAGAAAGAAAATGGCTTACACTTCCACCAATTGCAACTGCATTTTTCATATGACGTCGGCTAGGAAGACCTAATTTATGAAAGCACTTAAGTATTTGGCTGCAATTCCACATTTGAGCTAGGAAAAAAAATATAAATCATTAAAATAAGTTATTCATCATAATCTTTATAATAAATAAATATTACAGAAGAGTTGTACAGGGTAGTCCATACATAGGAAAAATGATAACTTTTTTAACACATTTTATTCACAGAGCATGCTTTCCATGATTGCCAAAACATAGAAAACATAAAATGATGCTTTTCATGACATATTCAAGTAAAAACATTCAATATGTGTTCCTTATTACGGTTCATGTTCATGGGTACCAGCATATGTTGGCAAAACACTTGCCCCTTCCCTGAAATTTCAGAATTCAAGTAATTCATGTAAATTCTTTCTTGTAGAGGACTAACAGATATTTAGAAAATGATAAATTTTATTTAAGTTAATATTTTTTCTTTTACTCCAATTAATTTTTAGAATTTTACAATGCAAAATACATTGCCAAAATGACTGGAATTTGTTCCAGATGCATTGGAGGAGGTCGCCCTTGCTCTACAACTGCACATGAAGACCGATATGTAATGGTAACAGATAAACGCAATTGACCTCAGATGGCCAGTCAGCTTGCAAGTCGCCTCTATTCAAGCAATGGAATAAGGATATCCAGCCAAACTGTGGCTCAATGACTGCAACATGCATTGTTATGTGCTTGAAGGATGTCATCAGCGTGCTGCTATTCACAGAGAATACCATAGAGGGCGTTTGCTGTGGTGTCAGATCCACTGAAATTGGACTGTGGATAAATGGGCCAATGTGTTGTTTCCTGCTGGTATATCATACCCCTTTCACGCCTGATGAACTGATTTCTGGAATCCAATTGCAGACTTAATCAACTCTCACTGGAGATTAACACATTGGCCCATTGATCCACAGTCCAATTTTGGTGGATCTGAAACCACTGCAAACGCCTTCTACAGTTCTCTCTGGATAGCGATACACAATGACCGGCCTTCTAGCATATAACCCTACATTTCAGAGCTATCAAGCCACGAGGTGGGATATCCTTGTTCCAGTGCGTGAATGGAGGCGACTTGCAAGCTGACCGGCTGTCTGACGTCGATTGTGTTCAGCTGTTACCGCTAAATATCAGGTTTCATGTGTAGTTGTAGAGCAAGGGCGACCTCCTCCAGTATGTCTGGAACACATTCCAGGCATTTGAAATGCTGCCCAGAGCCTGGAGACAACACTGTGTGCAATTTCAAACTCCCTAGCAACATCAGTGATTGCACGGCATTCTTTCAACTTTCTGATAATCCTTTCCCAGGTGAAATCATTGAGATGATGTCTTAAGAGATATGACAAAAAATTCACATTTGTAGAGTTAGTCCTTCACGTCCAGAAGTTCAGATGAAGACAATTCCCCGGCCATGCCAATTTCCTTCTTATCTGCTTTCATCCTACCATGTGACCCCTACTCGTGAGATTCAGAAATTTGTATGTGGACCTGTTTTCTTCTGAACATCGACAGTTATACAAATTAACACAAGCTGTTTTGTCAAATTCTGTGGCTGTAACCCTTAAGAATGGCGTTCATCTTTAAGTTTTGGACATATGTATATATTTCTAATATTTATCAGCTGAACTGGAAGACTTGAGGTTACAGAGCCTACTTGATACTAATCTGCCTTTATAATAATTATACTTGGTTCTTCCACCTCACAAACAAATGCCTTAAAATCTTTAATATATACTATATTAACTTAAATAATGTAAACATATGGATAAATATAACCAATGTTGGTGATAACATCCACACCTGAGACTTTTTCCAAGAATTGTGAAGTTTGCCGCTGAATGGAAGCCAAGAACAGATAATGCTTTTAAAGCACATATAAGATGAAAGACAGTCATGTAAAGAAATGATTTAGAGAAATTATCTCATAAGTAAGTTAATTACAATATATAGAAATCTGACTTTTAAGAACAATTAGTATGTGAAATTAGTGGCATCAAAGTTATTTTGCAAACAAGCCTCCATGTATCACTTTATTAAGTTAGTGGGTGTGTTATTTTCAGTATTACAAAAAAGCAAATGGTAGCAAGGTCAAAGATGACTTATTAAAATACTTAATAACTGCTCCACGAAGCCTGAAAGTGAAAGGCATGCTAACTGTTTAACATTTTTACAATTAAATTTTTAATGGCGAATGCAATGGCATTGACAGTTGGTTAATACCATAGATTTAAGGCAGGGGATAATAATGTGATGTTTAAGTAACGAAAGAAAGCAAGGAAAAGAACAATCTTAAAAATAAAGAGTTTTCATCAATGCTACATTACCATTATCCAATGAAGGTGGAAACATGCCAGCAAGGGTATCAGTCGATTTAAATCGTTTGAACTTTTCTGACAAAATCTCTTGATTTAATATGGCTCGTCTTTCAGACCAATCATTTGGATCGACTAAATATTCTAGATAAGAAAAATAAAAAAATAAAAACAAAAGGAAGTTTATGAGATAAAATGAATGATAAAACCAAACAAAGCTCCTAACTTGTAAGCTGGAAATGCTACAAATTTTAATGTGGCAATTTAGTTCAGAACCAGCAAAATAAAAACAACGATCAATAAAATCTATTTTAAGAATTGAAGACATACATAATTGAAGAAACAGAGCGATGATAGTTCCATGGATTTCAAATACAAAACAATTTCACATTTTTAATTGAAATGATTAAGGTAAGGCTGCAATTAAACTTAAGTAACTTGAATTAGATCATTTGGTCAGATCATTGTTAGGCTACTACAACACAAGATTTGTTATAGCTAAATATAAAATTCAAAAGTAAACCTACTCAACCTGAATAGACAAATGATTAATAGAATGATGAACGGATTCCTTTTTCAAAACTGCCAACAGCAACTTAAGTAAAGCAGAGATTTGTTTTTCTTCTTCACGGTAAATATGTTTAATTTCCAACTTCATAAATGAATAGAAGTAGTACTCATACAGCACTGGCAAGACAAATAGATTTTCATTATCAAGGAACACCTTAATTATTAGATCTGATATGAAAAGCTGTTTGTGTGAACTCTTTTATGGCTTAGCATTAAGGAAGCCTTAAAAATAACTGGTTTCAATCAGAATAACAGACACATCATTTGCATGTCTTCAATCCTTTTAAGGAAAACTAGAAACAAATGAAAAAAAAAGCAATAAATAATCTACAAATATGACTTTATTATTTGAATTATTTCACCTGGTATTGACTCATTTATCTGCTCTTGTGTTGTTGAAGTTTCAGTTTCTTTTCCAGTTGCAATGTAGGGATTCATACGTTTTACCAATTCATTCTGAATCATTCTTAGAGCAAACGATAATTCTTCTTGACTCAAATCTCTTGTTAATCCTTGGGATTCCAAATGATCTAAATTGTGAATTATTAGAATTACAATCAACATTAATGGTATAGATATAGTAGTAAGTATATTTCTCATTTACACTGATTCATTTTGATGATGATTTCTGTAAGTACAGTAGAACCTCATTATAACGGACTAATAGGGGCTGAAGGTTGTCCGTTTTAATGAAAGTCCGGTTTATAACAAATAATTCTTATAGGGATGTAATGCAGAAGGGTGTACATCAATGAAAGTACAATAGTTAGCTATAAAAAGTGTTTATTATATATCAAATAAAAAACAGCCTTCAACATAGTAGATTGAATTGAAAAAGATGTGTACGTACACACTGCATTAATTTTTAGAACAAGAAGGTCCTGGTTCCTGTTGATTGCTTACATTCATTGGTTTGAAAAAATAATTTATTTTCTGCTGGGTTTGTTTGCTGCTTATTTCTTCAGTTAATAACTGACGGAGGTGTTCATAATATGGAAACACATTTTCATTTGCCGATTTTTCAACATATTGAATAACAAAATTTAAATGGTCTTTCACTTCGCTCACCTTAATTGTAGGCTACCAATTTTTTTTTTAAACTGTCCGTTAGAAGCGATGTCCGTTATTATAGGGTCCGTTATAATGAGGTTCTACTGTAATTATGACTATACACTCCTGATCAAAAATAAAAGGTAATTGTGAAGGCAAGAAAATTTTTGCACTATGCACAGTGAACTGTCATGAAAACTGCTCCACACTTCTGCATGAAAGCCCAAAGGCAATTTATTCCCCCAGAAGATATACAGTGGTGCTGCCAGCACTATAACAGCCAATCAGCACTAGATGGGTCTTAATCAGACACTGAAGAGGTACAGTGTCCCAAGAGTTGTATGCCCCACAAGTATCATTTCTAGAGTCTGACAAAATTCCAACATGGAACAGTGAATACTTCAGCACAGGATGTCTAAGGATTACAAAACCATTATGTGACATTAACTAGCAGATAAAGCAGACGGACTATAGCAGGAGACCTTACCAGGAACATTTCGGAAGCGACATTAATTATTCCAGGAATACTGAATGCAAAGGATTGTATGAACACAACTTGAAGGCTCACAGGTCTGAAAGATGCATCCCGTTGACTGCAGGCCATAGAAGAGTCCATTTAGCCTGGTCTAGAGAAAGTCGTGCTTACACAAAGGAGTACTTTTATTTATGGATAAGTTCAGGTTCAGTCTGCAGAGTGATTCCCACCTTGTCTTCATCTGGAGAGAATCTCAGTCTAGGTCAACATCTCCAACATTTTTGTTTGAGATCATTATAATGGAGGTAGTATCACATTGTGTGGTAGCATCATGTAGGGTTCATGTACTTCCCTCCATGTGTTCGATTGAGGGACCATAGGTGATGTCATTCAGCAACAATATCCTATATCTGGTTATTCAGAGTTGCAATGGAATCTGATTTCCTGTTTATAAAGGGATGTAATGATGCCCTCTTAGAGCTGCAAAATGGGTGCCTAGCTACTAACTTAGGATATCCAGCCCTTAAGAGTGTCCACCTCAACCTCCTGCTTTAAATCAAATAGAACTTGCATAGGACACATTTGGGAGATGTGCTGAAAAGCATCGTTCACAGTCTAGAACTCTTCAGGAGCTAAGGACAGCATGGGGCTTGGAATGATATGGGGGATGAATTGCCATTTATCTCAGGAAGCTGTTTTTCTTTATTCTGACCAAAGTAGCAGAACCATTAGTGTGGTTTTTTTTTTCCTGAGCTATTGTTGTGTTTGATATGCTACATATCTAATACAATTTGGTTGCAGTCCTATGGTTGGAGGGTCATAAATGACATTATCCCTAATTTTTAAGCATGAGTGTATATATAAAACAACAAATTCATGACAAGAATAATCATTATCACAAATTTCACGAAACTTTTTAAGAATTTCTTACTGATTTCTTCCTAATAATATTTTCTTAAAATTTATTGATTTAGTCTAATTCAGTGACTGGTGCAAAGCTGCTAAGCTTCCTACTATCAAATTCTTGAGAAATAATAGAAGTTAAAGCAAACCGATCTTCATTCGAATCTTAGGACTATGATATAAAAAGTGGCCCTTGGATCAAACAAAGCAATCACAGGCCATTTATTATTATTCAAATTAAAATTAAACTGTAACTTATAGTTTCATTATATTTGTTAAATTTCTAATTTCATACAGAGCCTTAAATAACTGTTATGGTTAAATACAAATGGATGTTGCATTACGAGATGACTGATTAGTTTTATGGAAAATAATTTTTGATTACATTATTAAGTTTTTTGTTTTGTACTTATTTATGCTATATAATGATGGCAATATAAAAACCAGTATAAAATGTGGCAAATGTGCATATCAACATTTAAAAATTTAGCTTACAGATTTATTAAATAGAATTAACAAAATTTAAAACTGCTCAAGTTAGTTTAATAACGAGTTATTTCTTCATTTACATTGTAGCATTGGTATCATTTAATTAAAAGTAATCAAAATAACGACTTTTCATAAATGCAACTTGGAAAACGTATTTTATGTTTTTTGAAGTTAATTTATTGGCTTAAAATGGATCTTTCAGAAACTTACCTAACCAATTTTCAATGATTTGATTTTGAACATCACAGATAAGCTCCAGGAACACTGAAAAATCCTTTTGATTCAAATAGGGTAAGGTTTCTACATTTTCAGCAACATAATCTTGTGTTTCAGAATCCTCATTATCTTCTTTACATAATGGCATGTTCATAAATATCTCATTACTGATAGATCCATTTAATTCATCAGGATTTCGAAGTCGATACAATGTTGTATTTGATGTTGCATTGAATTTATTTCCAGTTAACAGAAATAATATTTGTTTGGAATCTCCGCTAATGTTTGGAACTGAAACTAAATTAAAAATAGAATACAATAAAGGATGTTTTGATTTACATGAGTTTCAAATGAATGTAAATCAAAAAAATTCATCAGCAAATAAAATAGATTAAGGTTAATTTAATAAATAATTAAGGAATTTCCTACATTAAATTGTAATTAAATTGTAAAAAACAAACACAAAAAAAAAACCCTATTACATCATTTTTTTTTATTGAGTTTTAAATTCTATTAGAAAAACCCCAAAATATAAGAATAATGATTGCATTCCTGTATATCTATATCATATTTCCTGGATATTTAACAATTCTTCAAGATTCATTCTAGGGACTTTTGTAGAGGGAGTTTTGGATTGAATGCTGATACACAAAGTTGAAAAATTTATCTAAGGCAAAAAAAACAAACAAATCGTTCTTTTGGCAGTAGTGTGATAATCATGTTTCTTTCATTCTGTAATCTTTCAGTATCTTTCATTCAGATAATGTACATTGTTTGTTTATGTAAAAGTCATATTGTATTATTCTCACTGTCAAAGTGAAGTAATTCCCAAGAAATAACTCAGACTAAATTTTGCAGATTGAATCATGTAGAATCAATAATCTTACTAATTAAAATTACTTCAAAATCTATTATAATATAAATATATGAAAAGGATATGGGAAACAATAACGAGAAAAATAAATAAATAAATAAATAAATAAATAAATAAATAAATAAAAGCATAATGCCATGTATGTTTAAAAGACACTTTAAATTTATAATATATTTCTAAAATAATGTCAGAAGGTTGAGATGAGCTAGAAATGAGCAGAGATGCAGACAAGATACTGCTTAGCCAGACAAAAGAGACTGGTCACGTGATTTACTGGTCGCTCCGACCTCTTTCTCGGCGTGAAAATAGGGGAGATGTGTATGTGCCGACAAGAACAGAAACAAACAACGTATAAAGGGGGGATGGCATAAAGTGAAAAATTACTGCACAAAATTCAGTTTAAAATTAACGCGAGAATAAAATACACACACACAGAATAAGAAAGACATGTATAATAAACTTTTTTTTTTTTTAAATGTTTATCAATCCTATTAGGTATACTTATAAGCGGCATACCTGTGTTATAGGAATTGAGCATTTTAATATATTTTTTTTTAAAAAAGTTATTAATTAATACCTAATTTTTCCATCTACCACATCTGAAATTATATTTTGTTTTATTTGCTTAAAAGTTACATTATTTTTTTTATTAGCATCTATTTGTTTAAATATTTTATATTTTACATAATTAGCTAATCTATATCCATAATTATTTTTAATTCTTTCTATTTTAAATATTTTATTCCAATTACATCTAGTTTTTAATACTCCTTGTTGGTAATTAATTTCTCTTTCCACTTCAAAATAGTTTTTAATTATTGTATTATATATAAATTTTTCGTTTATTTTTAATATTTTATATTTTTTCCTTATCCTTAATTGTTCATTTTTTGATTTATATTTATAATTTTTATAAACATTATTAAATATTTTTAATGTTTCTTATTGATATTTTCTATTTGTTGTTTATTCATATTTATCCAACATTCCAATCCATAATCCAAGATTGAGTCTACAAGGGATTTGTAAACTATGAGCTTTTGTTTAAACGGAACAGCATCCCTAATGTGATAAAAGAGAAAAGCATATGAGCTCAGCTTCCTTATCACATAACCATACTGTTCATTCATTTAGAATGTAATTCTATCCTTCGGCTTGTTCCATTGTTTTGGCAGTGTGCCAAACCCAGTCTTTATCGCTTGGGCAAGCAGTATATAATCTTTGAATTGTAATAACAGTAAAGTTTCTTGATTAAAAAAAACTTAAAAAAATACAAAAAAGGAAATCAAGATAACAATATGCTTAAATCCATCCAAATTGGGAAATTTTGATTATCAGTTCATTGATAACAGCAAAATCTTTCAATTTAAAAAGTGGAATGAGAATGAATGAAGGTAGATGTATTCAATATCTAACATGGAATATTGAAAATTATTATGCTGTGAATAACAACAGAAGAAATTTTGAAGGTCAATAGAGCTATATCTTGATCACCTAAGCGTACCTCATTTACAGTAGATACAATATTTTTTTTTTTCAATGTAATAACAATGCTGCTTCAACATTTTTGATGTTCCTTTAGGAGTAAGCAAATGAATTAATAGAAATAAAACAAAAGAATGGATTTTTGTTTTATACATACACTTGAAATTTCCATTAGAAATAGACTGGATCCAATTTTTTGTAGTGGGATTAAATATGTTGCATGAATAAGGTGGCAATCCTTCATCTATGTATCCTAATCGCAGGATGAATGAAATCTGAAAGATTTAAATAAAATGATGTTAATTTTATAAATTTCTGTCTCTAATAGTGTAACATATTTTTGACTAGAATCAACAATATAAAATAAACCACAACAAAGAAATCTCTAAGAATTTCACCCGAGTGCTGTGAAAGGCTAGTCCATCTATTGTCAGCAGTAGTCTGCTGCTAATGTAACTATAAATTTCATTTCCAGAAAAAAAGTGACATTTTTCCTGAAAGTAATATATTTGGTAGTTTGTAATTTTGATCAATAAATTCTAGCTGCTTCTATTGTCACAAATGTAAAGTTCTGCTATAAAACAAAGCATAAAAACTTCACAAATAATTATTTTAAATCTTCTAAAAGAAAATGACAAGAACACTAAAAATGAAGCAGTGAAAGATAAAGATATCATCTAAATCAGAAAAATCAATGGAATTCATAAATATCTAACACTTAAGTTTGCAATAGTAAAATTCAATCCATTACTCATACATAAGTATATTACCAACACAATGGTAAATTACCAAAATCAACATATATGGATATATATTTAAAATAAAATTACAACTTCTTGTAATAGATGGGACTTCTCTGCAGAATCTTATTCATCTGCACCTGTTTACAAGAAAGTCAAAGAGAATAAGCAGAAGTAGATAAAACTCTTTGAGAAATATTTGCAAATGAGGATATCAGAATAAGAGTGGCAGCGACAAGAGTAAACTTAGCTCGGGATGATATAGTTTCAAACAAGCCTTTTTTTTTTGGCAATCCCAGATAATACAATATGAAATAAATCACTGTGTGGGTAAATTGATAGATAGTTGTTATTCATCATCACATAAAACACTGACAGATCTTTGACAACTGATAAATTAAAATTAAAAATATTTCAACTAAGAATACATACAAATTATAAATATGATTAAAGTAAAAAAAAAAAAAAAAATAGTAGTCAGAATTGCAAACTGGGCATAAAACCATTAGTTGATAAATATTAAATAATTACAACTCTATCAAAATAAGGAAAATTTTGCTAAGAGTAGCTGTTGTTCTTAAAAAAAAAAGAACACATGCAAGTGAGAGTTGTTAAGGAGAACTAAGCATAGTTAAATCCAGCGTACATCAGGGACAGAACATGAACTATCCAGAGGTAAAAGAGAACTGTTAAGACAGGAAATTATTAAGCTCTTTATTGCTAGTGCTAATCAAAATATCATAAGTTACTGAAAAACATTAAATTAGTAGGCTTAATATATTTTTAATTATTCAGTGCCAAACAAAACTTCTTAAATAAATATTCTTTTCATTATATATAAATGACCAGACTGCATTCAGATTAAAAGAAAAATAATAGTTACAGTTTTGAAGGCATGTCTTCTGGCTCTCTTCATCGGACTACGAAGAGAGCCGGAAGAGAGGCTTTTGAAACTGTAACTGTTATTTTTTTACAAAATTCTTTTAATCTGAGTGCAGTCTGGTCGTTTATATCAAATTTACAACTGCACGTAAAAAGCTTCAATCAAAATATTCTTTTCATTTTTATTTCACTTCTATAAAATCTTGAAAAACACAGTCATTACTAGCATATAGAAAAATGCCAAATTACTAATGGCTCTAATCCTAATAATACGTTAATTTTACAACTGCTTTTTATTCACATCTGAAAATTTCCACACTAAATTCAACTGAGTGTCATCTGGAAGAAGTTGTAAGAGGCAAATTCAAATGTATTTCTTATTAATTTTCTTAATTTACAGTAAGTCAATTAAAATTACTTTCAATGTTATTTCACAGATGCAACAAAAATAAAAATTAAGAAAACTTTAACTTACTTCTGGGTTTTTAATTATATTGGCAAACCATTTGGACGACTGTTTTACACTTGCTTTGGCATTTATAATACTAAGCTGATATTTTTCTGATGTGATAAAATACAAAGGAATGGAATCAGATGAAATACTTTCAACAATTTCCATTTTCACAGAAAAGCAGGCTTGGTCCTTTCACAATTAAAAAAGAAAATAATAATAGTAAATCTAAAAACTAATTATAGATAAAATATAATTGGAAGTATTATTTAATATTTTATCTTAATCTCTACATTAATTTTGTTATAATATAAGAATTTCAGTATACATACCATTTGAATATGACTATCCTTAGCGTTATGTAAAGAATGAAAGCATTTGCTCGTGACATATTGGAGCTGAAATCCAGGCAATGATACTTCTGTACCCAACTAAAATTAGTATTATAAAAAAGAATGATTTATTAATAATTTGAAAATTAAAAAGATTTTTACCATTATCTTAGATTCTGTTAAGCAAAATTTAAATTTAAAAGGCATAACTATTCAATATTAGTTTTATACTCTTAAAAACCATTTCATTTCATACTCTTTATAATGTTTTCTTACAAATTTATTGATACAATATTCAAAATTACCTTTGCATCTTTTACCTGAAGTTTACCTCTCCAAATTAAATTTGAAGGAAAATTTGTTTTTGAAACTGTTGTAACAGGTAAGATGATGCCATTCAAAAATTTCATCCACTCAGCAATGTCTTTATTCACAGTAGTTTTCTCTGGTAGAATCATAGTGATTTGACCATTATGCCAGTTGACCAATCTCTTTAGAGCTCCATAAAGTTCATAGTTTTCTCTGAAAAAAAAAAAAAAAAATGATATTATTTAACATATACTCATTGATATAAAAATTTCAGCACCATGAAATCATTCTATCAACGTGAAAGTAATTAAATAGCTAGGAATTAATATTAGGGGACCTATTAGTCTTCTGGTATCCAACACCGTCTTTTTCAACTTTTTAATAATCTGATATTATTGAAATATTAAATTTACATTTTAAAATTCTGATGTTAAAATGCATTATTTAAAAATATACTCATTGACATAAAAATTTGCACGCCATGAAAAAATCATTCTATAAACGCGAAAGTAAGTAAATAGCTACGGTGAGGGTAGATATGCAAATGAATAATGTTTGGTGCGATTGAGCTTGGTAGCTTGTCCTACAGTGCCATGGGGCTTATAAGGCATACATAGTGGAGTCCACATGCACTGTAAGGTGATCAGGCGAGGTCTGTGAGCGAACATGTTGCAAGATGCCTTACACATCAGTATGAACAACTCACAGAGTTTGAGAGAGGACGAATCATACGGTTGCAAGGAGAAGGGCACGGCAAATTTCTCTCCATTTAGGCTGTGTTGACTTTACAGTGAGATCGTGTTGGGCGCAATGGACATACGAAGGCACCTCTACACAGCAGACCGGCTCTGAATGACCCAGACATCAGGAGAGAGATCATTTGATCATCAGAGAGGCACAAAGAAATCCAATGACTTCCTTGTCCACTATCACAAGGAACACTGTCTCTGCCAGAACCATTTCTAGACACCTAGCAGAAGCAAATCTGCATTCTAGATGCCCCATTCATTTTGTGCCTTTAACGTCAGCTGCATTTGCAATTGTATGGCGAGACTATGTGGAATGCCATTGACTGGCGACATATTGTCTTTAGCGATGAATACCACTTTGGTTTGGGAATGGATGACCACAGTGTCAAGGTTTGGAGACCACAGGTGATCGCTACAATCCCAACCTCCTTTATAGCAGCAGACAGCCCCCACTGCAGGCATGATGGTCTGGGCTGCCATTGTGTATGATAGTCGTTCACCACTAGTAGTGTTCCGAGACATCAGCAACTCAGTGGTACACTCAGGAGATCCTGCAGACCCATGTGCTGCCTTTCCTGGCTGGTTGCCCAGGATCAATTTTCCAACAAGATAACGCTCATCCACACACACAACTAGGGTAAGACTGGCTATGTCATGTTGCTACACTTCCTTGGCCTTCCTGCTCGTCTGATTTGTCGCCAATCGAGCATGTCTGGGACTAGATGGGATGCCAACTGTCGCCATGTAGCAGTATTAGTGTTTTGGAGTGTTATTTGCAAGAACTATGGGCAAACCTGCGTGCAAGACAACATATGGCATTCTGTTTGACGCTATACCCAACCATATCACTACATGTATCAAGGAACAAAGTGGTCCAAAAAAGGTACTAAAGGTGATGTTATTGTGCACCTAGCTCTATGGGACATTGTCATGTTGCTTTGATATTGAAATCACTCCTGTCCTTTGTCTCTACCACCACACTAATAAAATTTCATTTGAATCCAAAGCTTCCTTTGTGATGTGCAAATTTTTTTGTCAATAAGTGCATTTGATACTAGCCAAGAAACATCTAATTATTTAAAGTATGGAAATATAATTAATTACCTTCATACTTACTCTATTGCACATATTTTATCATCATCAGTATAAAACCATACAAGATCTAATAAAAATGACCCTGAAAAAAGAAAAGAAAAAGAAGAAACATTAAATAAAACTGATAAAATAAGATAAATAAACAGAAAGAAAATGTATTTTTTTTTAAATCAATGAAGAATGGTGTGTCTTCAAGATTTTAAAAAAGTAAATATATATTATATGAGCTTGATAGCCATGTGATACAGTTCTGACTGGGCTGGATGAGCCAGATTCAATTTCTTGTGAGGGTCAGGGATGATTCCCTGGATGTGTCTCATCCAGACATGTCCTGGGATTCACTCAACCCTTAGCAAAATGTGAACCAAATTTCCTTCTCAGAGTTAAAGGCTGGAGGGGGTTGGAATGACCATCTAAACCCAACTTCATCCCGAAGATACAGAATCATTGGGGCCCATACCTCCAATATCCCAAAAGGATCTGTTAGAGGTATCCTTTAACTTTTAAACACAATTCACAATATTTAACATCGATTGCAATTCCTTTAAATAAATACTTTATATAAAAAAAGGAAATTCCAAACATTTATGAATATTATTAAAAGAAAAGAGAGAGTAAATAAGTAAATTACATTTCTAAATTGAACAAAATTGAACGTCTAGAGCAGAGGAGCTATTTGATGTAGACTATTTATTTTTTAAGTTTGAAAAGCTTACATTGTTTTATTTCTTTATTTATATTTTTTTTCAGTTTATTTTTACATATTAATATTTATTTTTAGATTAATAACGTGAAATGAAGTAATTGGATTGAAAATATCATTGAATGTTTCATTTTGAAGACAGCGTACTAACAGAATTCATTATGTACTTTGGTAAGTGATGATTTTCAGATATCATTCTTTTTTTGCCTAAAAGATTAAAATATTTTCTTACCTGAATAGGGTAATGCATCTGCTAATTCATGAAAATTTTCGATTGCAGTTTTCATTGGATCGCTTTATGATTGAAGGAGAGAGGGAAAAAAATCAAATTTCTGGTTACAAAAACCATTTTAGTTGTGATTTCTTATGTTGATTTCATATGAACAACAAATACTAGTAATAATAATAGATATTCTAAAAAAAGACAATTGTAAAACTCTTCAACTTACACCTCTGGTAGTTTTAATTTACTTAGTTTATTCGTTTCAATTTGTTTGGATTTCAAAATTAGTTTATTTAAACGGTCTGTATCTTGTACATCAATACTCTTCCATTGAACTTTATTTCCATCCTAAAAATAAGGATGAAAAAAAAATTATCTGTTTTGGCATTATATAATTTTATAATATTACTCATAAGAATAGGTCATTTTTAAGTGGATTAAAATTGCCAAGTTTCCCCAAAACAAATATGACTACTTAATTATAATACAAATGTCATATTTTCATTCAGAATTCTTTTGCTAATTTTTAACAAAAATAGAAAATTCTCAACAAATAACATTAAGGACTGTCCTAATTTGACAGAAGAATATGTCTTAGCAAGATAGAATTCCAACTGTTCATATCTAAATTGTATGTTAAGAAATGGCTGTATAGGATGATGGAATACAACATTACATCATCTGTATTTCTATTTGTGTTATGCATGAGAAGTCTGGCAAGTGTATCCAAACATGAAAATAATCACTGTAATTGATAAGTTATTTGATTAAATACTTGTTAAAACAGTACATATTAAAGGCAAAATATTTTATTTTAGAGGAGAGGTTTTAAAATAAATAAATATTTAATCTTATTCAAAAATTTTAGCTTTTCACATGAGAATAAAAGGATTTATGTAAATGAAGGAAGTAAAATTGATGATAAAATGATAATCTTTTACTTAATACAGCATCTAAAATCATAGTTACCTGATTAAGTACCACCAAAGCAACTTTTATTGATGTAACATTGAAGTAGTTTAAGAATCGTGAATGAGTATAAAACTGTTGTTCGTCATTTAATGATGCAAGGTAATTTAGTGACAAATTTAAAATGTCTTCGCCTACAAAAATAATGCAAATAAAGAATTCATAATCAGATCACTTCAAAACAATACTTGATAATTTCTAATTACCATTTAAAATTTTTACTTATAATTGACGCAATGGAAATCCTTTATTAATATATTTGTAATAATAATATTAAAACCATCATTTTGGCAAATAAAGACGACATTGAAATTTTCAATTATGTAAAAAACCACAATAATTAGTTAGAAAGGAAAATTTCAGATAAAGCACTACATTAAGTTTAACATCGCCAATGATAAAATTAAGCAGAAAGTTTCAAATACTTAAGCTTATCCAGTTGATTTAAGGTAAAAATCAACCTAGTAGTGCTTTTATTAAAAGTATTTGAAATTTACACTTAAAAATTTTCATAATTTGAACTGTACGTATGGAATAAAAGAATTAAGTCATTGAAACAATAACATTAACTTACTAAATTTCTATTTATA
>JAFIDM010000003.1:51348074-51369142 GCA_023159025.1 Thereuonema tuberculata
GGGATGGGGATTTTTGATTTTGTTGTTTTTTATTCGTACCTTAATCTTCTCAGAATGTTTTAGCACATATTAAATATCTTATAAACGTTTCATAATAATTTACCTAAAACTTACCACTAAAAATAAAGGACTGATGAACTTCCAACAGATCCTCCAATACAAACCAGGCTTAAAATTAAGCATCTCAAATATATCTTCGCAAAATCTGAAAAGACCTTAAGAAAGAAAATATAGAAATCATAAAATTAGTTATTTTGCATTATTAAAATGAGGAAATTAAAGCTAAAGAAATAGCAATAATTAAAAAGGAATAATGCTCATAAAAAAATAAGAGGAAAAACATCATAAAATAACTAATTTAGGAGATGTTAAAAAACCCTAAATGAGAACTGCAAAATCTTTAAAAAACAAAACAGTGTTGAGTAAAGATAGCAAATAATCTATACTAATATTATAAAGCTGAAGAGTTTGTATGTTTGAACGCGCTAATCTCAGGAACTACCAGTCCGACTTGAAAAATTCTTTTTGCTTTAGAATAGCCCGTTTATTGAGGAAGGTTATAAGCTATATAACATCACGCTACGACCAATAGGAGCGGAGCAGTAAACATAAACGTCAACCAATGGCGGCGGCGACGGCGCGCTTGGTCAGGGGCGGCTTGGCCGCACGACGAGAACCGAACATTACTCTTAATGTGTACTCATAATGTGTATGAAACAGATATGTATAATCACAATTTAATGCGGGTGAAACCGCGGGGCTCGTACTATATATAATTTATATTTTTTCCATCATGCTTTCCTCTGCATTTACATAACTGGTCAATGTGTCAATTTTCTCAGCATGTTTTAAGATATTTGAGAAATTTTGGTTAACATGCTGTCATTGAATAGGGACAGAATAAAATGAGAAAAACATGTTTTTTTATTATTTATTTCCAATAATGTGCAAATGGAATTCCAACATTGTTTTTTGTCATTCAAGGCGTTGGTGATTACGAATCCGATGTTAATTTTTCAGTCTTTAACGGATTTTTCTTAAAATGTAATAAATAAAATTGAAAAAGAAAACGGATTTCTCTTTAAATTAATAATATATGATCATTATAATAATTAAATTAATATATGATAATTATCATATATTATCCATAGGGACTTTCTATGAATGGAAAACTATAGGCTAGTTCCTTTAAAAGAAATTAAAAAATGATGGAATAAAAAAATTGTATTTTTACTGTTTACTTAAAAGAAAAGGATATTTTCATATTTAAAGAATATACAAAAATGTAAAACGCATTCATTCACTTTAGAGAAATTGTTTAACGTAGGACTGACATTTAATAGGTATTTTGTTTCGTTCTGTTTGTCTTTGAGAAGATAAATGAGTTGTCAGATAAAAGAGAGATAAGTGGCATAAATATAAAAACATATATTTTTATATACAATATATTTCCTTCTAAACTGTATTATAGTTTTCTTAATAAGCCTACTCACAAGTCAGGCATTTTGGCTTTGTATTTGTAGATGAGTTAATGTCAAAATTGAGTGTTAATTTTATTATTAATCCGAAATTTTTTATTTCATTTATAATAGCTGAAGTAAAAGATTCAGGATTTTGCAACATTAAAAATAGATAATCTCTTAACTGAAATGAAATATTTGCAATAATATAACTTTTTTTTTTATTATTTCAAAGTTATAACTTTCCTTTCCATAACCTCTTCTGTTTTTCAGAAAAGTTTTGAAAGTATACTTCTAGAACAAATACAGCGTTATGGAAATATTTTGTATTTGAATCTGACATTTGAAAAGCTTTTTATCTCAGGCAAGATAACCAATCACTTAAGAACCAATGGATCGTTGTAGAATTCACATAATCAAACTTCGATTTCTGTTACAGAAGAATTCAAACGAAATTCTTAAAGAAATTCAAAGAAAAATCAGAAATAAATTTGTTATCGTTAACTTACCATAAAACCAAGAGACAGCAATGGCTTCAAAAAGAGCAGCCGAGAGTAGAGAGATTCCTGCAGCATATGTATCAAACCACTGAAATATGTAACCTCCAGCCTAAAAGAAATCAATCAAAAAGAGTTATTATAATTTTATAAACTTATAAATACCATATTATTATTATATGATACAACAATATCATGTAGTATTCGGGAATAGGTTCCTGGAATAACCAAGAACAATAAATATCGGTAAATATTTGATCCGTTGAGACCATATATCTTTCATTTGTACAACATTGGATATTTTTTTCTGAGAAGTTTTATGTACAGTCGTTAAATCTACTAATTTTAAAAAATGATTCATTCAAAAAGAACTTATTGAAATTGTCACATTCTTGGTGGTTTTTTTTTTTAATTTTGCAAATCATCGCTGAAGAAGATTATATAATGCGATCCAGCTATTAACTAAATACAACTAAATACAGTCGGACCTCTATTTAACGAACCTCTATTTTGCGAATTTCTCTATTTTGCGAACTTTTCTTTGGAACCAAGAACATTTTGCTAATTTCTTCGTAAAATAACTTCCAAATAGCGAAGTGCATTTTCTATTTAACGATCTTTTTCGTTGTATCTATTTTTTTTTTCTCCTTGAAATGTTTTTATTATTAATATTTCCTTAGAGGAAATGAAAGAAATGTGGATACAGCTGAGGGAAAAAGAAGAAATTAACGATGATGTGCTGATTGATGATTATCTTTCACTTGATTTTGAAGTTGAGACCTCGGAAACACTAACTGAATCGGATATTTTGGACAGTGTGAAAAATAAAAATAATACAGCCATGAATTGCGATGAAGATGATGAAAATGGAAATGATCATGATGCAGAATCAAAAACCTTCGTATGATGAAATGCTAAAATCATCTGAAACAATCCGACGCGGATTACAATTTGAAGAAAATACTGAAGGTGTTTTTAGTGCATTGCAAGGATGCGAGACGTATTATGATAGGGTGACCAGATTTTTACATTGGCAAAGCGGGACACCATTGACCGGGGGGGGGGGACCGGAAAGGAAAAATAAACGGAATCTCCAGGTTCAACAACCAAAAAAAAACAACGGAATCTCCAGGTTCAACAACCAAAGAAAAGGAATCTCCAGTTCGACAATCAAACAAAATAAGGAATTCAATAACCAAAAAAAATATCGGGACTTTTTTAAAATGCCGCGGGACGCGGGACAAATTGTTAAAAATCGGGACTGTCCCGCCAAAATCGGGACGTCTGATCACCCTAATTATGAGCGAAAACACTTTTTTTAAAAAAAAAGACTCAGACAAAATTAAGAGACTTCATTAGTAAAATTTAAGTAAGCATGTGGTAATGTATGCTTTAAGTTATGTCATTAAAATTATTACGTTTATTAATAATATTTATTGTTTATTTATTTTAAATCTGTTTTATGTAGTTTAAAGTAATTTTAAAAAGTGAATCTCTATTTAACGAATTTTCCATACAACGAACTTTTTTTCGGGATTTAGCGACTTCGTTAAATAGAGGTCCGACTGTATAAATCAAATTCCAAGAACCTTTAGATATATTCATTAATATAATTCATAAGGCTATTCAATAATTCATTTTGACCATTGGACTTAAGCCTGCCATCACTTAAGCATGAATTGAAATGCATGACATATTGTTAATTCATAATTATATCAATTACAGAAACAGACTTTTTTTTAAAAAGTGCTTTAACGAGCAAGCTAAGATATAAAATACTTGTTTGGTTAAGAAAGTTTATTTAGAAACTTTTTAAAATACTTCTAAATAACCTTTCTTAAATAGAAAAATATTTACATCTTACTTTACTATCAAAAACTATCAAAATTCAAACAATATCAAAGTTCAAACAAAATTCAATACCTTAAAAATAAAAATAAAACAGAAGAAAAAGCTGACAATCGAATCTAATTTTAGCTTAACCAGTTTCATCTATGGTTTTTGTACTTGTTAAGACAAGTCTAAAGCAAGTCAAACGATAGTTTTTAGGAGGCCTTTTTAAAATACATATCAACAGACTTTTACTGAAATTATGGAATTTTTACTTTTTTTGCTTTTGATACTTTAGGCATTTTTATTATGTAAAATGCTTAAAGCATCTACAAATGCAAAGATTTATTTATCGCTTCAGATAGGATGCATTCCACAAGATACCTTGAAGAACACTAACGTAAATAACTGCACAAAACGATGGCGAAACAAACTCTTTCAGTCTCTCAACGTTTGATATAAGCAAGAGAACATTATCGAAATTGAAAATTTATCCACTTTTCCTAGGGAGTAATTTTCTCATGAAAACGATAAAAGCTTCATTGAGATAAATTAAAAAAGAAACAATTAACCCTCACCGACGGCAAACAATGAATTTTTATTGATGTCTACATAGTAGTGCATCTTACTTAACTTTTGTTGATGCGCGATTTGAACTGATTCAAGCTAATTGGATTTGGGTGACCTACATTTTTGGATTCAATTTTTAGCAAACGGAAATTCTGCATGTAGATTGCTTGTATTTGACGGATAGTACAATTTTCAAATGCGAATTTTTTATTTTTTTTATTTTTATTGTTTTTACGATTTAAAAATTGTTTTGTTTAACCATGCTTCAGTGGAGACCAAAATCATGCCTCGAAGTTCACAGTGATGGAAAAAAATCATCTGATCCCTCTATCTCCTTGAGCGATAAACGAATCAAACCAAAAGAAAAGGCTATTATGACTAAGAGACTACAAAAGATAAAGAGAACAAGAACATTCAGTGCTATTGTTCTTGTAGGAATGCAAACGATCCTTTCAGGCCCTATATCGATGCTCTGACAATCTCCATTATGTAATTGTGAAAGTTGCAATAATTATTTATTTATTTATTTTTAATTTGACATCATTTATAAAATTTTGTATCATTGATTTAAAAACTAATAATATAACCAAAGAAGCAAAGATTTAAATATCTTTAATGAAATCGAAGTTCATGTAATTAAATATTAATATTTTTACAACTATAAAGAATGTATTACCAGAAAAAAAATCACACATAATTATGAAATGAAATCTTTGTTTTACTTTCTAATATTTAGTCATTGCAGCTCTTATATTAATTGTTTGGTTTTCCATCGACTATAATAATTACACTAAGTGAATAGAAGCTTCTGGCTAAATAGGAAAATGGAAATCTATAATAGAATTATCGTACGTTGTTCTCTGCTAAGAGCAAAATTCTTAACGAAAACGGATAATTAATTGAATTTTTAATGCATTATACTGATTAGCAATCTAATATAATCAATCAATAAATTGTTCAGGGCAGCACGTAACTGATTCTGAACTTGCAGTATTACATTTGCCGTTGCTTAAAGGCGTCAACTGAAAAGTAGCATAAAGCTTTAATAACAATGTTAATATCCGTATAACACAAAAAATCCCGAGATGACAATGATTTTTTTCTTCATTTTCTACTGCTTTACGTATTCCATGGCATTGTTGAGGAATGAACAGATGTAAACGATGCTTATCTTGCTTAAATACTTAAAACTATACATTTAAAAATGACTCAATTTCAATGAAATATTGTTTAATTAACTATTTTTTTAATTAGATTAATAATAAAAGATCCTTTGACAGATTCGTATCCAGTTCGTTCGATGATAATGGGAAAAAACTGCTGTGCAGCAAAGCTTCCCCGCAGGCGGAGCTTTCAATGAAATCCTGTTTTTGTATTGTCACTAATATTTTTTTCTTTTTGCCATAGAACAACAACAAATAAGAAAAAATGAACAACAAATAAGATCTTATAAGAAGTTATAAGTTTCTTTCATTTTCTAATACTAATCCAAAAATAAAAAAAAGGAAGTGCTTGAAAGTAAGTAAAATTTTTTAGAACTATGTATTGAAAAAGAAGATTCCGAATTATTTTTTGGGCCGAATTGTCTAATTTTAAATGTTTTGTTATAAGAAACAATAGACGTTTATCTAAAATTCCCAAGTCATTTATAAATATGTTAAATATGTATACATATTAAATATGTATATATGTTAAAGAACTTTTAAGATTTTTCGTAGGCACTTATAAGTTTAATTAACTTATGGAATTTCCAAATACTATCGCGGTTGTTATCCTCTTTCAACAGAGACGGAATCCACTACCATCACTAAATATAACAATATCAAAACAAAAAGAAACAATTATTTACAGAATATTCAATTCTAGTGTAGCTACAAAAAAAAATAAAGAAAATATTCATTGATTGATATTTTAATTCAAGACATGAGTTATAGCAAAATGATTGTTGCATACATGATACAATGCTAATTTCAATAGTCCTTCTAAATTTATTGATTTGGTTTTTTCTGAAAAATTATAGGTTATTTGCATATAACTTTAAAGGAAATTGGGATAGATAAATTTTTGCAAAAATAAACTTTTGTCAAAATTGGCAATTTCAATGTGAATTTTTCACGAAACAACAACATTCATTAGAAATCTGAAAAGTCCAAAATGCGATTCCTATGGGATTTCTTTCTCATTTTTTGCTTAACGGAAAACTATGCTTAACGGTCCTCTGTCAAGGGCCCTACTGGGTTTTAATCCTCTGTAGGCCAGATTAAACCTCAGAGTTATTGCATCCAGTTCCTATGAGTTTACGGCACAGTTTCTTGATGTTTTAAATCGCTTTCGAATCCAGCAAAAGTGTTTTTGAAGATGAAAATGAAAAAAGGAGATAAAACAGCAAGAAAAAAAGATGTAGCTCCCATTCATGGAAAACATTTAGTAAATTTAGATGTATTTAGTATGAATTGAGAATTGTTATTCGTAGATAAGCAATTGTTCTAATTTTGTCCCTCAATCAATGCGCATATATAATGTCCACTGATCTTTTTCTGAACTGGTTATACTAAGCTAGCGAGAAGGCAACAACAAACGAATACTGAAAAAGAAAATTAAGAAGGGTTTTGGAAAATAAACAAATTCGACAGTAATGTTAGGATTTACAACGAACAACGAAAGATAATATTTAAAAATAAACAGGTTTTTGAAAAATAAACAAATTATTAAAAGAAATGCTTCTTTAGTTGTTTTATCTCGTTAATACGAAAGACACGAACATCTGTCCTATATCATTACATAATGTATCTCCAAAATAAAAATTAATGTTTGAATAGAATCTTAGTTTGAAGTCTATTTGAACAACGTACAGGCTCTAATCTCTTAAAATTAAGTTTCCAATCAGATTGAACAAACTTATTTCATGTTCCTTTCCTGCATGAAACCCAATTTTTTATATGAATAAAGGAATAATAACGATCCTTCAATTATAACTCCTTAAGAAACACTCTAAGGGTTTAAAATGGTGCTTTATCTTATGTCCTGATCTTAAACTCCATACCTTAGTAACATTGATGAGAGAGACGAGATATGATGCGAGTAAGATAACTCCAGTGAGACCCTCCCGCGTAAACCTTCTCTTGCCGAAAACACGACGAAATTCATCCATTAGCCCAGTGATGACACATTCTAAGCCACCCATCTGAAAGAAAAACGTTAAAAATTCTATAATCAGAAAAAAGAAAGACTTGAAAATATTTTGTTTAAACATGATTCCAGAAATGATAATTGTAATAAATAGAAAATACAACATCTTCATCTTTTCATAAACATTGCTATATTTCGCAGATATATTTTATCTGCTTCTTCGGGCTTAGAATATTCTTCATTAACAAAAGATTTAAATGATAGAATAATAACAATATATGGTAAATACAATGTGAGTAATAAAATGTGAAGAAGCAGATAAAATATATCTGCGAAATATAGCAATGTTTATGAAAAGATGATGTTGTGTTTTCTATTTATTACAATTATCAGTTCTGGAGTTATGTTTAAACAAAATGTAAATGTTATTATTCTGCTATTATCATACTGATGAGTACTTGGTTTTGTTTAAAAAAATCTGACAACAACATTAACTGTAATAATTATAAATTATTAATATGTATATGATCTGACATGTATGACCCTGTATTATTCACATTATAATTACCATATATTGTTATTATTCTATCATTTAGACTTGAAAATATTTTTTTTCAAAAATACTTATTATTATTATTATTATTATTATTACATTAAAATAATGAATTCAGTTTACATCCATTCAATATTTTACAGTTAATTTTAAAAAGCCTAAATAACTTATCTTAAAAAAATTAATTAATATCTTAAAGTCACAATCTTTAAATGAAAAAATTAGAGAGAGATTTTACTGTCTTACTTACTGAACTATCCATTCCCAAAGTAATTAACATGAAGAAGAAAATGACGGCCCAGAACTGGGATCCTGGTAATGTTGCAATGGCTTCAGGATAAACTTGGAAAACTAAACCTGGACCTAACAATCACAATTAAGTTCTGTAATTTAGGCCATCATTTGATGTTAAATGTAAGTAAATAATATGATTAAGATTTCTAAAGACTACTTTAGAAGATTACATTAGCTTATCAAGTGGTCAAAAGTTGAACTTTATAACAAGAAGGCTTTAGAAAATAAAAAAAATGAAATAACATTAAATGTGTTTAAAATATTAAAAATAAGCTTAACGTGCTGTGAAACAAGTAATAAAGGAAAAGAAAAACAGCACCTGAATAAGAGAATAAGAAGAGATTGCCTTTCTGATTTTAGATTGTGGGGAGGAGTTGGGAACGGCCGTTTCGTCCGTCAACGGACTCATCAGCCCAACCCAGCCTCACCCTAACCAAATCCGAAAGGCAAGCTCTTCTTGGTGAAAACCACTGTCAGCCTGGCAGTGGTCCCACTCACAATAAGAACTTGCCTTTCTGATTTGGTTAGGATGAGGCTGGGTTGGGCTGATGAGTCCGTTGAAGGACGAAACGGCCGTTCCCAACTCCTCCCCATAATCTAAAATCAGAAAGGCAATCTCTTCTTATTCTCTTATTCAAGTGCTGTTTTTCTTTTCCTTTATAACATTAAATGTGTCTTGTACAAAATTTCGTTAATCATTAAAATATCAATTAAATACAGTACTTGAAAAATGAAAGCACTAACCTTCAGTTGCGACTTTACTAATAGGAACGTTCTGTCTGTCGGCCATGTAGCCCAAATAAGTAAAAATAACAAGACCAGAGAAAAAACTGGTGAAACTGTTCACAATGGTGGTTATAATACAATCCCTAAAAAAAGAAATAACATTTAATTAATTAAGCAAATATTATGTAGACAATTTATATGATCTTTGTCAGATAAAGGCTATATAGATATTCCTCCTTACCTATAACAATTATTATCAAATTTGTTGTAACTTGCGTAAGATAAATGTACCCCAAAACCAGCTCCAACTGAAAAGAAGATCTGTACTGCAGCATCTACCCAAACCTACAAAATAATAGATAGTTTTCATTAGTGTTTTGCTTTCATCCTATATATAAATCAAACCATCAATGATTATACGTACATCAAAATATATCAAGCTGTCATTACGTCAATTTAAAGTTCCTGACTTTATTTAGTATTATATTATGTGATTTTTTTTTATTCTTTGAATCGTACACTAGAAATAATGTGTTGTTCCCCAAGAGAATCAGAAATCTTTGATTTACCTGACATCTCAATTCGTATTCTGAAAACGTTCCTGCATTTCGATTCTGCGAATATATTTTCTTTCTGTGAAACCTCCGACCACGCTCAACGAATTATTCATAATTTTATATAGAAACCGGTAAATATTCAGTCCAGAATAAGAAACTTGGCAGTAGATTTTCCGATTGTTTTGGTAATGAAGAAAATGCAACAACAACAATTTTCAGTTATTCGTTGGCATTGAAGTATTCTTAAAAAAAAAAAAATCTGTAAAATATGAGATCTTGTGCTTTTACTCCATTTATATTCATTTCAAGTAGAATTTCTATGAACAACTCTTTGTCGACAAATGAACATTCAAAACAGAAATTTGAAATGTTAGGGGCTTATTTTAACACGTATATTTTACTTATAACGAAAATATGCTATTAAATTCCATATTTACTCACGATATTTCGTTTCTTTGAGCAAGAAACTTCTTCGGGTTAATTAAGGAAAAGAAATTTCTTTCTTTTTTTTTTTTCCTTTAAATTTTCTTGTCCTCAATTAACCCGAAGAAGTTTCTTGCTGAAAGAAACGAAATATCGTGAATAAATATCGATTTAATAGGAGATTTTCGTTGTATGTCATGAATTGAATTGAATATATTATCGGATTTTGGAAACAACTATATATTACTTTTTTTTATTAAAATTTAAATTGTTACTGAAATAGGGATCATCCTGAATCTGTTTTATTTACAGTTTTATCCCTGTTAAACATAACGACCCCCCAGGATTATGAAGATATGTTGGAGTAAAGGCTCGCCGACGAGACGAAGTTTGAGGCAAAATGGCTAATCCTACGGAGAAAGAATCCGGCTTCGAATGTATAAAAAGTTGGGATGAACTATAGCACCCATCTGGAGTAAAAATAACCTTAGAAACAGAACAACATCCACCTGGTAGATTGGATCGGGATCGTTCAGTTTTATAATAGAGCGAAACGTGTGATAAATGCAAAATGATTAGGTAATCCATTAAAAAATAAGCTATAGTAAATGAACGGTCCAATTGTATTAAAATATATTGCTGTGTGAAAACAAGCAGATTCCTAAAATAAGCCTTATTAAAAAGTCAGCTTAGCAAATATTTAGAATACTGATATTAAAATCGCTTATTTCTATTTCAAATAGAACCTGCAGTTGACGCACCTGAGCCTGTTTTAATCTTTCAAGATCTGGTTTCAGGAAGTAAATTAAACCATCTCCTGCGCCTGGAAGAACAACTCCACGGAACAATAATATAGTGAGTATGACGTAAGGCATGGTTGCTGTCACCCACACTACCTGAAAATAAGGAAAGACGAATTAAAGAGTAAGACAATGCAATAACAACAAATCACGCTTGTATTGAAAATACATGTGAAATATCATAAGATTGTGATATCTTCGTCTTATCTCACAAATCACGATGTTAAGCGATTAAAACACTGCATTTTATCATACATACATATATAAGCTAGTCTAAAGCTCATTAAACATTCATGAAACGTGAAACTCTGAAACTAAGCAGACTTTTTTTTTATCCTCACTTAAAATGTCTTTAAAGCAATCCTTCAAAACGCTTAATTTTACTAAAATAAAAACATATCACCTGCTTAGAGAAAGATAAAAATTATTTAAGGAATTAAAAAGAAAATTTTTTAAAACTTAATATTATTACTTTAAATAACAAAGTAGAACCTTTGTTTTGTTAAAATCAAATCAAATTGATTTTGTTTTGACAAAATAGAAGTAAAAAATTTGTTGTTCGTTAAATGGCTCTAATTTTCGTAATTAATTAACTACAGTAAATAACAACAATCCATTCTCTATTAGGGAATTGAAAAATGATACAAAATACAAATAATTATTAATAAAGCAACTTAAGTAAAGGAATTAATGAAAAAAAATAGCACATAAAAAAACTTTTAAAGTTTACAAAACAACATCCTCTGCGGAACTTGAAAAGCTCCATAAGTATTTTGATGTTTTTATAAATCTCTTTAAAAGATTTTTGTGTGCTGTTTTTTCATTAATTCCTTTACTTAAGTTATATTCGCATACGTTCAAAAACTTTAAAATAAAGCAACTGTCAACGGAGATGACGCATTGAGATTATGGCTTACGATAAACTAGTTTTATGAGAGAGACAAATTTCCGCAATCATAAAGACGCAGATCTGGACATTAACGTTTAATAGACATAGTTTCGCAGGTTGTCTGCTCCCTAATTTAGAAACTGTTTATTTTACCATTCTAATCGTACCACATTTATATCCGAATTAGAGATCGGTAAGGGGTTGTTTTATGAAAACATAAATTCAAATGTATACTTCAGATTTTTTTTGTAGACGAATGCATAGTTTCTCTATCCCGACAACTGGTAAAGTAAAATATGAAATTTAACAGCGCTTGAGCTCATAGGTATCAAGGAACATTATGAATGTGCAACTTTATTTTTTTTTCAAAAATATAAAGGTGACAAGAAATTTAATAAAACAAATCTCCTTTCAAAAAAATGGTTAAGCAAACGAAGGCACAACGCTACAAGAAAGGATTCGCACCCTGAGTTGCCACCGGGAAGAGATTGGGACTGACCGTTTCGTCCTTTTTAGGACTCATCAGCCAGGCAAACGTAGATTTCATTTCATTTTAAATACATGACTTTTGCTCTTTATTTAATGCCATATTTAAATTCCTTTTGCGCCTAGCAGATTGCAGGACAAGGAATAGTTGTTTTTTGTTTTTTATTTAATTTTTGTTTAGGATTTCTTTGGGGGGAGTTCCCGCTCTCGGGAGCGAGACCCGGGATACTAACCTCTCGCACCTTCTCAGTCTGTCATCGGTGGAGTTTGGCTGGCTGATGAGTCCTAAAAAGGACGAAACGGTCCGTCCTAGTCTCTTCCCGGTGACAACTCAGGCTGCGAATCCTTTCTTGTAGCGTTGTGCCTTCGTTTGTTTACACACTTCTTTGAATCATCGAGCACATTTTTCCTTTCAAAAAAGTGGATACTTTAGCAGTTACTTAAATTGATTTATTTTACTGAAATTTTGGATACTGTAATAAATTAACCATTTCAGTTTATTTCTTTCGTTTTTCGAAATTTATTAAATTTTATTTTATAGTATCTACATAAAAAATGAACATAAATAATGTTCATTCCGAGTGCTGAGGAAACTTAAAGCTTTGCCAAAGAAAAAAAAAATCTGTGCAAGGCATTACTACAAGGAAGAACACAATGCATACCGTATGTGAACGTTTTCTGGTCAGAGATACATCCAAAAAAAATAAACAACAGCAATAAATTATCAAATATGGGTCCAATTTGAAACTTTATTCTAAATGATAGAATTTAAATTAGAAACACCCACCCTCTCCTAAAACAAAAACAATCAAATGCCCAAATATCTAATGGTACAGTAATGCTGTTTTTGTGTTGACTGCAATGGATCAGTATGAAACGCTATTTTGAGAAAGGCACTAATATTACAATGAAGCACTGAATCAAAGCTGAGGCTGATAAATTCGTCCAAGTCAGAGGTTTCTGTCCAAAGGGATTTTAGGTTAGCGTCCATTCAGCTGCTTTAATTGAAGCAATCAGACTGTTGAAATTTCAACTTCTAGGATATAACATATTGTCCTCCAAATGAGAGATGGCCGCCCTGTTTTTGTGAGATCTGCGCATGTATGATCGATTAGTCTGGTCAGGCACTTCCGTCTGAATTTATGACAGGACACCGCCATTACGGTAATCGCTTGTTACTTTGCAAAAGAGCATTGTATTTATAAATAATATATATTTATTTATTATATAAATACTTATTGTTAGCAACTGGTATTGAAATAACGCTAAATAGTCGAGAGAAGTTTTAATTTGGCGTTATCAACATGTCTTTCTCAGTGAAAACAGACGACGGCGTCCATTGTGACAGGAAAACATAATTGATCTGCTACCGGAAGGGCTGCGCAGTTCAAACTTTCGCCGGCCAACTTTCATTTGGAGGACAGTAGACCAGATCTTACTCCAAATCACCACTTAAAGAAGTCTTGGTTGCAATGAGATTTGCCAGTGACAATAAAGTTAAGAAGGCGGTATATATGTACTTTCATGCACAACCAGAAATGTTCTTCGCAAAGAAGATAAGAAGGCCTGTGAACATCTACATGATGCACGTTGAAAGGCAGCGTGATTAAAAAAGATAAAATGTATTTATGTCACAGATTGTTTGTTACTTTGCTTTTTAACTCAAACCTCGTCTAAACAAAATCTTTTTTTGACTGAAAGGATACAGGGAAGATTACTTTAAAAACTTGTTTTCAAAATTAAATATTTCAATAATAATAAAGAAAGAAAAAGAATTCCGTATCTGATTTCAAAGATTTACATTTTAAAGTTTAAATGAAAATTTTAAATCGATTTCAATATAATGGAGATCAATTATTCTAGAAAAATCTGAGTTGTTACTTCAGAAATTATGAAAGATTCCTTTGGCATTTGAATGACTTATAATGAAAAGTTATTCTTTGAGATTGAATTAATCTGAAGTTTCTTACAAGGGATTAAGATACCATCTTATTACAAACATTATACTCTGAGTAATCCATGAATAAGACTTGAAAAGTCCCAAAGGAGGTGGGCGAAACTAGTCGTGAATGTATTTATTTTAATAATTGTTTTAATATAAAATTGTTTTTTAAAGGCTATGTGTGCGAGAATTTATTTTCTTACCAATAATCAGAATTTGATTTTTTTCCTAATAAAAAAATTGAAGTTACCTTTCCCGAAGATTTAACTCCTTTGAAAAGGGCGAAATATAATATAAAGTAAACGAGAAGAAGAGTGAGAGATAATTGCCACTTTGGTAAACCCAGATCATCAAAGCCTTTACTCAGATGGAGTTCCAAGACTCCACGACTGAAAAGGAAATAAAAGGAAAATTAGTTAAAAAATTTATAATAAATTATATTAAACGCTTACATCGTACATTTTACGATATAATTTAATAACATTCATGACAATATTACGTTCTTATCAAAACATTAGGAACATCGATTTACATTATTTACAAATTTTTAAAATTACAATATACTTAAATTTACGATGCAAATTGTCCTTTTTTTCTATTAAACTCCACTTCTCATTTAGACAAATGACAGATGACTAAAACAAAAATGCCCTTCTACTGAAACAGGCTGTAATATTATGGGACAGGTAAATAATACTCTAAAAAAAAAGCAGCTCAAGATCGCCAAGATCAATAATATATAATAAGAAAGGGCCTTCAAGTACCATTACCTCAATTATTTTGAATCCGTGAACCTATTCGTTTCAAATTTATCATCAGCAAGAGCAATCAAAATATTCGTTGTGGGCTTCTCATCTACAGCGACTGAACTGAGCCAGAGAACATAGTGACTGAACAAATGCTTAAACGATATTATCTGCGCTAATACCGATTTTTTTCTAAGATCAAAGAGACTTAAGGTAATGATAGAGAGTATAGAAAACTGGGACATGTCAGTATCTATCAAAAATGCTTAGAAGTCAGCGATTGGCCACGAGGCTGATAGTTTTAAACCTGAGTTCGAATCCCGGATCTGGCATGGATGTTTTCTTTTTTCCTTGTTTGTCTGCTTCTTCTTCTCTTTCTCGTCTTCCGCCATCTATGGCATATTCTGAAATTCTAGGGGTTTGTAACAATTGGGTGGACCACGGTTCTATTGCAATAAAAAAAAAAAAAAAAAAAAAAAAAGAGAGAACGACAACTGTTTGACGCTGAGACAGACAATGTTGGTTATCTTCTTGTATTTTGAATATATTTCCATATTTTTTGTGGTGTTTCTTGATATAAGAAATGCTCCTTTTACAATGTAAAAGAGATTTAACGAACATTCTTGTATTTCGAAACGGGTTCTGATTGTACTTGACCCTAGTTGTTTTCTTAAAAAAAAAAAAGATTCAGTTCTCGTTCCTTAGTCAAAATACAGTGAAACCTCCGAATAGCGGATAGTCATGGGACCGGAAGTTTCGTCCGTTATTGAGAGGTGTCCGCTATTGAGAGTCCGTTATTGAGAGGTGTTACTTAAAATAATGACAAAATTAATTACAGTATTAATTTTGTCATTATTTTAAGTAAGACAAACGGATTAGAAAATTAATTTTATTAACTAAAGTAATCAGTTAACAGAGTTTGACATTTCTTTTTTGCATTGAAAACATGTTTCTCAATATGAATATTTAAATCGTTTAACTTTGCAAGGCCTCAGAGTCCACTTTGCTTCCAACGCCTTTTCTTGCGTTACGCTAAGAAGTAGAAGGCCCATTTGCTCGTGCAGCGCAAAACCAATCGAAGACAATAGAGTCGATCGCACTTGTCTCCGTTTCCGAACTTTGATGTGTTTGGAGTTGGTGATCCATAATTTCAAAATTTCAGCTGGACACTACGTATTACTGCAGCCTGATTCTATTGCTTTTGAAAAACAACACACGATCGTTCATTTTCTGTAGAATGTTGTCCGCTATTGGGGGTGTCCGCTTTTCGGGAGTGTCCGTTAGTGGAGGTTTCACTGTATATACTAGTTCCCGTTCCAGTTCCTCACAAAAAAAAAGGTGTTTCAGTTTCAATATAAGGAACTACAAGTTTTTCTTTTAGTTTCTTTTTACAATCACAGCAAAACAGGAAAACGTATTTCATATTTGTTCTCAACGTGTTGCACAAATAACTTTCTCTTAAGGCTCCTTTCAATGGAATTAGCTTAGGTTTAATACTCGCGTTTCTTAGAACATTAAAAAAAAGGAAATTTAACAGGAAATGAACGGTACAAATCCGTTATCGTTCAAACGCGGGAAAGAAATTTCTTTTCCATAATAATTTTCCTGCCTGAAAAAACGAACGTGTTTATTAAAAAAAATTCCTAGAAGATATCAGTTCCTTCTTAGAACTGATGAGACTCAACTGATTCTTCCCAAATAAGAAAACTATTTTATGCTCTCAAATAAACTTTATATCGACAATTGTGATATAACTTCTTTTGTTTTCACAGGGATAAGATCTAGTGAAGCCTGTTTATATTACAAGTTCTTTACCTAACAAATCTATATGAAGCTTATTTAAGAGCATAAAATCATAGTGCACTTACTCAAAATACTCCATGGCCGCACTGGGCCGGTTGTTCCCGGAGGTTCCATTCGAAATGCTGACGTTTGATCTTCCGTCCCAGCAATCCTCGGAATTCCAGGTGTTGTTACAGTTGGTCCACGGCAGTTCAGATGAAAAAGATGCGAACAAGAAATGAAATGCCCAAGCAATGATGATATTATAGTAGAAGGAAACATAAAACGCCACTAATACGGAACACAAGCCAATACCTAAAAAGAAAAAAGACATTTAAACATTCCGAAGCACCTTTAGCCTTCAATTATTACACTTCTATATAAAAAAGAAAAAAAAAAGTGCTATTCTGGAAAAAAAAATCAATACTTCAAGCCAGCACCTTGCTAAGTATTTTTCTTTCTTTCTTTCTTTCTTTTTTTTTTTGTACGTAATGTGTTTACGTTGCGTTCAACTTATTTGTTTGATTGTCTGGAAAACTGACTTCCGGGAAGGCCACGACATTAATTATTCCGGATAATCTACGTTCGATGTAATCAAGCTCAGGTTTTCATTAAACTTTCAAATTCCTAGTGTTTGATTTTGGAGTCAGCTTCTTTTTTTTTAAGAACAAATAAAAACCTTAAGGCAACAGCAAGATTAAGATACTTAATTAAAATATAAAATATATGAAGCATTAAATGGAAGCCTTCATTTGGCTGCGGTGATCATAAAAATAATAACAGTCTTCGGAACTGCTGGAGGAAAAAGATAAAAGCGCGGATGATCGATGAGGGCTTCTACGATTCTGAAGCTTGATTTTACGCTTTTGAATTTTAATTTGGGAAGCCATGTTCTCACACAAGGAGGGAAAGAAACGATCTTATTACAGAAAGTACTTCATCAAATGGTTGCTTGTCATAAGATCCGAAATCAATACTTCAAATTAATGGATTATTCCTTAGCCAACAATTGGTTATCTACATTTAATTTCATTTTCTTGAAAATTGGAAAAAATGAGAAATTGCATAAATATTTAAAAATTAATAACTTATATAACCGGAATAAGCACTTCTTGATTCAAATAAATAAAACCTAGGAAGAACTGCAAGAACCCTTGCTTTGTATTATAGTATCGACGAGCGCATGTTGTTACGACTCCCATATTTGATGTATATTTCTTTAATTAACAAGAGTTTATAAAACAAAATAAAATGATAATTTAAGAGTATTTAGGTACATTTCATTATTAAGATAAGGTAGTGAATCTTATTCACATATTTATAATATTAAAATATGTCTTCACAGCATTTTATTCAAATATTAGAACCTTTCACTTTTCACTGAAGATCATTTTCACCTTTTCACTTAAGATCATTGTTTATTTGACTTAATGGGGTCTGTCTTTTCATAAGATTCCTAAAACTATCTCTACCTTAAGTGTTGATGTTGAAATTTGTCGACGAACGGACACTTTCTAGACAAGGTTTCTTGATATGAAAATTCATTTGTATGTTACACCTTAAAACTAATAAATTATAAATCGGCAGATTCTGATGAGCTATAAAGGCCTACCCCGACTTGCTACTCTTGGATTTGTGAGGCTTCGCATTTACGGTACTTTTCAATTTTTACCATTACCCTGACATGCTTCGCAGTTACAATATCTATAGCGACGTAATGCTACCGATTGCATCTGCCTTCTACTCGGCATCACTGTCGTCAGTTTTCAATGCTAATGTTTTAAGGGATTCTGCCTGTAACAACTCTTATGCAAACTCTTACAAACAAAAGAAAAGCCAGTGTAGCATGCTTCAATCTAGGCACTGCTTCGACTTACCACGATTTCAAGTTATGACAAAGGTCTGGAACCTAACATGTCGTAAGTGCCTGGTATGCCTCCATATTTCTTAGTAAGTCTAATAATTATTGATTAATATTAGACCTTGAAACAATGTTATAACTACGTATTTCAATAACAAAAAAAAATTACTAAATACTTAAGTTCAATAAAATTATTATTCTTTGAATTAATTCTTGACAAATCTTATGTTTTAGGGGATTACAAAAAAGTGAAAGCAGACATTATTTTATTAAAAATTTTATCAAAATTTAAATTTTCAAGGAAAAAAATTACACCGTTCTATTTCAATTGCTTGAAATTCCAAATAGGAAGTGGAGGGCTTATTTTTTACTATTAACGATTCAAGGAAGTACTTGATGATATCCGTCAATATTTTCTTCCAACCTCGAAAAACAGGACACACCATCGCAATATCTCCCGGAAAACGTAAACTAATAAAATGTTTATTTTTTAAAAAAAATCTGAGTTATTTTTTTTTCATAATTCTATTATTTAATTTTTGAATGTTTCTGAATTTCATCTTCAAAACTGCATTTTATTAAAATTTAATTTCCATAAAGGCTTGTGTTAATCATCAATAATATTGTTGATTTATTCCTAATTGAATAGCGCAAAGTGGAAGCAATCACAACATCACCTTTATTAATAATTATTCATTATGATTCGAATGCAGTTCATCTCAGCTTTAACTCGTGAAATCAAATTAGAAATGAGAGCTTTTCAATCTGCCAAACTGATGTTCTATGATTTTTTTACCATTTTCATGTTGACGTTATGCTTAGCAGCTCAGATTTCTTACTTAATTTATTCCGTAAATTGACCTCCTATTTTTTGCTCTGATTATTAATAATTAATTACTTAAGACTCGAAAACTTTCGGTCATATTACATCACGTTAAATTAAATCATTAATCAAATATTTGAAGATTTTTTTTTTCCCAATTTGTTTCAATGAACACTATGGAGTTCTGATGATTTATGGAGAAGTTTTCGACGTGTTCTACTGGGAAAGTAAATTTTTCTCCTTTTCTCAATTAACTGTGGGATTTTTGGCTATTTTTTTCTCTCTTATTAAATAGACCAGAAAATCCTGTTAAATGAGTTTGAGGTTAAAGGAGGCACGCATTGTCCTGACCCTCCCACCATAACTTCGTCTCGGTTCGTAACTTCTGCAATTCGTGTCTCACAGCGATCGCGGGAGCCTTACGTCTTGCTCTGCCTACGTCTTTTTGAGGAAGCTTTAATCTACAGCCTGTCATAACTTATATCTGAAATAGCGCAAACGTGCGTTGTTAACCATTCTTTAGTAATTGTGTAAAAGTATACTGGACTTAGTTTTCGTGCTATCGAAATGTATGGCAGACAAAATATCTATTAGATAAAACAAAATTAGAAGTACAAATTAAAAAAGTCACGAAATAAATTGGATGACTGTGGGTCTAGCAAGGAAAGCTTTTCTCTTTATTAATTAAATATCGAAAGACATGTATGACCCTTTATTTTGTAATGGGCCTAATTTCTTTGAACTGAAACTACATTTTAAGTATCTGATTTTGGCCATAATGAAAGCTACTAATGAATTTTTTTTTAAGTTCATTATTTCAGCTTAAATTATGGTACAGGCTTGATGGTCAGAGGCAACCTAAGATGATAATTCAAGGACTTAGCAATAAACGTGCCTCCGAACTTTTAATGTTACGGAAAAAGGAACTTGATAGTGTTGGTCTAATTACTGGACATTGTCGTCAAGCATTTATGACTCTTAAACTTAAAAGACAACCCAGTCTGTAGGAGTTGTCGTTCAGAAAATGAGACTTCTTCACACATCTTATGTAACTGTGAATATTTCACAGCACTTAGACTTAAAATCCTAGGATCTTTCTTTTTAGTACCAAAGGATTTCTTGGTCCCTATATGTAAAGTAGCCGTTTGCCGTAGCTGTAGGTCTTTTGGGGGATTAAGGTTGGGGAAGTAAAATAGACCTTAGGTCGTGTGCCACCCATATTTACCACCAATTTTTTACATTAAAATTAACATTAACAAGTTCATTATTTTAAATGAAGCAAAGTAACTCCTATTTAGACATTTTCTTAATAATAATCTTGGTAATAATAGAACACTAATATAAATTCAGAAATGACTAATAAAATGCTTACCTTTGAAAATTGGACAGATTTGCCACACACTAATTGGTCCTTTTCTGTTGTATTGCCCCAATACTAATTCCATGTAGAATAAAGGTAAAGCTCCAAATATTAACATTAATGTGTAAGGTATAAGAAATGCTCCTAAAGAAAAAAGAAAATAGAATAAGAAATTATTTCGAATGGAATTGAGTATCACGAAGTATCAACAGACATCTCTATAACAAATCACCTTATAATGTTCAAGTAACAGCCAAATCAAATGAAACAAACTGTTATTGTATTCATTAATAAGAAAACCTTCGATTTATTGCCAAATGTACATAATTTAATAACAAAT
>JAFIDM010000003.1:51382537-51404651 GCA_023159025.1 Thereuonema tuberculata
AAAAAAATAATTTGAATAATCACCAAAATGGCTCCTGTGCTGATGGCCTAAAGATGACGATGGTCTTATGTCTGTATCTACTAATTTAAAAAAAACAAAACACTAAAAACAAGAAGTGAAGTTTATTTTGAGGCATAATTTACTTTAAAATTAGATATATTAAAATGTAATAGTCACAGTTAATGAAGAAATCATCAGAAAATGAAATTCGCAACTAATTTCACTAAATATATATAATATATCTTAACTTAAAATTAGATATATTAAAATGTAATAGTCACATTTAATGAAGAAATCATCAGAAAATGAAATTCGCAACTAATTTCACAAGTAAATTGTTAATATTAAAATTAATAATTTAATTTTATATTTAACTGTGTTATGAATTCAGTACATACATAATTATTATATTCATGTTAAATATTGTACATAGTTTATTATTATAAGAAATTTACATCGACTAACAATGACTGAATAGTTGGTTCAAGAAATTCGGAAAAAGTGTAGGCTATATATAAAAAAAAATAACAATGACAAAAAAAAAGATGACAGATTCTGACTTATGATATGGCTTTCGCTATCAATTACTCCTACAGTTTTAGAATGAAATAGAGGCGTATTTAAAAATAAAATGCATTAATATTTAGAGCGGTTGTCAGTATTCATAAAGTCGGCATCCCTTTGATAATTAGTTGCATTAACTTCAACCCTTTCCGTGCTTTATGTACGTGTAGGTATTAATCGTCTGTTCACGTGATTTCAACTTATTGTGAAGCCTTGGTTCTTTAGTGGATATACGGGAATGAAAAGATTCCGTTGTAATATGTAAATAGAAGGTGAAAATAAACGTTTGTTGTTTTTATTTCCTTATTGCTTTGGTTTTTTTATTAACCATTTTGAGTCGCTATTTAACAAGCAATCAAAATTTAATTTTCACTATTTCAAGCAATGATTGTAGACGGTTAAGAAATTACATCGTATAACTTTGGTGGATCATCGCTGTCACATCAGTCACTTCTACAGTGAGATTGAATTCTTACATTAAAATAATAAGTCTCTTAAATAAATTGGTAATTTTTTCCTTAATCTCTTTTTAAAAGATTTCAAATATCATAGGTTATGTTAAGATCTTATCTTAAGTGTTTAAAGATAATTTTTAGTTACTTTTGTAATTTTTTACGTAAGTTTTGACTTAAGTAACAGTGTCTGTTAAAGAAATTAGTGTAAAGTAGTTTTTAGCACTGAAATCTTTACCTTTACTGTTCAACGCAAATCAATATCATTAGGTATATCGCATTCAATAGCATTCTTGTGTTTTTAAAGTTTCAATTTCCTAAGAGAAGCAAGTTTTTATTGTGCATTGCTCGAAACTAGAACTGTTTTATCCAGGAGAAGCTGACATTTGGGCTTGTGAATTGGAAGGTGTGTGCTGGCAAATGAGACATCAAAATCAGTCAAACATGAAACCAACGACGTGAGATGTGCAAGAGATTAAGAAGCAAACGCGGATCACCGATTCATTACATACAGAATACAACAATGAAAAGTTCAGGATTATTCCAAGAACCAAAGGATCTTGTCCCAGTTCTTTCATAGCTGGACGGGTTTGACAAAAGTAAGATCACAGGCAAGAAAGGAATGGATAGAGAAACATTGTGAGGAGGTGGAAATTTTAGAAAAACAAGGAAGATTGGAAGAAATGTACAAAATCGTTAAAGAATTAACAAAGAATGAGACAAAGAAAATAAGTAAGCAAGGTATGTTAAATAAATATGGGAAAATAACAACAAGTGTTGAAGAACACAAAAATATATGGAAGGAGTATGTGGAAGTGTTGTACGATAGTAAAGCTGGACATTCTGAAATAGATCTGGAAGATGAAAGGGAATGTGAAGAAATAGATAGAGGACCAAAGATATTGAGGGAGGAGGTGGAAAAAGCAATAAAAGACCTCAAGGAAAGGAAAGCGATGGGATGCGACAGAATACCATCTGAGGCACTAAAGAACTTGGGAAAAGATACAATAAGTAGATTGACAAATTTGATCAATATGATATATGATACAGGTATTTGCCTGAAGAACTGCTTAAAACTATTTTGGTTCCGTTACCAAAGAAATGTAATGCCAAAGATTGTAAAGATTACAGGACAGTTAGTTTTATATGCCATACTACAAAAGCAATAACAAGGATTATATTGAAAAGAATTGAAAGGAAGATTGAGGAAAATTTGGGAGAAGATCAATTCGGTTTTAGAAAAGGAAAAGGAACTAGAGATGCCATAGGATGTTTGAGAATGATGGGAGAAAGAATGTTAGAAGTGAATAAAGACTTATTTGTTTGTTTTATTGATTGGGAAAAGGCATTCGATAAGGTTAATTGGTATATACTACTGAGAATTTTAAAAGAAATTGGCATTGATTGGAAGGATAGAAGACTAATAAAGGAGATGTATTGTAGGCAGGCAGTGACTGTAAAAGTAGGATATGATGAAACTGAAGAGATGAGTATTGGAAGAGGAGTTAGACAAGGGTGTTGTCTTTCACCAGTGCTTTTTAATGTATACGCAGAACAACTCACTGCGAAAGCTTTAGAGGAAGCAAGAGGTGTTGTGATAGGAGGAAAGAGATTGAAAACCATTAAATATGCAGATGACCAAGCAGTGTTGGCAGAATCAGAAGAAGAGTTACAGAAAATGATGGACAGTATAGTAACAGTTGGGAAAGACTTTGGAATGAACTTAAATGTGGGAAAAACCAAGGTGATGAGAATAAGCAGGCAAGAAGGTAGTGTGAATATCTCCTTAGAGGGAAAGATTATACAGCAAGTAAAGGCTTTTAAATATTTGGGAAGTCTGGTGAGATGGGATGGAAGTTGTACCGAAGAAATAAGAAGTAGAATAGCAATGGGTAAAGGAGCATTTGAAAAGGTAAAAGCACTGTTGACAGCACAAGGCATTTCAATAGAATTAAGGAAAAGGTTTGCTAAATGTTTTGTATGGAGTGTGATGTTATATGGTAGTGAATCATGGACTATTAAAAAGAAGGAAGAAAGATTTCTAGAAAGTTTTGAAATGTGGCTCTGGAGAAGAATGTTAAAAGTGAAATGGTCGGATAGAGTAAGGAATGAGGACGTTTTAACAAGAATAGGTGAAAAAAGGAAATTGTTAGAAACCATACGCAAGAGGAAAACATCTTGGTTAGGACATATGCTACGAAGAAATAGCCTACAACAAAGAATAATAGAAGGAAAAGTAGAAGGAAAGAGAGGTAGAGGAAGAAGAAGGATTGGAATGCTGGATGATGTTAAAAGGGGAAGAAAGTATGAACAATTGAAGAAAGATGCACAGGATAGAAGAAAATGGAGAACGTCCAATTGAAACCTGTCGTAAAGACAGTTTACACCAGAGAGAGAGAGAGAGGCCTACGAGAAACTGGTAGAACGATTCCAGTCCAGAACATTTGATTGTTGTTGACAGCAGAGGTTTCAGGAAGGCAATGCCAATCGTCGGGGCCGAACTGGTTCAGTTAGGCTATCTCAGTTCGAATAAATGGATATATTCCATAGCAAGAAATTGCTGAACTAAAAGATACTATAGAGAGCTTTAGACGGGCTTTTGCGGCGATTATGGATATTCCCCTTAGGTTTAGGATAAGGAATCGAAGATTGACGGAAGCAGCCTGCGCAATCGCTGGAGCATCGCCGAGTACGATTGGAGTGAAGCTGTAGAAGAGCTGCACAGCAACAAAAATTGGTATCAAGTTGGCTTTCCATAATGAGCCTCGATGAAAAAGAATGAGCCTTCTCTCGGTTTGATTTGTCATCGAGACCCGACAGCAACGAGATCCAGCTGTTGGCCACTTACAAGTATCCGTGTAGGGATGTGCCAGTAGCTATGATAGCCGATCATCTTTGGTACAAATGGCGATTACAGTCTACGGTACATCAATAATTTTACAACAAGTGTTGCATCTTTTTCTGAACTGTATACGAGAAGATGTTTTTCATCAAGATAATCCTCGGCCACAAATCTTCACCGTAGAGTGCCTCTAAAGGGTTCATAGGCATTCATGATTAAAAAGATCTTCCAATGATCTTTACGGAAACTCTTTGAACGGCGCTTGTAGGTAATTTCCTCGACTGCTCCGAGTTGTAGGTAAACTTTACGCAGTCCTGATTATCAAGGAAGTTATTGAAAGATCTATAATTCCATGCCTCGGAGTATGTCTCAATGCATGCACAACAAAATTCCTTTCTTAAATATCGTCGTCATGTCATCTGATCCTGTAGTTTATCAAGATGATACACTTTCTTGGAATTAAATGGTCATTTGGTTCAGTCCTTCTGAGTTGGGTAATTTCAATGTTGAGCAATGTATTTTGGTGTTCTTTTTCTTTTTGTATCAATCTTCTACCTGTGTTCATTTACAAAATCGATATGAATCATAAACTGTAGTTATTAAATCTACTATTAAAGTTTCAGGTTTCGAAGATAAATTATCTTAATCATATACCGGTACTTGATTTAAGGTGAATCTTAAATCTCCTTTTACTCCCAATGCTTGTTTTTAACAGGGGGGACAATTGATCAAAATGCCGTCCGAAATTTCGACCTGAAAAATACAACACACAATAAAAGCAACGGTTTTTGTCTTCCATAAAAAATAAAAAAAAAATTACAATGATGATAAGAATGAGACTTCATTTTGTCTTTAAGAGCAGTTGGATCACTCACCCCTCCATAGCTATGCTATTATTTATTCTATTTCTTCTGATAAAAATTAGAGACGTTTTAAACTTTAGATAAAATCAGTAATACGCTTTTATAATTATAATACGTCCAAAGCAAATTTTTATTATACAAGGTGATTCAACTTAACGTATCCCTCTACAGAGCACTCTGGTGAAAGAACCAGTAGGCGAACAACATTAGACGTGGACTATACATTCCAGATTATGGGGAGCAGATTTCTGCAATAAAAAAAGTTAGTACAAAAAATGGCTGTCAGTGGAAAATATTGCGCTGAGAGCGGCATCAGTTGTTGAAATTTGCATAGCGCGTACGTCGTAAGGCATCGAATCGGGTATAAAATGAAGTGGGAAGTGTCTGGTCGGAGACATTCTTCGACGAGCGCGATGCAGGAATGCGCCTTACTTTTAAAGTTATTCTATCAGAATGGTAAAAATGCTGTTGCAGCGCTTCGCGAATACAGACGCAGCAAATCATTGCGGAAAGGCCCACTGACACTATGTGCATTGCGAAACCATGCATTGTATGGTTCATCGATTTGAGGAGCCGAGCAGGAAGATGGAGTAAGCCTAGGATACCTCAATTGACCGAAAACGAAGCAACGGCAATAGTTGAGCAAACACGTGAGAATATAGTGCTCGTGCTATAGCAAGGCAGTTAAATGTACCGTACACAACAGTATGGATATGTTTGCGGAAAACATTGCGTATTATTCCTATGAACTCAGCCACCTCCAAGAGTTGAAACCTGACGATGGCGACATCCGAGAAACGTTTGCTGTGATATTCCTGGCAAGCCTGCAGGTGGACGAGGATTGGTGCTGGAACATCCTGTGGAGTGATGAAGCTCATTTTCATGTTTGAGGAACAGTGAAAACATACAAAACTGCGGGGTCTGGGCTACAGAGAATCCTCGACGTTTCATCAGATTCCTTTACATTCACCGAAGGTAATAGTATGGATAGGGTTTACGGCCACATTTCTGATCGGCCCGTTTTTCTTCGAGGAACTCCATCCAACCGGACCTGTTCTTACCTGTACGGTAACCCGTTATCGGGACATGTTGCACAGTTTCGTCATCCCGTACCTCCAGCAAAGAGGATGTTTCAACACGACAACATTTACGCAAGATGAAGCACATAGGACGTCATGTTCAGCAGTTGCTGCGATAACATTTCATGGCCAACACATTGCCTCTGACTATCTTTGACAGCTTCCTGTAACCTCAGTCAGCTATTAACCACTTTTACATAAAGTGTGGACATAAAATGAATGAATAAAAAATCACTCGATAACACTTGGTATAACCATTGTTTATAGTTCCTTTCCCCTTGTCGGTAATTTTTTTTAATATTTTTTTTTTATTGCAGAAATCTTTTTCCTATGATCCGGAATGTATAGTCGGACGTTGTTTCGCTCACTGGTTCTCTTTCCAGACTGCTCTGCATAGGGATACTTCAATTTGAATCATCTTCTACATGAGCTTGATCACATTGATGTGATGTTTAAGAGTGCAATTTTTTTTCCTAGTTTAATTTTGTTCAATTTTAAAATATAAACTTTGTTTTTTCTTCCAAGGAGGGTTGAATTCATCCTTGAATCATCAGCTTTTGGGATATGCTGGCATCAGAACTATTGGATGATTATCACGTGATTGTACGTTATTATTGCAATGTCTGGTTTTGTTATCTTGATGAACAGCAGAAAGTGCTTCTTAATATTCATTAAAATATGATTAATGTGCCCCTATCATGTTTTCCTTGTGAGATTTACTAAATAAATGTTAAAGGCATAACATTGTTCTTTGCTTCTCCGCTACTGATTTCAGTTTACTCGAAGTTTGAAACTGGATACCTATCTTTTTGGATCAAAAACATCTCACGGTCTAAAGTTGGCTCAGAACAAAATTTGAATGATAGTCTTTAGTATACCACCTGAAAATAGATTCTTTTCTGATTTTCTTTGAACTTTTTATAAAATTTTCATTTTAACTGTAACAATTCATCAAACAGTCGAATCTTTAGCGGCAAAAGGGTGATTTTCAGTAATCCCTCAGAAAGACAGAATTGAATAGAACTCTTACATAAATATAATTAAAATTGCAGAATACATCCGTCTGTATGTCTCGACGAAGGTCTTCCTTGGTGTTTCTCCTGCAGTACTAGCGTTCACACAACCTTTTGTAAAATAGTCACGAATCTATACCATTTTTTTGTTACTTTTTGAGGGAGTGGGGATCTGGGGTGGGATGAGAATCTACATTAGTGATTAATGGGGATGTTTAAGGTCTCTGGGTCGAGGCTGGAAAAGTCACGTGACGTAGGTGTGTCACTTCTACAAACATGGCTAAGATTACCGAAAAACCTCTGTATATTAAAGATTTCTCAACTTTAAATATATTGAATAACCGGCATACAATTAAGGAGGCGTATGGAAATAAAGTTGAGAAATCTTTAATATACAGAGGTTTTTCGGTAATCTTAGCCATGTTTTTAGAAGTGACACACCTACGTCCCGTGACTTTTCCAGCCTCGACCCAGAGACCTTAAACATCCCCATTACGATATTGATTTAAAAAAAAAAAATCTTGAATTTCACTTTCCATTCATTGAGGGAAAAAAAGTATCTTTACTGTAAATCCGCTAAGAAATGAGCGATGATATAAATTTTGCTTCTTTTCTTTCTTTGTCTTCATCTACAAAAGACGCTTCAGTGCTCAAGCATCAAATCCAAAGCCATTGTTCGATTCGAATGATACGAAATCCCTGTATCTTAAGCTTCTCTTGTTTTTTCTTTCTTAAGCACAGTCTAGACGGTACCTATTCGTTATGAGCAAATCCTTATTTAACAAGGCCAATACTCCTTTTGTTTTCTCCTTTTCTTTTGATATTATTAAGAAGGATGACTTTTTGATCACAGAGAAAAACGAAAAAGAGCCTTTTTTTTTAGAATCAATGTCAATGTTATTTAATACTTCAAGTTACACTGCTTTAAAACTATAAGAAAGGCATTTATTTGTAGATTAAAAAAATATGAAAAGCAAATAAATTAGTAAAAAGCTTTTTTTTTCAGATTTTGATTCTGCTATTTGCGCATAATGGAAATCTTTAAAATTCTTCTTTTTCTAGTTAGAAAGACCAGATTCTTCATCCAAATGACCAGTTTCCATTGTAATTGCCAGTTGTCTAAGGTAATGTTTGTAAAAAAATAAAAAGGTAAACGATAAAAATTATTGCAAAGTTAATTTCTACAATGCAGTATTGAAAAACATTTATATCATTTTGAATAAGGAAACGGAACATATCTCAACAATAACGTTGGTCAAATATTTGTAACGTTTCCCCTAATGGTGAATGTTGAAATTCCTTTGTTTCCTTTGCATCTTGATTAAAATTTGTTACTATTTATTTGTATAAGTTGATAGCTAAAATTTGTAGGATAATGATAAGTGCTCTTGATATTCAGACTTATCAGATTAACAAATAATAATAATTTGCATATATATATATATATATATATATGTATATATATATATATATTTATTGTGATTTCTAAATACAGTAAAACCTCGTTAAGTCGTAACCCGGATAAGTCGTCACTCCGTTTAAGTCGTCGTTTTCCTCTGGTCCCGACAAGGCTCATAGACAATAATGTAAAATAACCCTTCCTTTACCCGTCACCAAATTTAATTCTACTCCGGATAACTCGTCACTCTCAAAAATGGCCGAAACAAGTAATTGAAGAAGCTGACTGCAAAGACAAGAGAATGAGGAAATCGAAGTTTGACGAGATCGAGAAGATTTTAGTTCGTTGGCTAAAACATGCCAGATCGCAAAATATGCCGATATCTGCCATGATTCTCAAAGAAAAAGCCATGGAAATTGCTAAGGAGTTGAACATTGAAGATTTTGGCGGCAGCAATGGTTGGCTGGAACGTTTCAAAGACAGACATTGCCTTTCTTTTAAAATGATTAAAATATGGTAACTATAAAAAGTGTTTTGTTTTTTTTCCCCACTCATTCATTTGCATGTATTGATTTCTGAAAATCTTGTTTTTCTCACTGAATCCTACAGCAATTCATGAAAATACTGTATTTCAATGGGGTTTTTTTTCAAAAATTCCCACTCCGCCTAAGTCGTCAAAAATGTTTGGTCTCTTGAGTGACGACTTAACGAGGTTTTACTGTACTATAATTACAGTCAAGTTAGGAATGACAAATTCCTATCAACTGGTTCTGAATATAGGTATACTATAATTTTTAATTAATTTTGAATGCAGTGTTAATACAGTGTTACAAAACATGAAAAGACATCAATGTATAGTTTTCAAATGATTTTTTGTCAAGTAGAGCATTAAGTGCTAAGAATAATGATAATAATAATAATAATATAATGTGTCGCCAACAGGAGAAACATTTGCGGTAATATTTTATGTCTAGTAACATTACTGTCCATCAAGTGATATGTCAACAAGATCAGAATTACACTCCATTGCTACTGTCTCAAAAACTTCTATGCCAGATGTTAAAACACTAGCAGATCAAGTAAACAACTGGAAGAGCAAAACTCTGCATGGAAGATTTGCTACAGCACTCACTTCAGAGGACACGTATTTCAAATATTCTACTGAGTGGCTGCGAACAAGTGGACTTTTTGGAGAAACTGAAGGGTTCATCTTATCTATTCAAGATCAGGTTATTCGCCCAAAAGCCTATGAAAAATACATCTTGAAAACTAACATCTCAGATAGATGCAGGCTATGCTAATAGAATATTGAATCCATTCAACATATTCAGGAGGTTGCCCAGTACTTGCCCCAAAGGAATATTTACATCGTCATAATGATGTTACCAAAATTGTCATCAAGCCTTAGCCAAACAATATTGCTTTAAAGAGAAGGAAACACCTTACTATAAATGCAAACCGGAACAAGTGCTGAGTAACGAAACCGCAAAGCTCCTCTGGGACACGGCTATGGTCACCGATCGGACTTTAGAAACCAACAGGCCAGATATAGTTTTAATCAATAAAAAGGCTAAAACTGCTACCATTATTATGGTCATCTGTGCCGCTGGATGACCACGTTACATCTACAATTGCGGAAAAAAAAGGAAATACCAAGCACTTGCAATCGAACTGCAAGACATGTATCAACTGCAAAGTGTCTCTGTAGTCCCAGTTGTTATACCCACCAATGGACTTGTCACTAAGGAATGGAAATCACTGAAGGATAGACTCGGCTTACAGGAGTGGCACTTGCGATTAATGCAGAAGACAGCCATTCGTGGGACAGCAAACATCATCAGAAAAACTCTGAGTCTTCAATGAACTAATTAACCTTACATAATTACCTTGATTTTAAGAATCCGAGATTATGTTTACCTATGTCCAAATAATAATCCAAACAATAATGATAATAAAAATAGTAGCACATTTGCTACCGAATTTAATGTATTCGTTTGATGTTATAAAATGGTCACAAACAGATTTGATAGAAACAGTTCTTCTGACAAATTTCGAATGAATCACTCAAAAGCTGCTAATGAAAGAGTTACATTACTCCATGTACAAGGAGGAAGAGGTCTCATTAATTAATATCAGAAATCTGCTTAAGACGTTGATAACAAAAATGAAATGTTACTTTCACAGCAAAGTCAACAGTAATCTTTATGAAGTTCAAAATAACTTCATAATTACGGAGAATGATCAAGGATTCACGACTTTACATCTGTCATTAGAAATTATTGATCTAAAAGAACCCAGAGTCTGTCAATGCTCAGATAACAGCTTGAAAGCAAAAAAAAAAGACTTTATGGCTTCCATCCACACCAGCTCAGTCAAGATTTTGTAGATAGAAATCTTGGAACTTGTGGCTGAAACATGGTTTGTTGTTTGGTGAGACAGAAGGTATCGTTGTAGCTATTCAGGATCGGATAATTGCTACGAAAGATTATAAGAAATATATGACCCAAGATGGAACGATTGATGATTCTTGCAGACGATGTGGGGAAGGCAAGTGAAACAATTGAGCATATTATCGGAAGTTGTATGACTTTGTTTAGTATGGATTATATACACCAGGATTATACACACAGATATAATAATGTGGCAAAGATCGTGCATCAGTCACTCGCCATCAGTCAATTAATTCTCGTTAATCGCTGTGATTATGTTCCTGGAAAATAACGCTGTAACGGAAATAGCAGTTACTGAAGCTTTGGTCCTTTGGGAAAAGTGGAGTCAGTTTCTCTCCACTGTTCGCTTTCGCTATCCGTTAGATTATTCATTCCGTATACTGTTCTTGTAAAGAAATACAGTACATATTTTATAAAGGTATTTAAAAAAAAAAACTGCATAAAAGATGTCTAACATAACACAAGTGAGTACACACTTTAACAGAGAACGACACTGGAGACTTGTTAGAACAACAGAGACCACAAGAACAAGACTGCAGCTTTCCTTGGTGGGTTCGTGTCTTGCGCATAACCGTGAATGGGCGCAAAGAGATAACGTGTATGAAGAAATGGATCGCACTTTTATAGAAGCGGATAAGCGAATCTGCTAATGTCTAACAGATGGATGTCGACGATCGCTTTTGAGTGAGAATAGATTTGGCCATTAGCCTCTTCAGCAGGTCTGAAGGAATTTAGTATGTTCAATGTCTGGCACTAGGAAATTGCTACAAAATGAATTTATTATTTGTTTATTGACTGTTTTCAATTTATTAAAACTATATTAAAATGTAGGAAAAGTCTCATGCATTTCCCCATATTATAATTCATTTAAATATTTCAATATTTTGTGAGAAGACATGGATAGAGGCTATTCTCGCGTAAATTACGTGAAATCACGAAAATACGGGATCGTCAAAATCCATCTGTTAGACTTTAAAAGCGGAGAAAAACGATTTTCTATATTAAATACGTAAGTAACAGAATCCATCACTGACAAACTTTGTTAGAACATTTCAGCATTTTAGATAAATTTCAAAATGTATCCTTACGTGCATTCAAAACTACTTCCGTTAGACTATACAGGGGGTAGACAGAATAATGAAAACATCCACTGAAACAGAAGCACAAAAGACCTCTTATGTAAATCGTCGTCATCGAGTGACGCGGCTTGTGCTACATGATGTATATGCAACTATCCCTTGCACTACATTCATAGATACGACGCATGTTAAATAGTAGCAATGAAAAATGTCAGACTTCAGTGATTTTCGAAAAGACGTATTATTGGTATAACAGCAGGGTTTCTGACTCGATAGGCCAAAATCGTTAGTGCTGATTATGGCTGTATCGAAGATTAAGGCTATCAATCAAACAGATCGTTGCATGGAAGTGAGGATGACATGAAAGGCATGAATGGCAAAAAAAGCATGCCAATTTGCAGAGAACATCAAAACTTGAGCCTTGACGACTGCAACGCGTCATTGGTCTGACGAATCGTCTATCAGTTTTTCACCATCATAAGTAGACCTTATGTATCAGACTATCCTGATTGCTTGGTTATGACCGTAAAGCAAGGAGACGGGTCTCTTATGGAATGGAGCGCAGATAATCCTTTTTGAGACCTTCAACTGAGGGATCATTGGTGACACGTATAGGAACATTTTCCAGGACTTTGTGCAAGCAATGGTGCATATATTCTTCCTATCTCTGATTTCTGAAAATGCTCCCATCAAAGATGCAAAGTACATTAAGTACAAAGATGTTTTGAAGAAATGAGGAAGAAGTAAAGCAACGATCCTGCTGTCTCCCATCACCGGACTTCAGTATTATTGAACCTGTCAACATATTTACACAAATGCTAATTGTTTCCATTATTTTGTCTACAAAATTTTTATTTACATGGCATAGTATATAGTAGATTTGTAGTTTTACATAAAAAAGAATAAAGAAGATATGAGAAATAGGAATTATGTAATATTAATATTTAATATAGAGATTAAAATAAATGCTTTTTTTTAACTATTTGCGATTATTCAATCTATCAATTAGTATAAAAACTTAAATTTTGAAGAATTACTCGTATAATATTCAGCCTTAGAATGATTATTTTATTATTTCAGTTATTCACGCCTAATCCGGAATGTTCGAAAATGTAATACCGAAAGTATTTCGAGAATATTTCGGATTTTGGATTTTTCCGAATTTTAGAATAGGGAAGATGGTGCAGCAGAGAATTGACAAATTTTTTCTTTTCTAAAAGTCATTTTGATTTAACATAAGAAAATTATATTCTCTAAATGGAGAAACCGATTAAGAGATAACTGATAATCATGCAATTATTGGTCAGTACTTAACGGTCTGCATAGGACACAAAACCTTAAAGGTTTGGCTAATGTCGTAAAAGAATGCCTGGATTCCCATTGATAGAAAAACCAAGAGAAATTCATTGGATTTATGATCCCAAGCAGTTATCATCAGTTTATCCTTCTAATGTTTCTGAGGTGACCACTGTATCCCTCAACTCAAGGAGAACGGATGATTACAACATATGCATTACAACGTAGGTAGAATGTTATCTTGAAAGTTCCGGATTTCGGAATATTACGGATTTCAGAATTTCGGATTAGGGATGCTTAACAGTTTTATTGTTATTACTTTGGTAAAACCATAACAAAAAAAAACTGAAGGCAACTTTTTAACATTCTATAAACTACAATTTAAGTCATATTGCGTTGAAGTTTTCAGGGAATTGAATTTCGAAGAGTACATTTATAATTTTTTAAGGTAAATTATAATTTTATAAATAAAATGAAGTAGATGGGATGCTAATAGGTCTAAGATACTTCTAATATTACGCCAGGACCTAACCTTGGTTCTGAAGACAATTTTAACTCTTATGCTTTACAATTCAAGAGAACTTCTCTCCTCGTGGTACTGTGGGTGGCGTTTCCAATGTCATTTTAGCTGCCCGATGATTCCCCGCAGTGCAACAAGCTCTCAGCTCTTACAATTTTTTTAACCCCCTTTCAGTGCAAAAAAGGAGCTAAAATTTAGTATACGTCCAACTCCTTAAGATCCTGAATAAATGATAAAAATTTCAAGGGATGTTTCGATCTGACAAACCTAACCATTTTCTTGTTAGACTAGTTTAAGGATAGCAATGCAGGAAAGCACTACTTCGCAATGTGACATTGGAAATGCCACCAACAGTACCTTTGATTTCTAATAGAAGAAAAAAATCTCTAAATTATTCAAGTCTAAAAATTTGAATTTAGACTTTTTGCCAGTCCATACCGATGACTTTGAGCGATGCAGACTTTATGATGTTGCTGAAGTTCTGCATATTTTCTAAATTTTCTACCAATGTCAATGTTGCCATTTTCATAGTATTTTCTTTTAAATATCTTGCAAATGTATTTAATATTTAATTATGAAGAAACTTATTTTTATTTGTGAAAAAAAGCATTTCTCATTTGTTTATGCCATTGATTTCTGTTTAAAGGTAAAGAACTTTCCGAGTCCTATCCAGGGAAGCTCACGAAGTGTTTGTAAACAAACTGTTTCTCTCCGTCAGATCTTTGCTAAAGTCTCAAACAACGACTCGAGCTCAAACACGTAACATTTTTAAGCGTCTCAACACTGTCATGTTGTAAAAATATAGAAGTTGTAGCTGGTATCAAAATATATCGAAATTATTATCATAAATCTTCCATATTCAACATACAAATTAATATTGCTTTCCTCCAATATTTCATTCTTCTAAGCAAAGAACTTTTTCAAAGCTTCTTTAAGAACACACATAAAGAAAAGAAAAATCTTCTTTTCTCAAACAAACGCAAAATCCAAATGGATTAATAAAACATAATAAATGAAAGTGAAATAACACAATCAAATCTCTTCCATAAACACAAAATGCTATTAATAGGCAAAAGTTGTACGGATCTTTGTAAATTTGTAATTTGAAATAATCAATCACAGTGCAGCGTTGGAACACATCAGGCTTGACGTCACGTCCATGTTTAAAGATGGCGTCTCGAATATTCTTCCCACTTCACGGCGACGGATCGGGATTATATAATTATTATCAGCGTATTGAGATTTTCTTTCCCACATAAATGAAGTTTACACTGAAATGCATGAAGTTCATGCGTCAAAATTTATCAGAAAGTTTGTAAAACCTCGGTTTTTACATACCGTCATTGTTATCCAGACAGGATTATTGGTATTAACTGTAGGACTATTGTTATTGTTATTGTTGAAACTGGTAAATCATTTTTTTTCTTTTATTTTAATAAAATTTGGCTTAGTCATTCAAATTATATATGGGCTGTTGAGGAAGTCATGGCTTTTAAAAAATGAGCTTAGAACATCTTTTTCAATCTTGTGTTTTTCAAAAATTTCAGGGTATTTCAAAAACGTGGCATTTGTTTTACTTCCGTTAATATTGCCTCAATTTCGACGAACCTATTCTTATAGGGCAGCAAGTTGCCATTATGTTTCATAATGAGAAACCGCAACGCTGGCTACTACGAAAGTGGTAAATCAATTTTTTATTTTTTTTTTATTTTAACAATATTATAATATTATTTTAACAAATAAGCCGATATTCAAATTACATATGGGCTGTTGTGGAAGTCATGGCTTCTAAAAAAATTAGATTAGAACATCTTTTTCAATCTTGTGTTTTTCAAAAATGTGGAATTTGTTTTACTTCCGTGAATATTTCACTGGTCGCACTAGTATGAGAATAATAAACCATAATAAAACAATCAAATCTCTTAAATGAACGTGCAATACTATAATCAAATAATACAAACGTGTAAATTAAAAAACAATATAAATAATACAAAACAGACTTACACTAAATTCAGTATTTTTTTTCAATTTTTTGTTGTTGTTCATAAACTTTTTGAAAATACCCAATGAAATCTCATTCACTTTTAATGATTTATCTTTGTTTATACAATGACTCCAATTAATGAAGCAAGATTCTAAAATTAATCTTTCTGATTCTTCTTGTGATTCATATAAAATTCCTATTGTGGGATCCGGATTATGGTTAAAAGATTTGATTGTTTTATTTTGGTTTATTATTCGTATATGATTTTGTGTTTATTTAAGAGATTTGATTGTATTATTTCACGTTCATTTAATACGTTTTATTTATTATTATTCATGTTTGATTTTGTGTTTGTTTGAGAAAAGAAGATTTTTCTTTTCTTTGTGTTTTTTTAAAGAAGCCTTGAAAAAGTTCTTTGCTTAGAAGAATGAAATATTGGTGGAAAGAAATATTTTTATGTTGAATATGGAAGATTTATGATTGTTGCTGGCAGTGGCGAATATAGAATATATTTTTTGGGGGGGGCCCAAGATTAATGTAAGGTTAAGTTAAGTAATTTTAAGTAGACACCCCATGGAAACCTATCTTTTCAACCAAAACAAAAACGATGGAAACCTATCTTTTCAACCAAAAAAAAACAAAAACAAAAACGATGGAAACCTATCTTTTCAACCAAAAAAAAAAAAACAAAAAAAAAAAACGATGGAAACCTATCTGTTCAATTAAAAAAAAAAAAAAAACGTTGGGAGGACATACCTTCATTATTTTGGGTCCCTCGCCCCCCCCCTTATATACGCCCCTGGCTGCTGGTATATTTATCGTGCAGCGACAAATTAATAAATTTATTAAAAATCTATAGCACAAATAACATAATTTTTATGTATTAATAAGAATTTTAATTTTCAGAACGGTTTAATTCAGAAATTGAGTTAATAATTATTTAGTTCCTTGACTTTCTTTTGTTCTCTACTTGATTTTTTAGGATTCCAAATTTAGGAAAAAGTTCGAAGGAAAGAGTGTTTGATAAAGAGTCTATTCTCAGTAAAATAAAGATAACTATGATAGACAGAAGCAATTGTATAATCCCAATTTCAAATTGTACCTCATTTGAATTCCCTGACAGTAGCACAGGCAGATAGTGGTGTCACACGATTGTCAAATCAACGGAGGAGCGCCATGAAAATTGCAAAGGCAATGGCCGATCGACAGACAGAGAAAACTCCTCGAATGCAAACACGGATCGCTAAGTACCTCTAAATATTTTTCGAAGACTTGTTGGACAGGCGGAAGAACGCGCGAGACGCATCCCAACGAGATCACACGTCACCTGCTAAAAGAACCTTGACGCCTGCATTCAGATGACAAAGCCCCCAGGGATTATGAGCAGAGATTGACTCGATTGCCAAATAGGATTATACCTTGTTGTGTTATTTATTTAAGTCGTAGAATTTTTTCAAAAATAAACTTTTGAACTTATTTAATAAAGTTGACGTATCGTTTATTTAAGTTTCACGTATTGTTATATTTTAAAACGGAAAAGAATTTACGTTATCATGTATTTTTTCCCTAAATCATTTATTTTAAAATTCAAATATGCGTCTCCTTTGTCTGATTTTGTTAAAGTAATAATACTTCAAATTATGAAAGAGTCTGATTGCTTACCTATTGTTTACCGTAGACAATTTTTGTTTTTTAACTAAACTACAGTACTATCAAAAGAAAAGCAAAAAAGAACAAAAATCTTATCCAATTTTGAGCCCCATCTATTGTAAGACGATGTATATGTATATATTTATTAGAATCAATCCTCGTTATCCGCTGTCTCCGATCTCGCGGATTCGCTTATTCACTTCCATAAAATTATAACCCATTTCGTCCTAAACGATTTCTCGCGCCCATGCGCAGTAGCGATCTGAGAGGCTTACCGGGCAGCGTCCATACGAACTCCACCAAGGGAAGCAGCGGTCTTGTTCCCGCAACTTGTTTTATATTAACAAGTCTCCATATCGTTCTGATAATATTCCAGGTGTTCTCAATTCTAAATTCACATTTAGAACTTCTTTTAAGCAAGATTCTTTTTTGTTAATATAAACGTAAATACAAAAAAATCGAAATTATATAATGAAGAAGGTTTGTGGGATTTAATGCTGTACTTCAACACAAAGAGATGTTGTTGTCTTCAGTGCACTAATAATGGAGGTATTTCTAAGCAACAAAAAACACATCTCTACAAGCTCAGTTAACAATTAAAGAATTTTATTGATTTAGTTAAAAATCTACAAAAACTGGACAGCGATCATAGCTATTACAAAATACTTTTGATTTAAATATTATCTCAAAGTGGAATAAGTGCATGAATATTTGAAATATACATTTTCAAAATATCAAAATGATTTGATAGGGTCATAGAGCCCTGAATATCAGACGCCATCAGATCTTTATTAGACAATTTATAAACTTTATCCCGCACGTCAGCTTTATTTTCATTGGAACAAATTTATTGAAATGACTTTTAATTTAAAAAGATCAAACTTCTAAACCACGTGCAATTCTCGTAAACTTACGTAAACTTTGACTTTTATATAGGCTAAGTACACTACAAGTATAAACCTCCACTTAAATCTCGGTTAATTTTCAATAAGATTTATATATATTACAATCATATGCTTATTTATTTTATTACGAATTAAGTAATGTTAAGGTTACAATTATATTTATTGTGTCTAGAATACGAATAAATTTTAATTACATGATAAAATTCAATCCTCATAAAATTTGAAAACCAAATATAGTCATATATATCTCGTTTTCAATTTTTCCGTAATAACAATACCTTGCTCTAGCGATATTTCCTCAAATGATGCGAAAAGATTTCATTCGTGTTTCATAATAAGAGAAATAAAAAACAGGAACTATAAAACATGCGTTATATCGTAATACTATGAGAAGGTAAATGTTATATCTTTTAAGATTGCGCCTTTAGTTTCTCTAAGCGGGTTTCGTGATGGCGCTATTCATTAATGAAAGTTCCATATGAGTTCGTAAAACGCAATCAATTATTATTTAAAACTATCATCAAATTTTGGTTCAAAGTAATGGTAAATCTTATATGAAAAGCTTTTAGAGAGTTTTAGCAACAAATATTTTTTCTGATTATTTTAGATAAATATGCCATTAGCTAGAAAATTTTTTAGATTATGATCCAGATTTTGAACAAATTGTGCAAAGAAAAGACAAAGAAATGTGTTCAATGCCTTAAAACACTATAATAAGATGATGCATCAAAAGAAGGCAAAGCAGGGCATTTTACTTATTTCTATCTAAAGATATCTTTATTTATTTATTTATTTATTATTATTATTATTATTATTATTATTATTAATTGTTTTCTTTGTAATTGTAAATCCTGTTTGTAATGTCTCACTTAAGTATTTTGTTGAATTTACTTCCAATGTCCTTAATATTTATTGTTACTAGTTCTTACTGTACTCGACAAAATAAGCTAAACATAGGTAACTTTAATATACATATGTAATAATTATATATAGAGTTAAATCATTTTAACTTTTAAATCATGTTACTATCATGTTACTTAAATCATATTGTTAATAATATAATAATGTTACTGCCTAATTTAAAATTTTTGAAAATTATCACCTAGCGGTCAACTTGACAAAAATCACTTGAAAAAACAATACTATGTAAGTCATTTGATATTTTTTAACAATGTATTCAAAATTAATTAAACATTTGTAGTATACTTATATTCAGAACCTGTTGATAGGAATTTGTCATTCCTAACGGGACTGTAACTTTTGTATTTATAATCAAAATAAAAAAAAAAAAAAAAATAGTAGAAGAGTATTTACCAAACTTACTAAATCTTACTATTTCTTCATTACTCTTTCTGGCACATTAAGTAAACGAACAGTGGGCATCAACGAATTCGGTTCAAAGAATATTCTTGTGTTATTCTATGGGTACGAATGACGGGCGAATTGTAGTAATTAGAGTTTAATAAATTGATTTAAATAAGGTTCACACAACAGCAATAACTACATTATTAGCAATAAGTAATGATTGTATTGTGTTATTGTAGAAGTATCCAGCTTTTGATTCTGAAAAGTTACAGTAATTTAATTTCCAGAAGAAGAATTAAGAGAATAAAGCCGTTTTATCTTTAGAAATGAATTTAAAAATAACTAGATGAGATATATAAAGATACACTGCTTCCACAGTAGTGTTAATCTGAACTCTTAATACCTTGCAGGTATTTACTAATATCTTACAATTTAATCATTCTTTTATGAAATATCATCGAAAGAGGAATTAGGCACTGTTCGATCGATTTGAAGCATAAACTTGTCAAAATGTACGAACCATGCTGCCGCTTGGATGACGAGATAAAATGAACCAGCCTCGATAGAGAGCGATCACAAGGGAATATATCCAGTTAAATAAACTGTACGGGCTTTGAATAAAGATACGAAGCGATCATTACAATGTTATTTCAGAATTTAAATGCAGATGAGAGTTTACTAACACTGGCGAAAACTCTAATGCATTGGGAATTGAAAATCTGCTGTGTAATCAAAGTCAATCAATTCTCATGGTTCATTCAGTTTTCAATGGATATATACTGTATATATATTTTTTAATTCCCTCTTTGAAGAACATTGATGGAAAAATGAAACCATCCCTCGCTCAATGAAAATTATTTCGAAACTAATAATGAAGCGTAAAAGATAAATTTTAAATGTATTTTTATTTCAAACTGATAAAATTAATAGTGAATTTTAGACTTTCATCGGCTTTTTTTTTAAATCTCGTATTACTCAGACAAATTGTTTGGTATAGATTTAGCTTTATTTTGCTGATTACAAACAAATTACTCACATAAATTCTCGATATTCCATCTCCATATTAGACTATTGAATGTATAATTACTGCTCAAAGTCTAAAGGCAGCAAAAGAATCTAAATCCACTATAACATATGTATGTTATGTTATATTATGTTATGTAGTGAATGTGGGTGGCAGAGAAGCCAAGCACTGCGACCGGAGGTCTAGTGTACTATCCCACGAAAATAAGGACAGACGGAGAGAAAGACTGAGAAAGTATGGTGGGAGAAGTGCAGGGTAAATGGGAGAACCCCGAGAAAACCTGCCCAGCGCGGATCGTCCACCATCATGAAACCCACATGAGAACCGAACCCCGGTACTAACATATGTAAATACAGTAGTACTTTTACATATTTTAAATAGTACCGTAATCTTAGTACACGCAAATGTTTTAATTGTGAGATCTTCAAGAATCTCTTCAAAATAAATCACATTAGCCAATTGACACTAATTTGTCATCATCTTAAAGGTAGTTTCGTAGAGAACTTTCTACAACTTTAAATTTTTGCAAAGTTTTCAAGAAAAAAATCAAAATCAACATCGTTCCACGTGCAAAGGTAAATTGTGCTACTAAGAAAAATCGATTTAACGTTCAGACAAACAACATTTTCTTCAAAGCTAAGTACTTAAAATGCATTGAATATCATTTAAGAATAGTCTTACAAAGTCTCTATCGATCAAGAAAAGTAAAATAGGAATGCAATCGGTGAAGAAACAGACGTTCGACTTGAAGGAATTTAAATGAGAAGAAAGAGCAATTGGCGGCATTGTTTTTTAAGAGTTCACCTGCTTCGAATAGCGATCCTGCAATTTTCAAAACAATTCGAAACTAAAAAACTTTAAGCCTTATTGAAGAAAACATCTGTGGACCAACGGAATATAGTTACAATTATGGAAATCTAATGATAATATTTATTTGCAGAATGAAAACCTTTAACATTTATTTTTCGGAAAACGGTTGTTAAAGGAAATCAATAAAAATGCTAGGAATCACCTGCGTTAATCACAGACATCGGAAAAGCTCCAAGGGAAATTGTTTAGGCGAAAAACAGAAAGTGTCGAAATTTTTGGCGGTAAGTTTAAGAATAAGGAAGTACTTCCTATTCTTTTATATAGAAAAGATAAGAGTGCAATCCAGATCACATTTAATTTTCCATATCCCAAGATTCAAATAATATTTAATAGTTCTAAAAATTAGAGTCTTATAATTGACTACCTATTCCAATTAATAGGATGAGTCTTTATAGAGAGCAATTTGCATGTTGCTTTTTTGAATTTTAGTCTGCAAGGAGCAAGATATTTATTTCTCGATAAAAAAATAATTTTTAAAATAACAATATACATTAACAAGAGATAAATGAAAAGTTGTAGGATTGAAAACTAGCAGCTACTTTAGATCGCAAAAATTCATCTCTCAAGTTCTCTCTCTGTTTGGTCAGACGATAGTTTTTTTGCGCTACTCCTAGATATTAATGCCATTTAGTAACAAACTATATCGCTTCATTTCTTGTCAAAACTTAAAACTAATTTATCTTTAAAAGTAAATCAATGAAATGTTTGACTGGTAATCCCTAACTTAACAGTAATTTATTATAGCCGGAACATCTTTTTTTTTTTAATACAAAAAAACGATATTTAATGTTCACAAGTAACATTCTGCTTCATCTGTTT
>JAFIDM010000003.1:51414651-51424663 GCA_023159025.1 Thereuonema tuberculata
TTTTTTTATATTTCATTTATAATAGAGTAGTAACTACATTGGAGACTAATTTCAGGCTGAAGGTGAACTTATGTGTTTTAATTTCTTATTTGCTACAATAGACAATCAAAAAGTTAGTTGCACTCGCATGAAAAAAACATTGAATGGGACATATGGGTTATTCTTTTATTTATTTGAAAGTACAAGAGATACTTTGCTACGTAATCACCAAGTTTATTTAAGCATTTATTGTACCGTGGCACGAGGTTTGCTATAACTTCTGCGAAAAATTCCAGTCCAACCTGCGATAACCATTCTCTCTCGTCGCATTTTGGAATTCCCGATTGGAATGATATCGTCGCTTCACAAGGCTCTCTTGTTTTGGGACCGAACACATGGAAATCACAAGGCGAAAGGTCAGGACTGTAGGAAGGGTGTTCCCATGCCTCCTATTTGAAATTTTCCAGGAGGATCTTGGAAAATTTCGTCGTCGCGCCTGAAATCAGTATCTGCCAGTAATCATCTTCAATATTCATAAGCCCATTTTTTTGATCGATCGTCTAGCGCAAAATTGCATTGTCACCAAACACTTCAAGCAATTGGCGATAAATTTCAGTGGCGTTACATTTTTTTGTCACTGCGCGGACTTCCAATTTGGACGTTACTTGCAACGACCGACAACAGAAGAACTACTGGTAACACGTGGTAACCATTACTACGACTTTACAAACATTGTTCCCACCAGCTTATGTAATAACATCTCTGTTAGACATAAAGTTCTGGGCGAATGTAACTAACTTTTTCATTCATCCTCGTATTTATTGTTTAATATATAATTTTTTAAATAAATAAAGTTATTTTTTAGTATAGCATTAAGACTTAAAATATTTGAAAGGACAATAAATTAAAAACCAAAAACGAAAAAGAAACTAAAAAAGATTTTGCAATGAAGAAAAATATTAAATTATTTCTTTCTAATATAAAAGTCACTTAAAACTTAAACGTAGCATTGGTACTCTGATAATAAATAAAAAAATAATTATATTAAGTTTCGTGGTTCATAGTAATAAAGAAATATCAGTTAAGGGTTTTTGATCACGTGGTTTTAAAATGTAGATTTGTTTTTCGAGATTTTGTTTAATTTTAATATTCATTATTATACGAATGATCTATGCAAAGTATTTTGGATAATGCATTTTATGTTTAAGACTGAATAGCACTTTGTGTATAGTGTGGTATGGTTATAGAAAGAGTTAGGATTATCAAAGAAAAAAAAAAAATCTGTGTTTTGGCTAAAGGAAATATCCCTGTGAGTTTATTGAATGCCAGTAACTGATAACAGCTGTGCAGTTTGAAAACATTAATTAACCAACATGCATATCACTGAATCAGAGAGAAACGGTTATGTATGTGGATCTTTTCGTTTTGAAAGATAACGTTATCAGTTAAGTGAAATTCAACTGAAGAAGAAAAATAAAAAGCGGCTTTTAGCTTTTAATAACTATGCTGAGAAGCGGAAAATTCAGGAATTGGAAGTTTTGAAGAAGAGTCCATTCAAACGTCATTTCTTAATTAAGTTGGTTCCGTTCAGTTGGTCATGCAACAAAGAAAAGCATCAGCCAAGATTATCGATTTATTTGCGATTTTTTTCTTCCCGTAAATATCGATCTGTGTTCCGAAATTTAACTAAAATTTATTTCTAAAAAAATGTAAGGATGGAAGATTTTTAATCTGTATGGAAACAAGTTCTTTTCTGGATTTAAAATGTGAAATTGGATTTTTCAAATATCTTCTTTAAAGTAACATCCTTTACATATCTGTTAAGTCAACTTAGGGATTTTGGGTAGAGATATTGGAGAAAACGAAATTTATTGTTCAAATAAAAATAGTAACCAAATGTTTATCTTTCTTCAGCCTGAGATCCTTCTGGTATTCTGTATCCAAGGAAATCGAGGATAACTACTTTCGTTTGCATGCGAAATGTTCCCTTTCAAAGAATTGTCTGGAAATTGATTAAAAGTTAAAATTAATAATAATAATAATAATAAAATAGAGATATTTTAAAAGTAAATTCTGTTACATCGATTTCTTGAAAGTCACTGGCAGATATGACGGTGACCCTCACTTATGATCTGGCCTCTCTGGTTCTTTTATCGGGGAGGCGGGGTTGGGCTGAAGAGTCCGATGAATGACGAAACGGCCGTTCCCAACTACTTCCCTATAATCGAACACGAGAGGCAATTTCAATTTATGCAGGTGCTGCCTTGTTTTCTCGCTTTTTAAGTATTAAACAATACAATTATTGACAAATAATTTTAAATTCTAGGTTTGATTTTTATAAATGTTGTAATTTAGATAATTAATGATTTTTTTACAAGTCTCATATTACATACGAATTATTAAATTTAATGTTGCGAAATAACTTCAGAATTTGATGATTTTTCAATATTAAATGAATGCTAAAAAGCATTTTTAAGTTATAAATCCGAAGAAAAATTAAATAATAGTGAAAGTTCGTGTGTTATTGGTTGTATTTAGATTTTTCACCTAAAGATTAACAATCATTAAGTGTAGGTTTCATTAGTGGTACTTTACGTTAATTGGAATGACAGATAAGGCAACTTACGTCTGTTAATTTACTGCCATACAATGCTCTATTGCTGTACATCCTTCTTCGAATACAGGATGATTCGAAATTTATAGAATAAACTTTAATGGTGGTACGACACACTAAAACAAACATTTTTTGGCAAACAATGTATGTCCGCAATGTTACGTGTATTTACGCGGGAGAGGGCGCTGTTTGGTCGTTTACCGCCCAAAAATTGAGAGAGGTTCGTTGCTAGTAGCGTGTGGATTTGAGTTTGCTCACACATGAGCATTGTGCACATTAAACACTCCCTCACATTTCATCTGTGAGGAGAACATGTGCTGGAAAACCCGGTTGCACTGCACACTCTGCGGCATAAACCAGTGGCAGAGGTTTACGCGCGGAGGATAATCCTCAGCTTTCAATGCGTGAATTTTCTGTAAACGGAATGAATTGGTGCAAAATTCTCCATACTGTGGTTTGTTCACATCTACGCTACGTGCTTGTGTCGGGACGTTCCTCAACCTCTCATTGAATGTAAACGCGACATTTGCGAACATACATTATTTGACAAAAAAAATACTTGTTTTAGTGTGTCCTTAAAGTTTGTTCTTTGAATTGAGAATCATCGTGTATAATGATATTACATGGTTAAGAATATCGAAGCTTAACGTGTAAGGAATGATCCAGTTAAGGCAGTAATTAAATGCAGCTTCTCCAGCCCACAGTCAAGCGCTGTACCACTTGAGCCCACTCCAATTACCATTCCAGACATTTATTTAAAAATGTTGTTTTTTTGTTTTGTTTGTTTATGTTCACCAATTAACAAACTGAATAAAAAAAATATATTTTCCTCGAAGACTTTCTCGCTACTTTATAACAATGTCAATCAATAGAATGGAAAATATCGTCCAATTATTCATTTGGATTTAAAAGACCACAACTAAACGTCAACCATCTCTTTGATGGTTCGTCAACCATCTCTTTGATGGTTTTAATTATAACAATTTCTCGACACAACAGACATTCAACTGAATAAATAGAACACGCAATACCGTATGTGAATATTTCAAGAAACTCAGCACCACCAAAAACCTTTTCCTACGTTCAGCAGGCAAAAAGGAAATAAACTAAGAAAAAGAAATTCCAAATGGGAATACCAAACAAAAGCAAAAGCTAAATCAAATCATTTTACGTGCTGTGAAAAATGCTTAAAAAGCGAGAAATCAAAGACAAAACCCCAATTAATTTCTTGCCTTTCTTGCTTTTGAGAGGTCGCTGGCAGATGTGACGGTGACCCTCACTTATGTTCTGGCCTCTCTGGTTCTTTTATCGGGGAAGGCGGGATTGGGCTGAAGAGTCCGACGAAGGACGAAACGGCCGTTCCCAACTTCTTCCCTATAATCGAACAAGAGAGGCAATTTCAATTTATTCAGGTGCTGCATTTGATTTCTCGCTTTTTAAGCACTTTTTCGCAGCACGTAAAATGATTTGATGTATTGTTTAATATTTTAACTAAATACGCCTACATATTTGGGAAATGGACCGACATTTTCAAGCAATGTGTACGAAATATATACAGAATATTTACTAAAAATATTAGAAATAATTATTAATGACAAAGAATTTTACGTTTTAAGTACGTTATAATGCAAGGCTATAATACATTTCTCTACATATTTCGTAATCACTTTTTTTGTCCTTTCCTGTTTTTGCTTATTTTTAAATGTAATATAAAGAAGATTATTTCCTGTGTTACATATATTGGCATCAAGCATCTAACACATTCATACATAAATAAATCGTACATAGCCGTAATGTGTACATCTCTTATGATAATCGTCTGAAGAAATAAAAATCTGAAAACAATGCTATAACAACAAATCCTAAGGCAAATTGGAAAACTTATTAAGAATATCGATAAATTTTCTTGTAAGTTCTGTTGATTATCGAAAGAAACCAAATTAAGAAGAATCAGAATCTTTTATTTTAGAGAGCTTCAGCTTTCCGCAAGAACCATCTGTAGATCCCTTTCAAATAGTGTCCTTTCAAATTGTAAACAGAGAACAAGGATCGATTTCAATCATGAAGTTACTTTATTTACTAACTTAAGCACTGACAGATAATATTTTCTTATTCATTTGTACAGCGTTGCTAAAATTAAAGTATCCCTATTTAGACATGAAAACTGGAATAGCCAGTACATAATGTTTAATACTTCAAATCCGTCCTATCTGACGGAGCTTGAAATCCTTCTGATAAACCTGGTTCTTCAGAAGTTTCCACAACCTGAAGTAGCAAGATTCTTTTTTTGGCGAATAGAACATTAGCCGGGAGATCGAAGCATGGACTGGCTGCCGAAATTCTAATTTCTTAGCGTAACCCAGAGTACAAAACGGGGTGAACTAGCTTTACACCAGCGGAAGTGCATGAAACAAAGAAGAAAAAAGTTGAAATAGCAAACCCCGAGCCGGGATTTGAACTCAGGTTCCGACACAAATCAGCTGCATGGAAGGCAAGTCAGCTTGATCACAAAGCTATGCCGGAATGGTGTAGAAAGGTACGATAATCGGAATGGCCAAGATGTCTGGAAACAATGTCTGATGACCCATTTTTCTATAAAGTGCTGCCTTAGCAATCTTTGGACACAACGATAAACATGGACACAACATGAGAGAAGTCCACTCGTTTTCGACCTCTACCTGTTGAACGTCAAGATGTCCCGTCGGTTCAAATTTTGCAAATCATTCTGCGGACAAAACAAACAAGACATATGTCTACGTCTGACAAGCTTCTGACGCCGGAATTCTCTGAAAGCCGCAGCTGCATAGCTGCTGTTCTGATAGCGCTTTTCCCTGCGAAGTTGTTGGTCTCTTCAAAATCCTACAGATGCTTTTATACAGCTGTGTAGTAAACATTATGCAAATAACTTAAGTTATTATCACAGCGCCATCTGGTGACAAATTTTGTAATTTTTTTTTTTCAATAAATGACGGACGCAACCTTTGAAGTACCTGTTGTCCAAATTTCTCTTCATTCAGAGTCCTCGTCCATGAGCCTTCTGGGTAGAGATGTCTTAATTTTAACAACCCTGTATTTTATGATCAAAATATTGGTATTAAAATAGTTTCCGGTTTATTTGATTTTCATGAAGTCTCTTACACATAATGGATCAAGCACATCTAAGGTAAATTGTGCGCATTCCTAACTACTGACGTATACAACCTTATCGTTCAAATATTGATTTCTTAAAGAAAGGCTCAATTAAGTAGAAAACAAATTCTAATGCAAAATAAAATCGCATAACAACCTCATTAAAGAAATAAACATTAAATATTATTATTAAATAATATAATGGAAAAAATGGTAATAAATTTGTTTGGGCAGTTGAAGTTTCTTATATCAACTGCGCCACCCAATAACGTGTTAAAACCACCCACGGGAAAACAGTATCGTTAAAGCAGCTTCCAAGGTAAACGGAGCTTAGCAGGTGTTGATTTTTTGTCATAACTTGCTTGTCTTGTAGTCATCAACCTTATTTCATGAAGTCCCAACAGGAATGAACTTGTTTTATTATAACTTTATGACATTGATGTTAGGTTTTTGTCCACAGTCGATTGACGGTACTTATTCTAAATACTTTGTATATTAAAAATTACAGTTTTATTGTGTTAAGGACAGAATAAAGATTTTTATTTCATTATTTGTTTTTGAAACTACTTATTTAGCCTCTCCTTAAATTAATAATATAAATGAAAGAAAGACAGATGAAAACTTTGAATAAAGTGATTATTGTTATCATTTCACCGTTTTTGTTAATTTTTTGCTTCTACGTTCTCATTAGATGATTCGAATGGTCTCAGAAAAAGACAAATTTTGAATTGTTCTAGAAAGACGAAAAGAATAAGTTTCTAATTAATTAAATTTTAATCTAATGAAGTGGTCATTCGATCGAGGCATTCGAAACACATCAAAATCGACCTGTGGTATGTGTGTGTGTGTGTGTGTGTGTGGATGTTATTTAGCGGAAATCATTTTATTTCTAGGTATCCACAACTAGAGGAATGAAGGTTTTCTTAACTGGAATAGAAGATATATATATATATTTGAGAAAGTTAACAACTTTCCCAATAGTTATCCTTCAATAGAAAATTATATTTTGCTGGGAATAGATTGAAGGTGTAAAGATCATCAATGTTTAGTATCTGCAAGTTGAAGTTAAATATTAAAATCAGAATGTTCTAGTTGTTTTAAATATCGGTGCTGTTCAAATGTGCGATTTGATATCCACACGGAATAAGAGAATTTAAATCTAATAACAATATAAATGAAAATTAAAAAGCCAGAGCAAAAAATGTTTTAGAATCAATTTTAAATTAGTTAAATCTGTCTATCGTCATCAATCACTGAACATGATAATCCAATATTATAGATAGAATTTTTAATGGGTGGAAATTATCAAATCTGAATTTCCTACTGATTGTCGTAGAAACAGGACCTTTGTAAGGATCTGGAACGAAATCCGTGTGAAACATTGCTATTAAATTCTATTCATTCAACCCTCAAAGGGAACAGGCTATTTCCCGTAAATGAAGGTGAGTCAAAGTCAGGTTGGCAGTGTGTCGCGGAAGCCTGTACTTCCGCCGCTCCCTTATGTCTTCATGACATACTAACGGGTTTTTTAACCCATTAAATCTTAACATAAGGTAGGTGACCCAAAGGTGGCCAGAGTGCACAAGATGGCCATCTGCTTACATAATATAGTAATACACAAAATAGTCGGTATATGGCACCTGCTACTTGACAGCTGTCGCACATTAGCGCTGGCTACTGAAAACTAAGCCATTTTGACGAGACGTCGGCCATTACTGAGAAGACATTTGTTTTTGAGCATCGTTGTTCTTACTTTCCGGTAAGTAATAAATTAAATTTAATCATGTAAAGTTTTGTTAAATGCAAGTTGTTGTGTATTTTATTAAAGTTCGGTCACTACTCATTCAGGACGTATTGTCACAGTTTAAGAATTTCATGGTAATGACATTGTTTATTTGTGAAAACAATGTGCTGAGATGTATACACAAGGTGGCCCGCCAACCTGACCACCTGACCACAAAATAATTGACATGAGACTGTGCACCCAATCTTTAAGATATGTCGAGGAGTGTGAAGGACTTACAAAAGGTGACAAAAATCAAAGATTTCAAGCGTATTTTTTGCATTTACTCAGATTGAAAGACTTACACAAGGCGACAGAATCAAAAATTTAAGTGTACTTTTTGAAAGACTTTTTTCCTCTATATTTTGTACGCATATTTAGTATTAGGACTTTAAGCATGTAAAACTAGTAGCTTACAAAATACTGAATTTAGTCATAAAGTGTTAAGTGTCCTTTCAACCCCTGGAAAATATAATTTTTAACAAAATAAACATGTGGATCACCTTAGAGAAGGTTCAGGGTGATGATCCCTAGATTTTTTTTTTATATTCCCGCAACCGTTAAATTATAAAAAATCAGCAATGCTACGGCCACCTTTGGGTCACCTACCTTATATAAAGTCCCAGATCTGCAATTCCACGACTCCGTATTCTAAGATTCGTGGCTTGTATGTCCCAATTATCATATATAACCCACAGTATTACGATATTAGTCTACGTTAAAGAAAATGATCAATTTAATAATGATTTCTTAGCAATCACATTAATTCTTCCGTCGTAGAAGTTTCTTCGATAAGGATTGAATTAATTCTATGTTGTTTTCTACCGTGGGGCATTAGTGCAAAATTCACGATTTTAGATGTAACCCAAACACAATGACAAATTCATAATTCGAAACAAAGAGAGCCGCAGGAATTTTTCAATTGGGGTGGGGGTGACCAAAAAATTTGAGCAATATATTTTACACCATAAAAATTCTGTAAATTACCTGAAGTAAAAAAAACCAATAACTTAAATAAACTTGTTAAACTTTATTTGTCCTCGTACGGAGGAAAAAAAATAAATGAATTAATATAATTTGAAAATCCCAGGGGAGGGGTTAGGGCAAATCCCTCTCTTGCCCGAATGTGCGAAAGCCCATGATTCCAATCTCTACAATCCATGGCAAATATTGGGACTGGGGATATATTATTATTAAATGGAAAGTTTTTTTAAACTTCAAATAAAAAAAATAAAAAAAACCGATTAAGAAAAGCTAGATCGATTCTAATTTTTAAAGTTGAAATTTACTTGATCTTTTAGTGCAGTCAATTTTAATAGCAAAAATAAAACAGATTTTTTTTCCTCTCTCGAGAAGATGCACGGATTAGAGGGAGATGTAATGGCGCAGATCTTTTAAGAAAACCTATTTAGATTTTGTATATTGTTAAGATTAAATTATTATGAACTGTTTTGCATATGAGAGTTGATAAGAAAATGTTGGTTATGATTTAGAACAGACTTCTATTTAGTATTTCGTTACTCATTACTAACAGCTTTCTTTACTTCGTTTCACGTTTAAATTTGTTGATTTGGAGGAACCTACATTGTTTTTCCTAATAAGACATCAATAGAATTCAACAGTCTCTTTCAGTTACTCAATTTTACACTTGAGTCCAAACAGTATAGCTTTGTCCTTGTTGTTAGTTATCGGAAATACAATGATTTAGATCAACCTATTTTATTTATTGTTTCAAATTAATTCTGGTTTTTTTAGTTTTGTTTTTTTTAAATTGATTGTCCTTTTTTTCAACAACAAGTGAACTTTGGAAAGGATTTACAATCTGGTGGAAAGATCTCACCTTCACTTAAGATAGTATATCCAACTAACAAAGGAGATAAGTTTCTCTAACACTGCATACTTCACTCCTAATAATTTGCTGTTCATTTCGAAGGTAGAAAGTGTAGAGATTGTGAGATGTGTTATTTATCTTTCAGTTTTTAATTATATGTGTAAAACCTAAACTTTTTTATATATAGGCCTAACTGACCAAACATATCAAAAATTGCAAAGAATTAAATTGAGCAAATTTGTAGTTCACTGCTAGAGTCCGTCGTAGTTTGTTTCGAAACCATTACTGTTTGTTTTAGTTTTTCATTTTTTTAAATAGAAAATGCACTTGCAAGATTTTCGAAGAGCAGCAATTAGATTTTTCTTTAGTTGCAAACTAAATAAAATAATTATATCTATTATAATTGCTGATTTGATGCATAAAAAAAGACGTCTCTACTAAGAGAAACAAGAAAAATTTCCAAGAAATTTGTTCCAAGAGATTTGGTTGACATTTTTTTTCATAACATTTATTACGTTACAATTAATCCAAATTTGCCAGGTTACATAAATTCTTCGTCTGTCCATAGTAAGAAGTCGTAGCGTGAAACTATTGCTGGATAGTTCTGGATAGTTCTGGATAGTTTCTCATTCATTTTAATTTTAGTCTGCAAAAACAAAAAGTTCATTGTAATCTA
>JAFIDM010000003.1:51427813-51440386 GCA_023159025.1 Thereuonema tuberculata
TTTCAATGTTAGCGGTCGGCCAGGAAAGCTCAATCTATAAGCTACGTTGCATTCTGGGAGGATCTTCATTCACCGTAGGGACTGTAATGTCATTACTAGATACCTAGCAATGGTCTCCTAAAATGAGACGAACTACAGAAAGGAACATCTGAGGTTATTCACGCCGAGCTTTTGTTTAAATTTGGCCTCACCCTCCTTTCAATAATTTCCGCCCGGAAATATTAAACTACGGAAAAACTTGTTGCTTTAAAGACATTTTATGTCCATTTTATGATCAACAAGCTCAACGGAAATGAAAAAACGTCAGTGAATTTTATTTTTACAGTGAATTTTTGAACAAAATTAAATAATGGTAAAATTAACAACAGACATTAAAATCGCAATTAGGGATTTATTTAAAAAATGTTTTAAAGATGAATATTTAATGCCCTTAATAACTTCATTTGAATGAAGACCACGTCCTATGGCGATGTCGGAATCCTCAGCGTCTTCTCATCCGTAATAATTTCAGGATTTTTCTATCACGAAGACATATATCGTGCCCTTGCCCGGACAATTGTATACTTAAATTTTAAACTATTATTGTAGCTTTGCTCAAAAGATGCGTCTTTGAGTGGGTTTTTTGCGCTATTTTCAACCTGTTTTTTTATTTTTTATTTTTTTTCTCGGGAGGATCGTATGTTTGTTTGATTTTATCCATTTAATAATTGGTGATTACTGTGATATTATGTTTCTATTGATAAATGTAAGTGTTTTTAGTATTTAATTGGGTTTTCCTTTTCTTCCTCTTTTGTGTTTGGCTGGTTAGTTTCTTTTTTTTTTTTATTACAAGGTCTGTCTTTACAAGTACAACATCTTTACTAGGGAGTAGACCTATATTATCTTGTTTACTTCAGTCGCTCAGTAGTGGCTGCTGAACGCGAAGACCTCTTCAACTTTATTTTTTTTTAACTTAGGACATATGGTGTCTTTTGCAATGTATGGAAATTGATATAATTGTTATTTTCCAAAGATTTTTTTTTTGGGGGGGGGGGAATGGTTTCGATCCATTCATGTACAATACGGTTTCATGTTAAGCCATTGCTTCTTTTTAATATCTACTTGGATCCTATTGATCTGCCTGGTTGTGAGAGCAATGCCTAGGGGAGTTGCGATCTGCGCTGAAACACATTGGTTGAGTCTTTGACGGCCAGTGTGGGAAGGATGCAACTCTACCTTGCACATCCTCCAACTGCTGAATCTTGTAAAAATTGAGAGTTGCGTTATTTTTTAACCCCCCCCCTTTTTATTTCCTACCCCTCTCTTCCCCACCTTTTTTTTTTTTCTTGTTTGCCCTTTGTCTTATGTGTTGTGTTGTTTTGTGCGGACACCAGAAACCTGCTCTGTAGGTATTGGTCTCCTTGTCTTTATGTACGACTTATGTACACATACACAGTCTAGTAAAAACTAATGTGATCTCTCCCATCTCACCTCGTATTTTATGTAACAAGAGTGTAAGGTAAAGTTGGGAGAGATGACACATGAAATGTAACTTCAAGAAGGGGTGTGGGTAGAGTGTTTGTGCTGAATTGATATACGAGATTTTATTGAGGTTTTTCTTCCAATGATATAGCCAGGTTTGTTCTCGAATTTTCGTTGACTTTGGGAATTTTTCTAGTTAACAGCCCTTTTTTAAGGCATCTTTCGCTATAATTCACTGTGTAAACATGTAAATAAAGTAAGTAAGGTTATGTTTCAGTCACTAGGGTCTTGGGTTTCACGTGGTGGAAATGGCGGTGTGTCATCTATCCCAACGCTTGGGGAGAGATGACACACATAAAAAGGGGAGAGATGCCACGTGTTTGGCTGGTATTTTTTATTCTTCTTCTTTTATTTTTGTCTTTCTTTTATTTTATATTCAATACGATATAATTACAATTTGCATAATTTAAAAAAAAAAATTAACCTACAGTTCAGTTCATTAAAGAAGAGCTTTTGATGACGTAATTTCCTTATAGATTGATGTTTCCAGGATGGAACAGCGCCATCTATTGCTAAAAATCCGTAACTGAATCTTATAAACAATACGAAAACATTCTGGTTTTTGTATTTTCTACAGTTACGAAAACTGTATAATAATAATAATAATCAAAATTGAAATAATTAAAAATGTTCCACACTATACCCCTTGCTTGGCTATGCAAAGTTTGTCCTTTCTTGGTCAAAAATACCATTATTCAACTTGGTTGTTGACTTCACCATAGGCTACGCCTTTCTGATTCATTTTTTCGAGGGTGGCAGGTTAGGGCTGATGATCCCGTAGAAGGGTGAAACAGCTGTTCCCTAATCCACCCCGTAAAATGAATCGGAAAAGGCAATTGTTTTGTTTATTCTGTGCTGGGCTTAACAGACATTTTCATTGATTTTAGTGCTTCATTTCATATGTTTTACAAAAATAAAGTAGTAGCTTGATTTACGCAGGTCTCTTACTCATATACCATGAGGCCATCTATCCCCTACTACCCGTGTCATCTCTCCCATAGGTATGGGAGAGATGACTCAATGTCAAAAAATTTTTAAAATTCTAAAAATAAGAAACAGCATTAAAAACATAAAAAAATAACGTAAATATGAAAGCAAAGGATAAATCAACAGTTTACATCTTTCAAACATTTAAAAAATAAGGTTTTTAATATTTTACGTGAAAAATTCGAATTGTGTGTCATCTCTCCCAACTTTACCTTATATGATATTGATATTGATATGTTTAATATCATAAGTTTGCTAGTATTATGATACTGAATGCATGTTATATGTTGTCCATTCAATATAGGTTGTCGAAGGATAGATGCTTTTAACAAATTTCGATAAAAGATGTGACTATTGGTACCTTTGAAGATTGGAGTCATGCAGGAAAGTTGCAACATTTCGTCTTGTTCTTGGATTGCTGCAGTTACAATGTTCAAAAAGGGTGGAATTAGTAATCAACGGCGCAGTAATAGCTGGGACAAAAGTCTTCACCCACACCTCATTAGCGGTCGAAGTAAATGAAGCTTATCCAGTTTCCTGAAAGCTATGGAACTTCTGCCCAAGGACAAAAGATCTACAACTTGGGGAAGAATGGTGATGTTTTCCAGACAGCAATCTAAGGTCACCCTTTTACAAAGATTTCTGAAGTAGTCGTTCAAAAATTACTCATACAATTCGCATTTGAGATGAGTCAAAAAATTATGAAAGACTTAAAAAACTGCTAACTATACCGTTTTGAAGGCGGTAGAGGTTACACGGAATGCTAGGAAGAGGAATAATCTTGTTATTATGGTAGAGCAGAAAGTCACGATACAATGTGATATAAGGTGTAAGGTATATTTTGGTATAAGCGAAATTTTTTTTTTTGTTGAATTCTTATACCGAAGAACAATAGTGACTGCTTCGAAAAACCATACATTACATGGCAAAAACCAAACGATACAACATACCATGTCATGGCGACTGTCCTTCCGGATGGGGATAGGTTTGAAACTTGCTCCAGAATGGCTCGCTGATGATTTCTAGATGTTTCCGTGGGCGAAGCTGCATTTGAATTCCAATGAGCTTATCTGCGATTATATCGATCTATAGACCCGGCGTTTATATTCTCAGTAGGATCAGTCTATAAACATCGAATTTGACACACCTCATGCAACAGTCAAAGATCATACAAAGTACCGGCAGCGGCAGTTCTAAGAGCAGTATCAGGTTGGCTGAAACGTATCAAGTATTAAGAGGATGGTCATAATATTTTGATTGGACAGTGTAGCGTTCCATGAGATTTTCAACCAGGAAAGCTGTGGCATACATCTATTTTGAAAAGTAAAAATAAAAAAAATACAAAAGTAATAAAGATGTTGAATACTGTAAGACCCAAATAAGATTTACCGAAATATTTTTGATAATATATGATTTTTTTTGATTTTTTTTTAATTATCAAAAAAGAATTTCAAGTATTTCCGGGCATTTTTATTATTAAAAAAAAAACGGAGACTCGGAATGAGAATGAGATGCTTGGTAATTTAATTAGAGACGACATTCATCAACATAAAGATGATAGATTGGAAGATGCTTTTAAAAAAATACCCAAAAAATAAAACAATTAACAGAGATGAGTTCAGATGTATTAAAATCGGATGTTGGACTAAAAAAATAAGTAAATCAAAATTCAAAAGTAAAATCGACTGAATTTTGTTTTTTTTGTCTTTTACAGTATACATTTAAAGTTATCATTAACGAAAGATGAAAATGAAACACAAATAGATTTCAATGAAAGTCAAATATTCAATAATAATAAAAAAAACACTTGAAAGATCAAATATTTTAGTGCCGTAATTACTATAAAATAAGAAAGAATCTGAATTCAATTGTCCCTGAAATTAAAAATTAATTTTTTTTTTGTATTTTTTTTCGACGTTATGGAATTCTGAACTCAAATGTTCTGGAATAACTGAAATAACTAAATAACTGAAGCGTAATTCTTGAAATAAATATCCATTCGAGTTTGGATTTTCGGAAAGTTTTTCATCTCTACTACGGAAGCAGCCGTTTTGAAAACTGACCTCATCGGTAACATCCAACATCCAAATAGCTTGATAAAAATAGGGGGAAAAAAAATTACCAAACTGATCAAAAAAGGCAGTTTAAGTGACGAAGGACTTTAAAAGATTGGCTTTTTTTTTAACGGAAAAATAGCCATTGAATGCTTAGAGAAATGATGGTTTTATCATCAGGAGATTGTTAATATTTTCTTTCGTTTCAATTAACTCTCCAGTGTTTATACTTTAAAATGGTGACGAATATTGTTTTAACTCTTATACAGTTCAGCTTTTCGAATCACTATATACTGAGTTTGTTAAGTAACTAACTACGTAAGAAGAAGAGTGATTTTTCTATAAACAGCAATTCAAAAGAAATTATTTTGATAAAAAGGAAAAAAAATTGACGACATTATAAAGGAAATATCTGTTGTAGGTATCCCAAAACATACATCAATCCTTCTAACATTAGGAAAAAAAATGCAAAATAGATTGAATCAGGATTCTAGAAAAAAACTAAGGTCATTTTAGCAAACTCAGAGTCCCTTTTTAGAAAGAACTAAGCGCAAAAAGCTATTAAATTATATAAGCTTTAGAAATGCTAAACTACTTTTGTAGATTAACCTTTTTATAAAATCGTGTCGTATTATTTTACTGTCAAAAAAGGTACTGTACCGGAACACCGTTCCGATGTGTTCCGCCCGAAAAAAGCCCTAGATTGTGTAGAACACAATTCATTATTATTATTGGGAACCCAAAAAATGACTGCAAAATCAAAAAATAATCAACAGTATGTTCATATGAGCCCAATTCTACAAAAAGCAGATAAATGGGTATTAATCCAATACTTGCTGAACATCTTACTTCCTGCAATTTAGCTGTGATGGAAATTTTCTACTAACTACACTAAGAAACTTATAGTACTACATAAGATTTAATTGTATTCTAGCATTGAATGTTTGCTTATAACTTATTTTCTTTAGAGTCCTTACTCGATGGAATTAAGTTTAGTTTATTTTCTTAAGTTTTTTAGTAAACAGTGCAGGGCCGTAGCTACCACCGGGGCACCGGGGCAGTGCCCCGGGGCCTCCAAGCAAAGGGAGCCCCCGAACGAAGGGGAATTTTTTTTTTTACGAAACCATAATCACTTGTTGCCCCGAGGCCCCAATCCTCTCGTTACGCTACTGATACAGTGAATACTTTTCAATTCAAACATATATCCAAATATTGATTTAATGAAAACGAATGTACGTTTTATTCTTGTGTTAAGAAGAATCTGTAGATGTGTATTATTTATAACATATTAAAGTATTATTTAATCATACTTCATTTTGAACTAACTTTCAGTTCTATTTATATTTCTATAAAACAATTCCATATCTATGTGACAAAGATTGGAGTAGCTTTAAATTCTGTATAATTATGAAATTTTACACTTTTGTACGAGGAGTAATCAGATTTGATTTCAGGCAATAAATGGATTAATCCCCATTGGTTTGAGAAATTTTATAATCAAATGATGGACTTTCAACAGAAGCGAACCTAATGAACCAACAGGAGGTAATGCAATATTTCCACTTTACTTATTGCACTGCTTCAATTGAGGCTTAAATGAGAATCAATTGAATTGAATCATTCTCTGTGGTTTAGTGAAAACCACCAGCTGTAGATGACCAACGAGACACTACCTCAGATTGATTCAGAGTAGAATACGACATCAAAGAAAGGAATTCATTATTTATGAAACTATTATTTATGTAGTCAAGTAGATTTTTTTTTATACAACTTGTCAGTAGGTTGTAAGTGGTTTTACTCTTCCTTGTTGATGATCGAGAAGAATCTAATTTTCCTTTTGGAAGTAGTTAAAAAATAATCTTATATTTCTTCAAAAAAACAAAAAACAGAAACATTTATTAGTGGGACAGTAAAAAATAAGAAAAATATACCGGTAGTTAAAAATTTGTTTAAAATCTTGAACTGCAAAATATCGAAAGATGCTAATTTATGAACATTTATTAAAATTAAATTGGACCTTTTCATTTGCATTTTTCTGTGTGCATTATTAAATAGTAATACTTTTATCATATTTTATCTTTAATACTATTTTTTTAAATTTATTACATTTGTGAAATTGCTTCCATTTTTGACAAAAAAATTGTTGACAAGAAACGTTTTAGAAGGTATTCTTCTAAATGGATGAAATTTATTTCATTAGCCTTCGTAATGAAGTACTTCTAAACAACTACGGCAAGCAGTTGATTTACATTTCTTAATTCAATTTTATTTTTGTTGTCAGCTTTAGCGCTGTGTTTTTATTAACTATTTTAAGTGAATAAGCCTTATTAAATCGGAGATTCGTAATCTTAAATAATATCTAAAGTAAGTGACTTTTCCCAAAAGTAAAGGATTACGTCTATTTTTATATAATAGGAATTTTTATCCTTAGGACAAAAAAAAAGAAGCTTATCGAAATACTTATACACAATTTAGACGCCATTTATCAGATAAGTAAGCCTTTTTTTTTTCCTTCATCTTCCTTTTTCTTTTCGTGAAGAGGAAATTCTAATTTCAAACCAGGTTGATATGGGGATTCGATTTTTCCGCCATTTTCATGTGAAAAACTTTTTCAGGAACAAATAGAAAAAAAGGACGAGGAGGAGGTTGGTAGGACAGATGGCATTGGTATTCACCAAATTACTGCTTTTTTATTAGTTCGCATAATAATGATAAAAATAAAACCATCCGGGACAGCAATGAGCCACTGCCTTTCCAACCTCGTATGTATGTAATAAACACTGGGCCCTCACCGTCTGTCGAGTTTAATAAGAGCCAAAACGACCGCTTTGCACTCTGCCGGAATTTTATTTATTTTGTCGATACTAAATCGATTTCATTTGCCTCGAAGACAACTGGGAACTTCTTCTTTTCTCATAGAGAACCACATCGACTCCGAGATAATGCTTTTGAATAATCAAACTTTACGACGACCATCATTTTAGTTGTTTAATAACTCCTTTCTTGTGCAATTACTTCATCTTATGGTGGAAACACTTTCAAAAGATACAGAGAAATAAGTCGTTTTTTTCTCTATTACTAGCATATGATTTACCAGTTGTATAATTTTAAATGTCGTATTATTTAAAAATAAAGATTTTTTTAAGAATATAAAGTAATTACAAAAAAATAAAATAGTTATTTTCGTTTTTAGAAGTGCAATTTTCCAGTTAACGTTAAAATATATTATTCTTCCCGCGTGAAGAAAGTTTAACGAATAATGAACTTGCTTCACTGATATTTAGAACGAGAACTTTGGTTAAAAGATGATATTTGAAGTAGATACAGTGTCAGACAAATTGAGATAGTTGATCTTTTTCCTTTGCAAACATTTTTTTTTTCGTTATTTAATTGATTTGTTTTTTTAATTAACTTCTGTCAAATGAATTTACTAATCATTTTCTTTCACTCAAAGTAATTATGGGTTTCGTCTTTGTTATTCGTACTATAAGTAGTTCTTTTCAATGGTTCTATGTTGATACTTTGAAAAGAAGACTCTTTTAAGATAACTACATGTGAGATTTATTAAGATAATCAAAATATCCGCAAAATATAATTATAATTTAACCTAATACAGCATTATTAGATCTTAAATATCTGTTAGCTAGCGAACAATCAAGATCATAAAAATGCCAAATATTTGTTTATAAGCTGAGGAAGTTCAATAAAATGTCTTTGTAGAATTGAAGACGATACTGAGATTATTATAGAAAAGCTGTGATTATTAGTTGACAGTAAATCTCGAAATCGAATCCAAGTTAATAACAACGCTGGATAATATGAATAATTACTTTTCTCCTTTCAGAAACATCATCTAAGGTAATTGAAACCAATTAACTAGTAATTTCGGCTTCGAAATATTCGAAAAAAAACATCGGCTATTTATTAATACTAACAAAAAGAATTTCGCATTGCAGAATTAAACAGAACTACTGGTAATATTTTGGAATTAAAATCAGATGCTACAAATTTTGTAGTCTTTTTTAGATCAACAAAAATTACATTGAAATCGGATAATAGTTATTTTTTTTTTAATTGTGGCAACAAGATGGTCCTCTTTTTTCGGCATGAAATCAGTTTTGTACCATTTTTATTATTATTATTATTTATTATTTTGAATCCCTTTTCTGATCGCTCTGAATTCTTAGAGCAGTGAAACGTTTTGAGAGTGGACAGTGAAGGAAAAAGGTTAGCGTAGTTGGACTGAAACGCATGACTCAGATTGAAGAGAGATGTCACGTAAAATGACAGGCGTTTATAATAGCATTGAGGGATGGACATTATTGAAGATCAAAAGCGAGATTGCCAGCGCTGAAATTGAATGTCCACATCGACTGAAATCTTTGAAAACTGAATACATTAACCTCTCTTCTATCTTGTAATAACTCTTATCTAAGGAGATCTTTCTTTACTGATTCTGGAAAAGTATTGTTTTTCTTTCCTTTTTTTTTGCTTGTTATTTAGTCTTTTTTTCCAATTAAATCCGCAATTTTTTAATAGTTTACTTTTCTTGGTTTTTCAAAAGGCTCTTTATTTTTTTTAATTTTTAGTATTAAAGAGAATTTATATTTTGATCTATCTTTCATATATTAATTTCAATCATAAGGAAAGATTATAAAAAAAAGATGCTTTTCCCTTTGGAAGGGAAAGTAAATAATAATTACAGAAAAAAAGAGAATATTTCCAATTTCCAGTAGTTCATTCGAACGACGATAAAAAATACATGAAAGCACATTTTGTTTATAATTGAAACTAGAGCCTTAAAAGCCTTAAAGTCCGATATCTCAGCATTACTCGGAAATGACTTCTAGCTGCTGTTTTTTTAATTATTAATTTTGATAAACGTTTGTTTCAAATCATGATTGTACAGGTTTTGTTTTTTTTTATGAGTTTTCAGGAAATTCCAATTTTTTTTTTTATTCTAACATCAATACGACCATACGACAATTGCAGAAAGTTACTAAAAAAATGATATATTACATTCATAGATTGACATCTCACTTTTGGAATCCAACTTTTGTAGTTTATTTTTCAGGAACTGCGAGAAATGTCCTAATTTTACTTGATTCGGGGGGTTCAGAGGTCGATGGTGTTGTCGTCTGTTTTCAATCTAGATTTGGTATTATTAGTAGTAGTCAGCTATTTTCCAATTAATAATATGGAACATCACAGTAAAATGGAGCATCACTTATTATCGATTGTTCTAGAGCCAAAGTAATGTTTGGCAATCACAAGGAAAGGACGGACCTTTGACATTCAACGGATCAACTCCCGAGGCCAAAACGGACCCAAAGGAAAACAATCGACCTTCTGCTAACTAACGATAACTTCTAATTGGCTGTTGTCTCAATAAAAAAAAATATCAGACAACTTTTTTTTTCTTTTTCTATTAAGAAAACTTCTTATTTCAGAGATTCCAATTATACCTTGGAATCGTGAGACAAAAAAAAAAAAGAAAAAAACAACCCGCAAGGAAAAAACAAAAACAAAGCAGTCTGAAATATTGGTCTCTATAAATCAACATTAGCTATAAAAAATGATAAAAGTTGTTAAAAATATCAGATTTAAAAAATTAACCACAAGCACTGTAATTCAACAAAATCGTATGTTCATTAATTTAATAAAATTACAGTATTTCTGTATTTTCATTCATGTTTATAGAGACTGAAATGTTCATAAAGATAACATTCTTTGCAATGTTTTTGGATTTATATGCAAAGAAAGTGATTTTCTCGAAATTTAATATTTAGTTCCATGAATCCTCAACTCTTATCATCTCCTTCAATTTGCAGAGTATTTGCTGGTTCTTTCCACTCTAATAATGGGTGGCTCATCCGATTAGCTTCTAGGAAATCCCATCGCAACCAAACTTCTTGCTAATGCATCGTCTTTCCACCTTGTTCTTGATCTTCCAAGTCTTCTTTTAGGTTCTTTCCTATTCCATATTGTTTTTAAAGTTGTATTACTTTTCATTCTGACATTGATTAGTCCATCTTAATACAGGCTTTGTTATTTACTTCACTGACTAAATATTTAACCATTTTCTTATGGTCCGTATCTTAATCTTATCCTTTGTCTTCTTGACTGATATTGTTTTCTGAATTCGTCTATCCTTTTTCTTCAAATCAATAGTTTCTAGTTTCTCAAAAAGTTTCCTAAATTTTGCCTTGTATTTTCTTGTCAAAGAATGTACCTGAAGCCTTATCTCCTCCAAACCCCACGATGAACTATTTCATGTAGTAGTAATTTCTTATACATGCTCACCAGTCGTTTTGTTTTACCAATATCCAGATAGACGAAGTTCCACCTTGTCAGCAGCTGTTTCTTACGTATTCTTCCTTCCTTCCAAAAAACATCATTTCATCTTCGTTTCACTTATTCCTACTCTGAAATTCATCTGCCCGATCATTTAACCTAATTCTTCTTCGCTATATTTAGCCAAAACAAGATCATTAACATATATGACTTCTTACAACTTTATAATGGTGTTTTTTTCCTACGTATATATTCCGTAACCATTTCAAATACAGTAGGCTTATAAAACTATCCAACTTGAATGCGAAAATGTCTGATATATTAAAGAGAAAGCTGACTTTATCAATTGATCAATTTATCTACTGTCTGTCAATCTTTTTTTATACGTTCATCGGCTTCATATCATCCAAAATAGCGAATCACTTTGTAGCACAGTATCATAAGCTTTTTCAAAATCCAAACCTAAATATCAACTAGATTTCTCTAAATTATCCTTTCGCACATTTGCTTTAGCGAAAATTGTGTCCACCATCAGTTCCTCCCTGAGTATCTCTTCTACAAAGTATTCAAATTAAATTAAAGACAGAAGCCAACACACAGATTAAAGAATAAAAACATTTAACACATTAAAAAAGGAAGTTGTAAAAGTCCAGTTAATCAGGACGAAACATGTCATTAATTCTGTCTTTAATTTAATTTATTTCACACACTTAAAATTTTTCCAAAAGTATTCAAATATTGCTGGAGAAATGTTTTTCTAGAATCTGAGGTCCTATGAAAGGATAATTAAAAAAAGTGTAATGATTTTGATTTAAAAACTAACGTTTCAAGACTTACACAACAAAATATAAAAAAACTCCATACACTTTCATGAAATATTAAGAAATCATCTTCCAGAAAAGCCTATTCGTCTCTTTCAATTCATTTCGCTAGGAAACAATTTCAAGAAAATGCAAATATATTACGGAGGGAGTGCACATTTTTTCTCCCAAAGTGCCAAAGAATGACTAAAGTTGATCTTCTGTACGTTGACATTTTCTAATTTATTAACGAAAAGGTTTTTAATTCCACTAGTCTTTTTTTTATTTTATCATTGTTTTAGCAAAGAAACGAATTATTAACGTAAATTAACGTATTTAGAACACGAATATACTTTTGCAAACTGTAAAATAAATACACTTCTGAATAATCACTGGGTTATGGATATACATAGCATACATATACTTATATAAACATACACATACTTGTATAAATTTTTATAAGGCAATCATGTTTTATTTTTAAGAGTTAAAGGCTCTTTGCAATCAAAAGAAACAAAGGTTTTGATTGTAGTTATTATTTAATATAAAGACATTTCATACCAATTTCACTTTGCAGTTATTTTTATGCTTATTTTTAAACAAACAATTGGTACGTTAATCGAGCTTCGTGTAAATACGAGTGCTGTCTGAAATGACAAAGTTCAAGAACCATGGTACGTAATTTTGAGCAAGAGGATAAAAAGAAAAATGATTCTACATAGCATAGGTCTGGAGGAGGAGTGGACCAAATTAATTACATTTACAAATAATATAAGCTTGGATAAAGGAGCTTTCCGAAAAAAAGTACCTTGAGCTTTCGTCACGAGACATTCGAGAATTACATTACAAAAAAATCCGTGCCGTTATTTTGTCGATATCAATGTTGTGGGGAGGACGATTTCATGGCTAGAATTCTT
>JAFIDM010000003.1:51450386-51484684 GCA_023159025.1 Thereuonema tuberculata
TTTGTGTGTTTGGTCCTTCATATTAATATTAATATCTTTGTTTCTTTCTTTTGTTTTATTCTCTCCCTAACGCCCGGGATTTTGGGACTTGCCTTTAACCTCGACAAGGGCAATAAATGTTAGCTGAAGAATCGTTGCAGGTACACCAAAGGAGGCAGCTCATGTTGTACCCGCAGAAACAGACGAAAGAAGAAAGTAACATCCAAGCTCCACACTGCGCCGGGATTCGAACCCAGGCTCTGACACATCTGTCTCATGAAAGGACGCCGCCTTGATCATAAAACTGTGCCGGAACGGCACGAAAGTCATATGAAAAACATTCATCAGCTAAAAGATAAGACATCTAAAATTACTTGTTACTAGTTTTAATCACTGTATTTATCATCTTTTTAACTGATGTGTGGGTTTTTCAAATTACCTTCATTATTTTACCATCTCTTTTTTATTTGCCGTCCTAGTTCAAGCTTAAAGAGGCTCCTTGGTCTTACGGAAAAAGTATTTGCCTGACAATCATATCAACTGCTTTTAAGTGAAGCAATGTTGAGTATATTATTTTGCGAGAGCTAAATCAAGTTCAGGCGGATGTTACGAACGCGACTGAATCAAATTACTGAATTCAAGTTATTGGATTTAGGTAACCTCCTTGAAGTTAAAATAGGTGAATACATAAAATCCCGGTACATCCATTGGGAAGTGTAGATAGATAATGGCAAGATTTCCATTGAAAGTTCGAATACCATTATATACTTTTCTTTTTTATGTATATAAAGCCTATTTTTAAAAATCTTGAAATAAAATCCGAACTTACTTCAACCAGTAAAAACCATTTGTTACGAACTTGAAAGCATATTTTGTTGTTGGATGTAGAAACAGCGATGACTCGTTGCCAGCATCCAAAGTCTAAAATCCGTGTCATCTTGAAAACAATCATTGTTGTATTCGTTTACCGAAGAAAAGAATTTTCCTACATCGTAAAAAAAATGTTTTTTATAATATTTCATTCCGTCCTCATTAAATTTATTGAGCAAAAAGCAGATTTTTTTTTAAAGACAAATAACACGACTTGCTTATAAATTCAATCTTTTCATTGATTATAAGCTTACGTTTTTAATACATATTAGATACAGAAAATTTGGAAAGAAGAATTTGTTAGACTAATAAGTCAAAAGTTTTAACTAAAAAAGGTTTTTAACTGAATAGCATTTATCAGTCATTTGGAGAGTAGTTCCATGTTGAGTTATTATGCAGTATTTTATTTATGCTATTTTAAAAATTTTGTCCAAATTTGGGCATCAATCTTCCTCATAACTTCCATGAATAGGAGGAATTCGGTTAAAATGAAATTATTCTCCAATTTTCATCGATCAGAAGATCTTTCATGAGTTTCCTATAATTGCCTTGTTTTTTGTTCTAACATCGAGAGACAGTCAGTAATTTTCTAAATTTACTTGAAAAGATTCCAATTCAAAAAGGAATTTGTAATAGTTTCATTCATTATATTCTAAACTTTTTACTCCTCTTCTTTTTTTTCTTTATCTAGAACCATTAGAAAACGCTAGAAACAAGAAATTTGTTAAAAAAGTCGCCTAAACTAAAAAATGAAATTTTTTATTCTAAATCCACGGATTCAGATTTTTCGCCATTCGCAATAACAGGAAACGAAAGCCTATCCATTACTTGAAAATTGGCTACATCTCAGCAATTACCTCAACTATGTCATGCGTCCATTGGTTAAAAATAAAGTTGCCAATGTTCAAAGTGTCGAAACCCCTACCAATTTCATAACAACTCTTTTTTTTCTTTTTCTTTTACTTTTAACTCAAGAAGCTGATGCGTCTGTGATGGTCGTCAGGGACCATCTACCGTCTGACCTTGTGGTTTGTTTATCTCAGATTTTTAAAGCTAAGATTCTTTCAGTTGTCTCTAATCTTCTTTCCATTTTTCTCCATCACCTGCTAGAGATTTATAGCCTTTGTACTTTAAAGGGTTAAACACTGCCAATTCACAGCCGGCACAAGGATTAATTAACGAGGCAACTCTTTACGAGACGCTCATTAATTCATTCATTAACAGAGGAATATGAAATTCCTGGTGGCATTTCTTGGCAAGAGCAGCCACTCGCCAATTAAAACATCATGTCGTTACGCATCATCAGTCTTCGGGTTCCATTTATGCCCCTCCTCCCAATCGCTGTTGAAACACGACGGCGGGAACCGGGACGCCTGGCGTCAGAGGCCAGAAACATTCCAACACCGTCGAGAAGTAGAGCAATTGAACCTTCAATAATTCATGGCACGATTTCTATATATTTTTGGAATTACACTTGTTTAATGAGATCTTGTTCCTGAGAAATAAAGGGTTTTTAATGATATGCCAATCTGCTTTTTGAACTATTCACTTTTCAACTGTTACCCACACTAAGTTAGAAATAATCAGTTAACTAATCATTGACTGAAGGGTGCTTTTGATTAGAAAACAGAAAAGCTTAAATTACTGCAAAACATGCAAAAGAAATAAAAAAAATCGACAGAGCAGTGTTTCAGCGGATCTGTGTGACTTCGTATTATTATAGACAGTTCGGTAATGTACAGTTATTATTAACTTCTTGAAATGTTTGCTTGAGATTTGATTTTCGTGATCGAACGCTTACATTATTCAAAATCTTTTCAAGAAATCTTAATTTTATTCGGTATTTCGCAAACAAGTGTTATCAATTTCTTTGGTGAAATTCCAATTTAAACTTTTGCTTTAGAAATGATCAATTAAGTTTAGTAACAGCATTTCCAAAGAACCATAATATTAGTTGACATTCCAAGGCCTTTGTCTTCTCTTGCTTCAATCGAAATAAATAGTTGTTCAGTTGTTTTTAACAAAAGAAGCAGTTGGAATCTCAATTCGATAAACTTTTTTGATTCATGAAAGTTGACAAAAAATGTCGTGAATCAAATATTGTAATGTATTCTTGTATTAAAAAAAAACAAAACAAACAAACAAATAAAAAAACAAAAAAAAAAAAAACAAAAAGAATGAATGAGTTTGTCTTTCTCGAAAAACTAGCTTTATTTCACAAAGAAAAAATGTTTTTTGTGAAAAAAATGTTCTTAATCTTTGAATTTTCAAGTCCATTCTATGAAAGCGCAATTCAAAAACAATAATATTTTTATTTGTTTTATTCTAAGATGAAATCAGAAAATCTCAACATTGTAAATGAATTGAACGTAACCGAGAAGAAGCAAGAAATTAATATTCAATGACTGTTATCGGTATCCAAGTTTACAACTACTGTATGTTAATATTCTACGTATTCAGTAACTGGGCTCTTGCCATAATATCTATCTTAAATTATTACCACAAAACAATAATCTCCAGTCGATTCACTGTGTGGGAATTGAGGTATAACAGTCGTTCTGACGCTGAAGCACTAATACCTCTAACTGCATTGGTGACATAAATGATGTCACTTAGCCTAGACATAAAAGACAACAGCAAAAACAATGACAAACATAAAAAACAAAACAAGAAATGAAGGGGAAAAAAACGAATGCCCAACAAGCAAAGACAAGGCCTATAAGACAAAAAAGAAAAACTTTCACTCAGGCAAAATAAAGTGGGGATGCGCAAGGTAGAATTGCACCCTTCACCCACTGGCCTCCATAGACCCCATGAGTGGGTTCCAGTACAGTTCGCAATTCCCTTTGGCATTGCTCCCACATTCCTATTATGTAAGTGGAGAGAGGAAAAAAAAAAAGAATCAAAAACTCTCAGAGTCAACAATTGAGTGTAAAAATATATCTAAAATGATGGACTTAAACCCAAAAAGAACAAACAGATAATAAAATAAAAATAAAATGAAAGGATAAGCCCACCATCACCAATAAAAAAAACCTATGGTAATCTATAATACAGTTAAAAAAAGTTATTTACATTAAAATGAAAGTTAGGAAAATCAGAATGCGAGAATAACTAATTAAACAAACAAAATACTACGTACAAATTGAGAATAATATTTAAACATAACCATAACCTTGTCATCAGGGAAAGAAATGCCTTTTTGAATTAAAAATTCCGAAAATTTTCCCTGACCATTATTCTGACACCTCCACAAAATGTAATCAGGATCATCGTCTTCGCCCAAAGAGCAAAGCTCACATTCTGAGATTATCCCCCTTCCAAATTTAAAAAGATACTTATTAAAGCCTTCATGGCCGGTTAAAAACTGATTAGTAATGAAATCTGAAAAGAGGATTTCAGACTAACATTTTTAATATGGCCTGCCTTTATCTGCGTTCTCCCATTGATTCTGCCACGACGTCACTTGCTCATTAATTTAATATCATAAGAAACACTCGTAGGTGCAGGACGAGGGTATGTAATGTCATCCAGAGAGAAGCTCGTTTGGCCTCTCTGTCAGCCTCTTCATTACCCATATCCCCGAATGGCCTTTGACCCAAAATAATTGAATTTTTTTATTCTCTTTCAAAAGGTTATTTAATAAAACGTAAGTGTCTGAAAAAATTAGAATATAAATAATTTGCAACCGAGTGTAAAGCGGATTGAGAATCAGAGATCACAGCGATATTACACTCTTTCAAGGGCCAAAGTCTATGATATGTGGTAAAAGCCTTATGTAACGCACCCAATTCCGCCTGAAAGATTGAGGCTCTGACAGGAAGACGCTCTCTCAAAATCTCTAAGGTATTAACACGTGCGTCCCTGATGAGGACAGAGAAGCCAACTCTACCGTTAATCCTGGATCCATCAGTAAAACTATAAAAATCGAAAGGGAGTTTATTCTCTTCCCAACGTTCTATTTTAAAAGGATGAAGATCAGCCGGATAGATCCAAAATGGAGAAACTCTTTGTTCATAAATATCATCTAAAGACCTCTCGTAAATTACAAGTTCTATATTATTAACCAATCAAAGAATAAATAATGTACTTGTAATTTTCAGATTAGAGATTTGTACTGTTTGAGATTTAAGAATATAGTACCAAAGATTTGGAAATACTATCTCTGAAAAGGTAAAAAGCTAATTAACTTTGAGAGTATTTTATAAAGATAAAGAATTTCACAATTGAGTTGCACCTTCAAAATGCAAGAAGTGACGTGCATGGGCGGATTTAGGTCTTGATATCTGGGGGTGCGAGCTCACCGGAAGGTATGAGATATTTGTATACCAAATTCAAACACCAAAACCCAATTTAAATGGTCCGTTTTTAGGCCTAAAAAGGTAGCCTATTTCTTTTTTCTAACAATAACCCTTTCGTATTTTATAATACAGCTCATTACAATTGTTAAAAGTAACATTTCATTTGTAATATTATTAACCATAATAGACTAATAATGTCACCGCTAGAAAAACATTTTGAGAAATTTTTTGAACTTGACTCGTTTTGTGAAGTTTGTTAATAAAGAACTAAGGAATCTAAAAACATACATAACAAATCTGATTAAGTGAATTTATGAAAAATACAAACTTCTTAAGAAAACATTTGAATCAAAAGACTACTTTTGAGTTATTACTGCTTCATTAATATCTAATGTCTTATTATATTTAATGTTTTGTTGCAAGTTACCTTATTTTCAACCACCTTTCAATAGAAGCAAATTTGCAAGTTTGTCTTAATACATGGCCTTCACAATATCACTTTCTGAAAAACAAAACCATCAAGTCTGATAGACGTTCTTCATTCATCGTCGAACGCAGCCAGTTGTTTATTCTTCGCATAGCTGAAAATGACCGTAATGAAAAATGGCAAAGTAAATGCAATACACATCATCTTATATAAGCTAGGGTAGGTTCTATCATTGATGCTTTCGATCAGAGCTGGAATAACTTTTTTTCAGTTAGGGAGTTTCCAAATTTAGTAAAACATTGTCAGTGTCCTTTTTTTCTCGCATAACGAGATTTGCGATTTGCATTTCCGCTTTCAAGGATTTTACATTAACACTTGCTATGGGATAACTGTTTATGAAGAAAACACTTTTTTCAACATTTAAACGGAAAAACTGTTCACAAGAAGTTGCCAGTTTCAAACTGTCATCTGAAAATCTTTTTTTCATTTCTGCTAACAAAAAGTCAAGAACTGGGTAGTAAAAACTTGTCCGGAAGTTAGCTTTAGCTGTTGCTGCCGACCCTTTCCCATCGGCATTAGGATTTTGGACATTGTCTGAAGGTCTCTGTCCAACTGGCGTAATGACAAGATAGCTGTCAAGTCTACTAGACAGTACCCTCCGCCGTTTGCTGCTTTCCGGTAGGCTCATATTAGTGGATCTACTTTCATCACTACTATCGGTCGGGACAACGCACACTAACACACCTTCGCAGTACTACTGTACAACTCGACTATTTCCCTTCGAAATAGTTGTTCTAGTTACGCGACTCACTTCTCATGTGTTATCGTAGTTTTAACATCTTAAGCTAAATGAAGTTGGATCTAGATTATTTAAGAAATAAAATATTTTTTCAAACAAAATTTATAAAATTATTATAAAACATTTTTATTTATCTGTAAAAAAAATTATCATCCCAAAAATCTGGGGGTGCGGCGCACCCCCTAGCACCCCCCTAAATCCGCCCATGGTGACGTGTTTGCTGCTTTAATCATGTGTTAAGTCTTTTCTTGATTTTGGATTGGATGGATTCTTTTTTTTTCTAATAGGCTGAAACATTCTCCAACTTTTGAGTTTCAAATCTTTATATCTTTTTATCGTTTAGGTAAAATGCAATATTTTGATTCATAATTTATAATGTACATATACTGTCGTAAAAACATCAAGACCATCCACATTATGAAGTGTTTGCACCCTTTAGATAAGACATTCCAGTTAATCTGAAGATATACGACATTTTTTACTATTTAGGCTCGTTAAGAGCTTTATTTTTGTTAAATAGTTATTAATTTTCCTTTATTAAAAATTGTCGTTTTTAGCAAAAGGTAATGATTATTTCAACTCAATGTTACATTATTTCAGTTGTTACCATACCTTTTTTTTTCAATATATAAAAATTTCTTTTCTATTTTCCATATACAGTGAAACCTCCGAATAACGGACAGTCACGGGACCGGAAGTTTCGTCCGTTATTGGGAGGTGTCCGCTATTGGGAAGGACTATCTTTTTTTCATTTTTTTAGCTTATATCATGTCATTTAATGAAAAATTACGTACAATCTTAATTAAATTTCTACAATTACCATTGCGATATGAGAGAATATGAACAATTGCAAATTATGTACTATATTCCTTTTTAAATGAGTGCTAATCCGTTTGTCTTGCTTAAAATAATGACAAAATTAATTACAGTATATAGAAAATTAATTTCTAGTCATCCATTTCATGCCTTAAACGTGTCCAATCCTAAAGTTTAACCGAATTCTCTCGCTTTTTCTTGAAGCAAAACACCTCTTATAGGAATATTCTTTGCATGAGCAGAGCGGAACCATTTTATGACCACTTCGTCGATTTTGCTTGTTTCAGTTTTACGAAACTTCAAATTCTTCGAATTTTCGTTTGAATTCACCATCCACATTTTTCTAATCTCATCTTTGTCCTTCAAAAGTTCACTTATCTGAGTTTTTCCAACTTTAAACCGTTCAGCAAGACAACGCACACTCAGCGTTTTCTTTTTCTTTTTCTTCAAGAACATCAATTTTTTCTTTCAGTGCCAATCTCTTCCTTTCTGCCGTTTTAATTCGCACTAAATTTAATCAGTTTATAGGATAGCTTTATGAGGGATTGACATTTACAAAGCACATGCGGTGAAAAAAAGGACCTCAGATTCCTGCATTGATGTATCAATGGGGGGGGGGGGAAGCGATGTAAATACAACCATGATGTGTTTGTCGAAATGTTAATCAAAAAAAAAATTTTTTTTTACAGTTAAAATAACTATCCGCTATTCGGAGTGTCCGCTATTCGTAGTGGATAACATGGAATGTCTATTTTAAGGGACTGGGACCCGCAATAATGTCCGCTAATTAGAGGTGTCCGCTATTCAGGGTGTCCGTTAAAGGAGGTAACACTGCATTACCTTCTATCTAATAGATTCAGTATAGCTCTCATCATTCTTGACTTGTTTTCTAATGCAGTGGTTCTCAAACTAGGGGAAATGATCGTGAAAGATTTCGCGACTCAGAGAATTGATTGCAGTCGATTATTATTATTATTATTATTAGTTGGTTGGACTGAGCCAGCTGGGTCTTTTTTTTTTTCTTAAAGAGGGAGGTTTGATGTCAGGGGAAGAGGACATATATATATATATATATATATATATATATCCTACAACATGAAAAGGAAAGGGAAATGTAATAAGCAAAACGTTTAGGAATATTAGCTAAATGTTTGGCAAACTTCAAAATTCTGCTAAATATATACACTATGTGATCAAAGAAATCCTGACACCTATTCGAAACCGATGTCGGACACACTCCCCAGACATTGGTATAAGGTGGATCTGCCTTTCTCCTTTATCACAGTCGTGACTCTGCTGGAGAGACTTTCCTTCAGGTGCCTGAACGTCTCTGGAAGGATGTGGGACATTGGGTCTGGATGGAAAATCGACTTTCTAATTCCTCCCATAGATATTCGAGGAGTTTAGATCGGGACTCTCAGGGCAGGCCAGTCCATTTCCGGTACCTTATTGACCACAACCAGTTCCTCACTACCTTGCTTTTTGTGTTGTCATGCTGGTAGAGGTAATGGTCATCATCGAAGCGGTCCTCTAGACAGTACGTAACTGGTCAAAATGTCCTTCTGCATTTACATTGCCATGCAGGGCAGAGTCCATTCCATGTAAAATACCCCACACAGTAATGCCACCTCTCCCAAACTTCAATGTTGGCACTACACATTCTCTTGTTATTTCGTATCAAGTAACAATACACGACTCCCTGTCTTCTTTTATATCGGTACGTGATGTCCTCGTGCCATTTAGGCTTCAGTTCACTATTACAGAAGGGTATCCGGATATTTTTTTTTCTTTCTTTTTCCCCGTTAGAAGCCAAGTAGAAGACCGACCTATTCCCTAAGAAAATGGTAGCCATGCACAAGAAAGAAATATAATGGGAAAGAACGTTTATCACACTTTTAATCAGTAGAAAAATCTGGAAATTTTACATTAGTACATATGGAAATTGGAAAAGTTTTTAATTTCTTCCTTTCATTTGTAACCTAAAATCTCTTAAGATATCGTAACTAAATACTTATGATTTTCTTTCTGTATAGATATTGAAGTAATTCGATAAATTGCATCTGTTGTATATTTGCTCGCTTATCTCGATAGTCAAACTGAATTTCAATTACCTCCGGATATTTTTCATTATTAACAATAAACTGAATAACGAAGGAAAATACAGAACGTATGAAGACGCAAAAGTGTTTAAATACTTTTCCTTAATATAGGAAAAATAATCATAATGAAAAAATGAAGTCAAGCTGGTGGGTTCACACAAGATGGGTTTTCGTTCTTTATTTCGTGGACTTGCAGGGATCAAATAATTATTCTTTCCTTGGTGCATTCCTTTCGGAATTCTTTTTTAATTCTGGAGCAACAGATCGATATGAATCAGTTTCTTTATGATTAAATATCAATTTCATTTTCGTTGCTGCTGTCGACGAGACCAGTAAAAAAAAAAGTTACGTTTAGAATGAAGTAAACATATTTTTTTTTTAGAAATTGCTGCCTTCAAATATTTTATTTGAATTCAAATGCAAGTAATAGGCATTCTTTGAAAACTGTTATTCAATGTGGTGTATGTTAATTTTCTCAACTGATAACCCTCAGTTAACTCTCTATCAAAAAACGAGTAGGTTGGATAAAAAAACAAATAAGAAAATTAAAAAGAATTAGAAATAAAAAATATAATTTAAAATGAATAAATCAGATAAACCAAAGTACTATTTAACTCATTTCATTTTTGATAGGGAAAAAAGCATAAAAAGTAAATATATAAAAGAATAAATTCGCATAACTAACATAGGAAATTACCGGAGGAAAAAGAAATGCGAGAATAATATTTTTAGGATTAAGAAGAAAATTAAAATTAACTGGGTTTATTAGAGGAGAAGGTCCAAATATAGGCTAGGGTCTAAATATGGGCTAGTTGAAGTATTCGGGTATGGGAGGTACTGCCGCGCAGTGGAAATAAAGTGAAAATGTGTCTGAGAAACAAAGAGAAATGAGTGGAACAGTTGGTCATCTTAAGTCAAGTTATTCACGGGTAGTGAGGTAAGTGTCAATCAACCTATTTCATGACACTGAAACATTCATAGGTATGTTTTGGCATTTTTTTAATCAAATTCTATTGAATCAAAAGCTGATTTGTAAAATGCATGACATTACTTGTATATAAACTTGTTCTAGCATATTTTATTTATTGCAAAGAACCACGTGGTAATGGCAAGAACAGATCTTAATGTTTCTTACCAAATGGTCTAAATACAGGCTACCTAAAAAGGTCTAAATATGGACTAGCCCATATTTCGATCTTTTTATTTATTGGGAGCAAAAACACCAATTGATCTTTGATTTGTTCTTTTCAGAATGCCCAGAAATACTTTAAAACATTATCGAAAGGATAAAAGAAAGTTTAGAAACTCAATCTACCTGAAGATGATAGCGACCTAGAAATTCCACAAGGGGAGGGAACTTTGTATCAAATATATTCAGTGTTTTAAGTGGGCCCACAATGATTGTGCAGGTGCTGAACAGGACGTTTATATTTGTGACTTTGGAAATAGACAATTAACATTTAATGTAATTGTTCAGCATTTCTTCACATTTTCTTAAAAAAAATTCGAGTATTATACTAAGTTTTTGTTGGTAGCCCATATTTGGACCACATTTTCAAAAACTAGATTTCTGTAATTTAAAAAAAAAAAAAAAATTGAAGCAATTTTCTTTGTTTTTATTTGTTTTTTTATTTACCTTTTTGTTTATTTGTTTACCTTTTATCATAAAGTAGACTCATTTTCGATATTAAGTAAACTGTTACGATTTAAATGTCTTAATTTTTTCTTGGTGAAATTCATAAAATAAAAGTAGTAGCCCATATTTGAACCTTCTCCTCTACTTTAAAACAAAATTATCATGAAATTCTAATTTTGTGGTAATAAAATTACCACAAAAGGTAAGCTAGCATGCCTAACAGGTTATAGCTAATTATCTTCCAGGATATTTTAAATTTTCTTTCATATTCCTGGCTTAATTACTCCTCAGTTAACCATTGTTCATTAAAAAAAATAATAAAAGCCTCGGTTACGTGGTTTTGTTGTTATATCAGGACATTCATGTTTTCCAGTGCCAAGATCAACATAGAGGTTTGCAAACAGTATTCCCAAGGATTCCAAAGAATTCTCGATCAGATTTTTACTTGTAAACATCCGCATTAACAATCTATTTATATACATAAGAAATTCTCCTTATTGGTTTTTAGTTTTTGACTTATTATCAATATTTCAGCTTTTTTTCATTAATCTTTCTGCTTTAATTTTATTTGTTCAAAAAAAAAAAATTAAAAGTACTTGAAAAGCTCTTATTCTTTTCTTGGCCTTTTCGCCTTTCTAATTTGCTAAAAAACCTTAACTCAAATGTTAATTCAACAAAACATTCTACAGAAAATAGCAAAAATACTGACTGCGAAACAAACAAGGTAATTAATGCTTTTAGACAGTGTCAAAAGCAAAGCGGCTCCATGTTATGCACAATTGTATAAACAAAATAATTAAAAGCAAGAGCATTGAAATGCAAGACCGTTTCTTTATGTTTTACGTAAAGCTGTAAGCTAGGGGCCGCTAATACAATGCTTAGTGCATCATTTGGATATGTTAAAGAATTTATGAAACAATATTAACACTGACGTCCTATTGGCAATTGTTAGTATTGTTATTGATGAAGCATCAGTATTATTACTGTGTTAATTGTTATCATTATTACTAACACTGCTATGGAAAACGTTAATTTGGGGGGTCAGGGAGTGATTTTTTTTTTACGTGATCACCTACTTTATGATGCTGAACACAATAGTGAAGGTTTCATTCTAAAATCCCTAATCATTTGGCCGCTACAGAGTGTGACATACGGTATGACAGACAGACAAAACAAAAGCAAGAGCGGTTCCCTATGTTAATTGTAACATGGGACCGCTAAAAAAAATTGAGACTTCAGTGAAACAAAATGACCGGGAAATTTCAGGCTTCATCTCTACATGGTAAATAAAACAAAGGATAAAACTCACGAGATAATAAAGGTTCAACATTAAAAACACCGGTTGCTACAAAATCCTAGGTAGATAATTACACCTGCGTAACAGATTTTTGATTTATAAGCTTGCAATGCTTTAACCAGAAAGATTTTTCTCTTAGCAGTGAAGTAAGACGATTAAAGAAACTAAATCAAACTATGGTTGCCTGAATTTAGAAAAACAAACAAACAAACATGAAAAGAGGCACCAAGTAAGGAAAAATACTAATTGATCAAAAGTTGTTTTTTTTGGGATAGTAAAAGACAAGAATATTTTTTTTTCTCTTGATTTGAAGAAGATGAGGCTTTTGTTAAAGATCTTACTAAGACACACTGTTTGGAAGACATCGATTGGACAGAAGGATTAATGTAAACTTGATTTTATTTGCGTAGACTGAGAAACTTATGCTTAAAAGAAGGCAAGCGATGAAAGAAGATTGTGAAACTTTTTTTACAAAATATGTTTTGAGAAGTTAATGGCGGTCTCTGTATTGTATGAGTTGATTTTCGAATTAAATTTCAGTAGAATTTAATTTTTTACGGGTTAATTGGCAATTTGATGGTGACAAGTTCCGTTTCTCTTAATTAAGTATTACTTTGAATGTTTTTTTAAGAGAAACTGTCTAATGGGTTTCTTTTGGCTTTCAACCAACGCCTGCTGTGTTTGCAGAGTGAAATCGAATCCAACAACTGTCAGAAGGAAACGCGACCTTTAATACAGTCGCTGCTGCCGACATATTTGTTAAATGACTCTTCATTGGCTGCGTGTGAGTTGTTTTAATGTAGGCAGTGCAAAGGGCATCGGAAAGTTAGTAATCAACTAACAGTTAAATCACAACATAAACTTATGATTTACGATGAATAATTCTTCTTTTAATAATGGGGTTTCGATGAGAAATAGCGTAGTACAAAGAATTTCTTCGTATATTAAAACACAGACAAAACTTGAGGAATGTCTAACTATAAACCTGAAGCCATTCTTTGAAGAGTTTATGGTTTTAAAAAGACCGTAAACTTCAAATTAAAATCGTTCTATTTTTATTACAGGATAAAAACAAAAAAACCTGATTAAATACCTTGAACAACATTAGTTTATTAATTATACTTTATTGAAGAAGTTTAACAATTAGATTAATTCAACCAGAAGTGGAGAGATGTAAATAAAATTTAATTTTTAAGATAATACTTAAACAGAGAGAATATGATTAGATGCTGCTAAAACTTTACGGATGAATTTGGCTACATCTATCTGACTTAAATCATTCTGTTTCGAAACTGCTTAAATTACTTACTTTTATATTAAGTTTTGCAGTGGCTGTATTTCTTAATTATATATATTAGATAATGCAATTTCAACGAGGTAGATGTTTCCTATTATTATTATTATTTTCCGTCCTCTTCACTTCATTCTATTCCTAAATAGATTCTCGACGTGAGATAATTTCGTCTTTCCAATCCTTTCATCATCATTAATCATTAAGCGCTGATTTGAAACCATTAAATCTGGCTAATTGAATCCAAAGATGAACGACGTTTGTTAATGAATACTATTCAATTAATTCAAGAAATAATGAGTGTGTTCATTAGCGCAAATTTATTCCAGTTAACAGAATTATATTTCAATTTGCTTAACCATTAGTTAAAGCGATCGAAAATCGTTTTAGTTCATTTTTATTGGAAATTAAGACTCGGTGTTCGCAAACAAACGAAATTAAGTCACCGCATCACTTGATTTTAGTTTAAATACTCATGTTTGATGTTCTATTATCGAAACTAATGAAATTTACTATTTATCCGCCCCAACTTAATTGAAAAATGACGAACAATGAAGAAGAGAATGATAAAAGATACAAAAGATACATTTAAAAATCTTTTCTAAAAACTAGAATAAAGGATATTTTTTTCCAACTTCGAAAATTATGTTCTATAATTTAAAAATACAAATAAAATGAAAATGAAGATTATTAAGCAGTGTTGTTTTAATATTAAGCATCAACATAATCAACACAAATAAATGTAATAAATGCATAATTCATTTATTGAAAAACGCAAATTTTCGAAGAGAAAAGTTGTTTGTTTCAATAATCTATGTTATGTAGTTCTCACGTAATCTTCCTTAGTTTGTTGTTAAAATACTTTTTTAGTTGTAGGCTTGAAGAAGAAGAGACAATTTTTTTCTCTTCGAAAATTTGCGTTTTTCAATAAATGTATTATGCATTTATTACATTTATTTGTGTTGATTATGTCGATGCTTAATAGTAAAACTTCTAAAAGAGAGGAAGAAGTATGGTGTAAACACTTATAAGTGTTGTTTTAATTTGATATTACAAATGGCTACAAATCACCAACAAAATACTGTTAGTTCTTCAACAATAATTTTACTTGATGGCTTTCAGTTATTACATGAACAGAACCATGAAAACGGATGTATAGATGAGTAATTTAAAGTCTGCACAAATATTACGGAAAAAAAACCCCACTTAAAAACACACAAAATGATTAAAAATTATCTTTAAAACGAGAGTTTCGAACTCTCTTACAGAGTCAGACGTTGACAAAGGACTCTGTAAGAGAATCCGAAACTAGTCCGTTTTTAAAGGTAATTTTTAATCATTTCGTGTGTTTTTAAGTGTTTGGTTTTTCACGGATAAATAAAGTTCGCATTTATGCAATGAGAATTAATAATAGTCTAGACTTAACTTTAATTAGTCTAGACTTAACTAAATATAGGTTACATTTACTATGCTAAGTACTGTAATTAGGAGAAAAAATAATGTGGTTTTTTTTATCTTGATGGAAAGGTATAACCTTCTTTTGATTAGCAATAAATTATTCAGCAAAGACGAGTACAGGAATTTGGAGTAGGAGAGGTTATGATAATATTAACCTCAAACCAACTTCCCCCCCCCCCCCATCTCGGTTCATCCAATGCATCATTGCTTAAATTGATAATATTTTATTACTCCTTAATTTAAAAGGAATTTCAGTTCGGCATATCTACGAATAAATTGCAAACATTTGTCTAACATACAACAAAATTAACGTGCCTAACCATCATCAATTAAAAATGTAGAAACTATACTGGCACTAACCTTAATCTAAAACTTTAAATAACCACGACGTTTCAGAGCTTCATGGATTAAGCCCCCTTTTCAAGTGGAACGAGTCATATTTAACGAAAAACTTTCCTTATCTCCTTATTGTAAAACAGAAATGAATGGCCATACCCATTTTAATAAAATTCCTTTCTGTTTTACAATCTCAGATAAGGAAAGTTTTTCGTTAAATATGACTCGTTCCACTTGAAAAGGGGGCTTAATCCATGAAGCTCTGAAACGTCGTGGTCATTTAAAGTTTTAGATTAAGGTTAGTGCCAGTATAGTTTCTACATTTTTAATTTGTCTAACATTTTGTACCATTTTGCTTGTTGTTAATGTCAGTGAAGAGTGGAGAACTTTCACTCTATTGAGGTACCATGCTAAGGTATCGATTAATACCAGTGTAACAGATTGCGGATGGTAAATGAAAACCGAAAATGGGAAGATTTCAAGAAGAAAAAAATAGAAAGAGAAAAACAGTCAATCACGTGTAAGAGGAAACTCACTGACTTCGATGCTTGTGTTTTCACCTGTTTTTTATCAGTATGGAACATCTGGAACCTAACTAAGTTGTTGTTAGAAAATTAAAGAAGAGGGTTTTTTATTTTCCGGTTCAGCTTCAGTTTTTCCCTGATTAATTAATCAGAAACTGATCCATCTACGTTGAAACTATTCTTAATTCACTTCCACTGACATCACATTTTAAACATACAACGCTTAAGTTTTGAGACAAATAGCAAAACATTTCAATGGTTTATAATCTTAATATATAAAAATGAATGTTTCTTTCTTTGTTTGTCCCGTATGCGTTCCTATACCATTTATCAGATTGCGATGAAACTTGGTGAGTTGTTATACACACAGAGCCGTTTCTAGGTGTTCTGCCACCCTAGGCGAGAACTGAAAAATGCCGCCCCCTCCCTTTCAAATGCCGCCCCCACCAAAAAAAAAAAAACCGAATCCGTCCTTCGGCCGCCCTAGGCGGCCGCCTAGTCTTGCCTAATGGTAGAAACGGCCCTGTGTACACACGCCCGCGAAGGTTTCTGAATTAGTAGAACCATTTTACAATATCTGGTGCGCGAGGTGTTTCACCATGAGTATATTTCTGGTTTCAGCGTTTGCAGTTTCCGATGCGACTCGCATTTGTAATGACCATCAACAAAGCACAGGGACAACACATGGATAGCTGTATGTGGCCTGCTCACGCGTCGGAAAGCCTTCTGATTTATTCGTGTATGCACCAGACGGAAAAACAAAATATTGTGTACCCAAAAGCACTTCAATAAATAGAAGTAAAAACACAAACACTTTCTTTCTTTGAATGGCATTGCAACGCATGCCGGCTATACATATATATTCAATATTCAATTTATATTAGGAAATATTTCCACCAACTTTATGGAAAATAATTTCACAATTTTGTCAGCTCATCAGCGGCTTTGATATGTTCTCTGCCTCGCGGCCTCCAATAATTTCACTGCGCCACTGAATCTAATGAATTCTTGTTGCTACAAATATAGGAAGGAAATTAGGAGTAACCAACACATTATTCTCTTCAATGTTACAAAGTATGAATTATTCAGTCTATTAAATATATATATATATGAGAGAGGACACGACACTATCCTCAAACGACTCTTATAGATCTTTTTAAGAAATTAAAAGATTTCACATAACTTTTTTGCACAATTATCAAAAGACTATAAAATGGTGTTTTAACTATGTTATGTGTGTGTAGTATATCGTCAAATTGTAATTCAACCCGAAATTTGCTATAAAAGAAGGATTGATGGTATCCTGTAGTTCTGCGAATTTTCATTATTTAATTATACTAAATACTTTATTATGCATTGCTACTTTATGTTATTTCTTACCTGCAATTCTGCCAATTGAATGTTGAGAAACTGAGGAAATAATCTTTACCATTAGTCTTATAATAATTCTAATTTTATATGTTCTAAATAAACTTTTAACGCTTTTCTCATTCCTTTCTAACTGCAATAAGTTCCCAACATTTGGAAACTCTGGCTGAGGTTTGTGTGAGAAGTTGACTGACCATTTGAGGACTGTTAGACGCCCCTGACTCAATAAGGAAGCCTTTAATGACTGGAAATTGGCACCAAAATTAATCTCAGTTCACGAAACGTGGGAAATAGTCACCTCACATCGAAAGAATCCAATCTCAAAACAGTCACAGTAAATATAAAACATAACAGAGAAGTATAAGGTTCACTGGAGTTAATATTTTTGGAAATTTTAATTTAAAATGATTACAAATCTGCATTTTTTTTTAACAATATTTTCCTTGGTTTTTGACTAGATTTATCCTGAGCACCTGATTATCAATTTTTGCATCAACGACGCACTGAAGGAGATTTAAAGTTATTTAGCTTCTACTAAAGTCCTGTAAAAATAGTGAGGATAAAAAATAGAAATGTATCAAACGAAAACCGAATGAGAAAAAAGTAATTTCTTGATATTTTAAACAAAACTGACGAAATAATAATATCATTTAAAATTTAAATTCGACGTTGCGAATTTAAATAATTCTCATCTGAAATAATTATTGTGTTTTATCGTTTTACATGAGAAAGATAAATCAAAATCTTTAAAAGCATACTATAAATTCCTGCTCTTTTTTTTCAATTCTCCAATGAGGAGTAAAATAGAGCGAAACTGTAAAATCTAAATCACTTTTACACAGAAAACGGAAACATTCTTAAGATGTCTTTTGAAGTTTTATTCAACAACATCATTATGAAGCTATTTAAGTCAAAAGTTTAGGTATACCGGGTCATTTGAACGATTTCAAAAATTCACTGTAAAAATTGTTTTGTGTAATTGGATTCAGAAACTTTGAAAGTTCTTTTTTTTTCAAGATCTCATAACTGTTCAATATGAGCACCTTTCGTCACATAACAAATGTCAACGCATTACTCATATTCCTCCCAAACGCGAAGTAGTATGGATCTGTCGATTGTGGCATTTGCAGCGGGGAGGGCATCTTCAAGGCGTCCATCCAGATCTATTGGTAAGAGAATTACAACACCGTATCTTTAACTTACTCCCATAAGAAGAAGTCGCAAGGAGTGAGATCCGGGAAAGGGGATGGCCACGTCATCAACTGTTGATCGCAAGAACCTGCACGGCCGATCCACCATTGCGGCAATCATTCGTTGGCATACTGCAGTGAAAATGAGGTAGTGCCCAGTCTTGCTGGAAAATGTATCAATCACTGTCGGTCTCCACTGTGGAAATAGCTATTGAGTTAACATGTCGAGACACAATATGCTTTCTCCTCTCCTGTGGCAGCCGTGTTGTCTATATTACAGTTGACAGCAGAAGTTATGTGTCAACTCGACAGACCCAGCGAGTACTTGGCATTTGGCAGGAATTTGATACCGTGTTCACATTTATCATGTGACGAAAGATGCTCATATTCAACATTATGAGATCTGGAAAAAATAAACCTTCCAAAGTTGCTGTACCCAAATATTCAATTCGTTTATTAAAATATTCAATACCATTTTTACAGTGACTTTTTGAAATAGTTCAAATCATTTTTAACTCATCCTGTATTTTGATTCAATGTTAATACGAATATAAATATTATAAATAGAATATTAAATTTGTAAATCACTTTTGTATTGTTCTTCTTCTACCTATTTTGTATTAGGCCTCGTGTTCAATAGGGCCTCACTCCTTCTCTCGAATGGTCTTCTAACTAATCTTTTCCTTTATTCTAGTAAGTTCTTATTTATTTACTGTATCTATTATTGTTTATTCTTTCAAAATGTTATCTCCATTTTACTCTATAATTTTGTATGTGTTCTGCTGTAGGTTGTTTTTTTAATTCCTTTTAATTCCTTTTAACAGAAAACTTTTCCTGAGGAAAATCTACATAACGATACAATCATTTTTAATTGATCGAAAAGGAAATATCTTGCATTGAGAGGCTTATTTTTCCTATTTAAATATTCTAAGTTATCTGTATCATTGCCATGTCGAGAGAGAAGGAGATTACTAGACAAGGGTTATAACTTCCTCATTTCCGATTCAAAGAAAAAGAAGTAAAAAATGAAATGATCATTTTTTTTTTTTATTTGCTATGATAAAATCATTGAAACATATCTTAAGAAATTACATAATTAATATTTCTTCATTCATTCGATAATTAACATTCATTATCAATCAATTACAATTTTCTTCAATAATAAGAATTTAATACAATACTCTTTCAATTGCTACTTTGTTTAGCTAACTCTAATTAAATTTGACCTTTTTCTAATACTCTATAAATAAAAGAACTCAAAATTAGACAAATACTTATTTTTATTATTATTACTATAATAATATTATTGTAATCATTCAGATAAATCAAATTCAAAACTCTATACACATTAACATTAAAATATATTTAAGATGATTTGAATCGAAGTAAGTAATGGGATTATAAAAATTAACAATAATACAATAAATAAGTACATTAATAATATAGCAGACAACAGAAAAGTAGGTTGTAAATTTGGTAATTATTAGTTCACTTTTGATTTTTTTTTTAAAACGCATTTTTGAAAAAAAAAATCTAGAGAATTTCTTTAAATTTATCTGATAATTTAGAAAGGAAAGTTCTTTGGAAATGAGTTACCCCAAAGCATTGTTTCTTTCAGAGAAGTCATCTGTCATGGAATGACGCTTGTTCTTCGAAGCGTGAAGTTATTGGCACAAAAATTAACACAAGCAACGGTGCCACAGTTTGTGGCGACGACGCAGCTGTCAAATGAAAGTTTCATAAATCATGGATGCATTGCACGGATTACGACAAGTGGAAAGAAAGGTCAGAAGAGAAGAGAAGTGGAGAAAAAGAATAAAAGAGAAACAAAACAAAAGTACGGCGGACGCTGTGACCCTAAACGATACAGATCTACTAAATATGTTCGTCTGTCTTTATTTATTTATTCCATTATTAGGTTTCAGAAGTACAGATTTAAAGAAAGACAATATTAAATTGTTTGCCCTTCTGGCAAATTCGTGAAAAACGACCCGTAATGGTCTCAAAGATGAAAACTCCAGACTGTGACTGTCAATTTCCAATTGTAATAAAAACATACCAACAAAGAGTATGAAGTTTTCTGTTTGTGTCTTGTTTAATTAAGGTTATTTCTAAAACAAAGTATAAAGAAAATAAATGAATTTTCATGTATATACGTTTCTGAAAAAATTAAAAATGTAAATAAAAAACCAACGTAGTATTGTTTAACTGAAAATGGAACTTGTGAATTGTTTATTTTTGTGAATATAAAAAATACAAATACACAACAAATACTCAAGTTATAAGTTACTTTTTCGAGAAAATAAAACGATTTAATTTAATAAAGATTTTTCGGTCGTCAGCTTTGATTGCTTCAGTTGATTTGCAAAAGTGCCAATTTGATACTTGAGTCAAGGATTTTTGAATTCGAAAATTAATTCTGTATTATTTCCTTTCATGGTACAATATGAACGCAAATTATAATCCCACATAATAATGAATCAAATAAACAAATTCACAATTATCAAAATGTACAATTCTACGGATATGTACCGTATATGAAACTCTTGAGATTTGGGATATCTCATTAGACTATTATATGAAAAAGCATTTTTTTTTTAAATTTAACAAAACTTAACTAAAACAAAACTACAGCGGTTTTAATCTTTAAAACTAAATTTATCATCTTGCTGATAACCTAGAGAAAATTTCTATTAATAGTCAACCTAAATCTGTTACAATAAATTCGCACCTTATTTGACACAATGTAAAGTGGCGAAGCACTTTCAATTTTTGGAATTTTTCGGCTATAACTCATCAACGGCTAGTCCGATTTTAATGCAATTTGAACAACTTCATTCATTCTACTTAAGTTTGTGACTTTAATCTTGACCCTAGTCTTAATAATTTAAGAGAATTCAGGTCTCAAACTTCAAATTATGTTTCTGTATTAAAATGCACTTTAAAATTTCATGATTGCTATCTTCAATTTTTTTTAAAAAATTGGATTAAAAATCTCATTATAAAATAAGCTGCATTAATAAAAAAATCGTAAAAATATAGTTTATTTTAAATAACACTGTCAACATAAAAGATCGAAGAATTTTAATTCTTTTTCTTTCAATTTTTTTTTTAATTATTATTTTTTTCAATAATCATACGTATAGTTTATCAAATGTGTGTGTGCATATCCCTCTGGGTGTAACGCAAGAGATCAGAAAGCTGCCCGGTAAGTCTCACATCTACTGCAGCGCAGATGTAATAGGTCGGATGATCCAATTGATGAACGAGACTATCCTGAACAGTTTCTTCTCATTTTCCTGCACGTCACCTCATCAGCTGAGTCTGAAGAAAGGAGCAATTGCGATGCTCCTTCGCAATCTTAATCCAAAGAAAGGACCCTGTAATGGAACACGATTGGTCGTTAAGGAGTGTCATTGCAATTTAATGACGGGCAGAAGTTCTTTCGGAAAGTAACAGAGGTGATATCGTCACTATTCCCTGGATCGATTTTCAACCGAGTTTCGACCATTTGCCATTCAAGGTGAAGAGCCGTCAGTTCTCAGTAAAGCGAACATCAACCCTTCCCATAAAGAAATTCATTTATATTCTTATCAATGCATTCATTTTAGTTTTCTATGCATCGTAATATATACGTAGTATTTACTCTAGTTATAATGTAAAGCTAAATAGTCATTTTCAAATATCTGTCAAAACTGGAAAATTATGTAAGTACACCAATCGTAAGTGGGCCCGGTAGTCGAGTGTTGAGAGCGCTTGGCTGCGGGTTGGAGGTAGCGGGTTCGAATTCCGGCCTCGGCGGAAGGCGGGGATTTTTCCACGCTCCTTTCACCTCCAAACGGGTCCTAGGGTCTACTCAGCCCTCTGTGGAATGGGTACCGCGTTTCTTTCCCGAGAGTTAAAGGCGTGCGGGCTGACCTCCCGACCTCAACTTCGTCCCGTTGGTCACGAAACGCTGGGAGCCGAAACGCTGATTAATAATAAAGATTTCTGACATATTTTGTGAATTCATGATAATGAAATGCGAATACATCCGATGGCTAATAAGAATATCACCTTTTCTATCGTTGCTTACAGTGACTTATTTCTTCTAAAGTATCCTAGGCAGGCTCCATCACATTAATCTCTCGTTATTTCAAATATTCATATTCTCATGGACAAGAAAATTAACTAATAATTAGTTTAGCATCATAAATTACTGTTTTATTTATAATTTTCGATCTCTAGAATTAATATTTCAGTAATTAAAGAATCAACTAAATATTCATAAGAAATCTACACAAAGTTAATTAAAAATTGCTTTAATAAGTAATTCATAGAAATCACTTCGAATTTTTACGATACCTTTGGATTTTTTGTTCTGTGCATTTGATTGAAAAATCAGTAAATATAATTTAGATCTACATTTAGATCTAAAATACTCAAATTAATATTAATTAAGTAGTTGTACTACCTCACAAAATCTTATAATTACGGCAGGCACGTAAGCCTCCCTGCATCGCAACCTATCTCATCTCCATGTTGTAATAACGAAATAATCTGAAAGTTTCGCCAATGCGTCGTGTATCGGCTTAGCATTGCAGTTATGTAGACAGCTCAAGTTATTATTAAAACCTTATTATAATAAGTAGATTAATTTAATTAAATTGATCTGTCATGCGAATACTTTCACATTACAATTTATTTTCAGTTTTTTTTTAGTTAGGCGTGTAGTAAATAAAATAATAAATAAATAAATCTGACCTGATTTTCATTGAAATGAAACAGAACTTGAAAGAAATATTTGATTTCAGGAAGAAGAGGATCAGGAACAAACACTAACAGAACTGATAGTTGCCTGTTTTGAAAAAAAAAAATGGAAGAGTTTAGGATTTCTTAATCGCAGCCAATTTTTGTCTAATCTTAATATATAAATGAATGTTTCTTTGTTTGTTTGTGCCGTATGCGTTCCTATACCATTCATCAGATTGCGATGAAACTTTGGTGAGTTGTAATGCGCATGCCCGCGAAGGTTTTTGAATTAGTAGAACCATTTTACAATATCTGGTGGGCGAGTCGTTTCAACAAATGAGTGTATTTCCGGTTTCAAATTTTGCCGTTTCCGGTGCGACTCGCATTTGCAATGACCATCAACAAAGCACAGGGACAATCCCTACAAGTGTGTGGACTAAATTTGGAAAATTCATGCTTCACACATGGACTGCTCACGCGTCGGAGAACTTCTGATTTATTCGTGTATGCACCAGACGGAAAAACAAAAAATATTGTGTATCCAAAAGCACTTCAATAAACAGAATTGAAACACAAGCACTTTCTTTCTTTGAGTGGCATTGCAACGCATGTCGGGACCAGTAAAGCGTAAATTTAATGTTATATCTATTTTTTATTTACTTATTTTATCATTATCAACATAAAAAAACAACAACAAATAAACACATACAGATCTTTCTCTCCATATTGTAGTGTATGTTTTTGGCCACTGGTTCGTGGAATTAGGGATCAGACTTGGAGCTAGTGAAAACTTTAACAGGAACTAATTTTATCAATAACATCAGGGATTTAAATGAACTTATTTACAGGGGCTGTGATTGGTTGGAGTGCTTTTACAATTGATTGGGGATTTAAATCACACGTGGTCTTTTTCTGAATTTTAACTGTATCTTTAAATTACAACGAATCAGCGGGGAGAAGCATGCGAACGGAAAATTTGAATTAAATAAACAGAATTAAGCGATCAATAGTAAAATTAGAATGTACAATGGAATAAATGCTGATTAATCTAAAACACTAACAATAAATAGAATAAATAGAACTATAATACAAAGATAAATATGAATATATAAAAATCATTACAATATTATATATAGGTAGTCTCCTGTATTTAGAAGAGAAAATTTAGTTTTCAAATTAAGTCTCAATTAAGTGTTTCTATTTATGTCAGTTATCGATTAGAGATACTAAATAAAATCGATTGTAAAAGTGGGTGGAGTTGTCTTTTCAGTATGAGTTTGTTCTATCAACGCCACATGCTCTGACGTTTATCTTTAGATCATCTTAAGAAGTCACTGAATGGTCTGCGATAACAGAAGTCGAAGCAATTGGTGTAAGAAGGAAGGCTTCTATTTCGAGGCTGTTTGTGGTTATGATTACAATGGCTTCAAACCATACAGGAGTCCAGACATAAAAAAAATGTAGACACGGAGCTAAAGAGTTTCACATGTGTCCGTCATTAAAAATAACTGCTCATTTCGTTAACCTCAAAAATTTCAAAGCAGAAATGGATCAGGTGATATTAATAAAGTTAATAGGCACTTGGAAGACAGTGTTTGGCGGAAGAGAAAGAAGGAAAGCTCTTAAATAAAGAGCCGAGTGCTTCGTTTAAGTGCTTGGATGTTTTAAGTCTGCTTTTGATTTAACTGTGGAGGAAAAAAGAAATGTCTACATCAGATTAACTGGGAATTGCTTTTAATCCTGCCCGATCAGTAATATCAACAAATCCAAATGGATTTTCCGTTTCGGAGTTAAGTATTATTGAAAAATCGAACAAAAATACTTTTTTTTTAATTCTTTTTTTCCCAAGGAATACGAATGTAAAGAAATAAAAAAATAAGTTATTTTAAATCAATTCTAATTTTTTTGAAATAAATAAATAAATAAATAAATAAATAAATTTTTAGTTAAAATTTGAATTGACACATAATAAAAAGCTCGAAATTTACAAGTAAAAAACGGAGAAAAAGTAAAAAAGGAAAAAAAAAAAAAAAAAAAAATCATTAAAAAGTACAGTTTATAATTATAAGATGCTAAGTCATCTTCAGCTGAACAAAATCAATAAATAATAAATAAATCAATAGGCGAATATAGGATTTTATTGCGAGATGGAGGAATAAAATGGAGAGATCGAATCTCCTGTCAAATATTTTCAATAGTGAAGATCAATGTCCTCTCAACCGATCAAAAAATAAATCGTTTCGTTTATTTTTATTGATATAACTAATTATTACTTTAGAATTAAATAAGAATCTATTACTATATCTATTTTTGATATGAAACTGCTTTCCAAAGCACTTAGTTTCTGGAATATACAGAGTGTACATGAAATGTGCTGCCGAACTTAAAAGGTTGTATTCAATCATGCAAAACAACAAATAAATGTCATACAAACATGGGTCTGGAAAAGCTTTATTTCCAAGATATGAACAATGCAACAATACAGAAGTGTTGGCTTTACAGTCGCTGAGTTTCACAGAAAGTGCTCGAAATGTCCTCCACCGGCCGCAATGCATGCAACACAACATCGTTCCATCAACTGCAGAACACGGTCGAAGATGCCAGGTGCACGTCGAATTGTGGTGCACCCATCCACTATGCGATCACGAAGTGCATGGGCGTCAGGAACCGGTGTGGTGTACAATAATGCTTTAAGATAACCCCATACAAAAAAATCCAGAGGGTTTAAATCAGGGGAACGAGCAGGCGATGCTGTTGGTCCCCCTCTTCCAATCCAACCACGGTCAGGATAACGTTGGTTCAGAAGTCGTCGGGCTGTACGGCTGAAATGAGGTGGCGCACCATCATGCATGAACCACATGTGACGACGAGCGTGCAAAGGAACATCCTCCAGGCATGTAGGCAACTCATTTTCCAGGAAATTCCTGTAAGTATCGCCGATTAGTCTAGCTGGCAGAAACACTGGCCCGATGAGATGGTCGCCGATGATACCAATCCAGACATTTACGGAAAACATTTGTTGGAGCCGTGACTGTATGATAGCATGCGGGTTTTCGTCGGACCTGTGGTGAACGTTATCAAAATTCATAATGACTCTACGAATTTAATGACTCTACGCTACGACGTAAAGGCCATCACCTCTGTATCGTTTCATCATTCATATCTTGGAAATAACCATTAACACCCTTTAAGTTTGGCATCACATTTCAGGTACATAGAAAATACAACGGAACTACTGTAATTGAACATATTTCAATATGATATCAATAAGAGCGACTTATTTCAGACTCTTTGAAATAAGACTCTTTGAAAAAAGGCTCAACAAAACGAAAAGCTGAACAAGATTTCGCTTCATTTTCTAAAATGCGTTTGTTTTGTATGTTTCGTATTACATTAAAGGGGAAAGCATTTTTAAGCAATTATGAATAAAACTGTCAGTACTACTTTACATTAAAAAAAATGAAAATTCGTAACCCAATATTTAGTAATAATTTTTATTTATTGATGCTATCCTTCGACAATAAAATCATTGTAATATAATCAGTACAACGCAGAGATTTAAATCATGAAACCAGAAATTTACTGTAGGGTTAGATTGGTCGCAGTTTTAAAAACATGTATAATTAATAAAAGAAGTTTAAATGAAAGGAGGGTTCCTGATGGGATACCCGAATGAAAGTAATATAAATTCAACATATGATTATGTGCTACAATGCCAATAACTAGAATGACGTGCATTAACTCCTGTTTAGATGCTAATAAATGGCGCGAGATGCTAATAAATGGCGCGCTAAAAGAAACGACGTTGTACTGCATTTTATAGCGTTGTATTGATCCTATACAACGGTGCTTTGTTTATGGCTGCTTTACACGCTTTCGAAAACTTGCCACAAATCGTCAAGTTGCTCAAAAACTCCCACTTGCTCCAAAAACCTGCCACTTGCTCTAAATACAGCATCATCTAATTTCAGGCAGATTTTAGAAGCAAATCGACACCAGTGCGCTTAGCGGCGAGAAACATTTATTTGAAAAATAACGATTGTGCTAAGTTCACGCTGAAATTTTTGTTCGTGGTTTCCATCCGTGGCTTCCTCCATCAACTTCTCTTGTTCCAGGATCTTTTTATTTTTCCCTTTTCTTTATCTCTGCTGTCGAATGAATTGAGAATTAGTAGCAAAACTAAAGCTACAAAAGCAACTTCTTTGTCGATTTGCCGAAAGGCATTTTGAATCGCGTTCTCAACGAGAGCAAAATGAGGCCATGTGTAAAACGAAGTCATTTTCGTGGAGCTCCAACTGGCAAAACAGCAATTTTTTTATCGTGTTTTGGGCAAGTTTTCGAGAGCGTGTAAAGCAGTCATTCGAACTCTTCATTAAGTTCCTAACGACTTCATGATTGGATATTTTAAATTTGTCAAAGTTTAGCTGATCAGAAACTTAAGAGTTTCTGATACATTCCATTGAAGTTCAGTAAGACTTTAAATACAGCCTATAAAAAGTTCAGCGAACATTAAAATGTGTTCCATTTATGTCCTTTGAATATAGGCATCACAGGAGCGCCAATTCTTTACTCGCCCGCTTTACAACTCGGTAAAAAAGATACCCTTCAACAGAAGGATAAACAACCCATTTCAAATAGAAAATGGGAAAATTCTCAGCTTCTTCAGGTTACATAAACAAGCATCTCAGTATTTCATCTATTTCCCGCTACATTTAACAAACGCAGAAAAAGGGAACATCTGTTACAGTTCATATCTATTAAAATTTTATAAATGTATTTATTAAAACAAAAATATACTTTTTCCATTTCATCAATCTATTCAAAATCCTACAACGATATTTCGCGAAATTTGCTTTGTCAAATTTTTCCGCAAATAATAATATCAACAATGTAGGCCTACATGCAATGACTGTTCACTGTGTAACCTTTATCTTTGTTGATGCATGTTTTTTGATATCCATTATTTAAATTTCTCTTCTTTATTTAAATTTCTCTAATTTGTGCCGCATTAATTTCTGGAAGTGAGATAATGTATTGATGTTCACTATGTAACCTCTATCTTTGTTGATACATGGGTAGCTTTTAATAGTACAGGCTTCTATCATATACATTGTGTGTTCATCTTTAATTTTGATTAAAATCTCTACAATTGGATCCGGATTATGGTTTTAATTAATGCAGTGTTCCGCCCATTCAGACGCTTTCAGCACATGTATTGATGTATTTATCCAATAAAAAACACCAAATTGAAAAAGTATCTTCATCTTGCATATATAAGAAGTAGGATTTCTGTGAAACGAAATATTCAGTGGCTGTTGATTTTAAGGTGTAAGAATTTACAAAACACAATGAACTAACCAAACTTATGGGAGAAGTTTCATTAGAATTGATTATTAACTCAAATGGCTGCCACAATTGAGCTAGACCATTGGTATATGAAATTAAAAAAGAATAAAAATAAAGTATTTATGTAAAGACTGATATAAACATTGGATTTTGTTTTACAGTTAAACATTTACTTAAAATGAATTATAAAATGGATTACAAGGTGGGTTTTTTTTTAGACAAAATTAGGTCACAAAGAAATAACTGATTCTCTTTTAATGTTTTTTCATGGGAATACAAAAAGTATGTTTTACAAAAAGTAAAATAAAAAATTTTCGATGCAAATTTTTGTCCACACGTATTCACGCGAAGAATATATTACAAATACAAAAGACTGAGCCTTTCTTGTCCACGAGCGTGCATGGCAAATTTGGAGATTGATTCACTAGCCTAAAGTTTATTAAGGGAGACACAATGGATACATATACATTTTATGATATTCACATTCCATAAATAAAATAAAGGAAGTATTTGTAGCTTTTGTTCAAAAACATGAGAACTCCAAAATGTATTACTTCTTCATAAAATTCGTAATGAATCTGTTCTAGATTTTAGACTAGATGTCGTTTCCTCAAGTGACTCACTAACATTTTATAAAATGCAAAAATTTCTTAAAGAAAAAAAAAAGCACCGAAAGTATTTCGAGGACTTGTCACCAAGAATTTTCTGGAAGTCGTTATCACTACAATACCACCCTTTGCCCGCTGCCATGTATCAGGTTTAGCCTCTGAAGAGCATTCTCCATTTTCAGACAAGAAGACAAAGGATAAGAACAGAATATCCTTCGAGAGAATACGATACAACAGAGTAAAGTATCATCATCGTCCAAAGTGAAACAAACCCTTCATCATATTATTTCAATTTGTAGCATAACAAACCTCTGAAATTATAAGATCTAAATTGAAACAGAATTGCTGCATGAATACCTCTCACTATCAAGTAGCAGGTGTCAAATTTTGAATTTTCAGTTCCATCTTACAAGAATGGGCATATTAAAAACTGAAAGATGTATCATTAAAGAAAAAAAAATAAATAAAATCCTTACGTAAATGAAATAAATAAAATCCAATAAAATCCAGCTCTTGAATATGGGCCCAAAACAGTAGGCCTTCAGATATGCGTAGAATAATGCACATCAAGCTTCCTATTTAAAAGTTTACTTTTATTACAAACTCCACGGCTTGCAAATAACATTTAATAACATTTAAAAACTAGTTATAACTAGTTAAACTCGTTTGTAGTTCGTTATTAGTTTTTACTTTTATTATATCATCTTGTTTATATTTTGGGACTATTTTAAGAGCCACTAAACAATGTAGATCTAAAGCACTGTGTTTTAAGTTACTAGGAAAAGCATTTTAGTAATTAACTTAAATTTCATATTCAAGATGTTACTGAAATTGTTAAGTTCTGATTAGGTTTGGTGTTAGAGAACTCTTCTGTGAGATATTTTATAATATTTATTTTATAAAATACAACGGCCTTAAGAAATTCGAAGAAAAATACACTGGTCTTTGTAGATGTTCATGTTCATGTCTTACTCATTAAGTTCTAGTGATTATACACTTATTGTGATTCATTTTTCAAAAGCGTAATTTTTGTTTCTCAATCAATAAATTAAGTTTAATTTATTCTAAAGTGCTCTTATTCTTTTTTATAATCTCCGATGCAGAATAAGGGACTTTACAAACCTTAAATCGTACCTTTAACGCTTTGTAATAGCTAGGGTCTATCATGGAGTATAAAAAGGACTATTCCTTTTATTTGTTTAGTTATAAATAAATCTTTTCGCTTTAATTCGCTTCCGTGAATGGGTGTATTTTGGCAATTTTTTCTCAAATTTTAGGTTTTATTTTTAAGGAATTCACAAAAAAAGATGGCAACAAAACGACCCTTTTCGAATTAATTTGCTGATAGGCGAAGGGATACGTGTTTAACCTTCATTTAAATAAATCGAGGAAAAATAATACATCTGATAAAGAGAAAAGGAATTTCACTGCAAAAGAGATACAAATTATAATTTTCTGAATCACCTGCACCCTTTAAACGCCTAAACTAAATGCAAAGCTATTGAATTTTCTGCACGATCTTTCAATTTAACTCAACATTGAAAGCTTCCTATAAATGAGAACAAATACGTTCCACAAATTGTCATCTACGTCTTCCGATAAGCTGCAATGCTTTAGAATTGTGTTCCGTAACATAATTGAAGAAGTCTGCTCTAATAGTAATGTCCATTCTTTTCAAAATCTTTTGTGCAAAATTGGCGCTTTGTAAATCGCATTTATCAGTGCTAATCAGTCGCCCGGAGGTCCTACTTCAATCCTTTCTTGGCAGAAACAGACATCCCTTTCACTCTCGGTGAATGGCTCTTGCCGGAACGTGTCTGCGGACGTTGATACAGCGGTCGATATCCCTGGGGAACTTAACAAAGTCCGTCCGGGAACTTGGACTGAATCAGACGACTCTATTCATTTCCTGTACCCAATCAGTCCAATTGCTTCTTAATGACCAGGAAACCAACAAGTGAATAAAAAGATCCAAGCACAAACAGATTTCAAAACAGAACAGAATCTATTTAACTGAACACCTCATAACTGTAGTTTGGAAACTAATAAAAACAAAAAGTAAAACAAAATAAACTGGCAAAATTTACTTGATTGAATTTTTAAAAGGAAAAGCAATGTGTAGACTTCGTATTGTAATACACTGGTAAGTATAAGATGCAAGTTGAATTTGAAGTTTTTTTTCTCTTCGCTGGGCAATATCCTGAATTGAATGTTTGATTAAAAATTAAACGAAGTGGTTACAAATATCTCAAATGTATTGACCTGTTTTTGTATTACATTCTGAATTGATTAACTGTATTATCGTAATTGCAGTGGTTTTATTCTGCTTTCATTTGCAGTAGTCGGTTTTATTGAATGACTAAACGAAATAGGCTTTCGAACTAACCGTGCTTATACAGTAATTAAATAACATTTCTTATTGTGTTATCACCATTCACCATAAATAACTACTAAATATCAGCCGAAGCGGAAAAAAAAAGAAATTTTCAGAGTATCATTACTAAACGTTTTACAGAATTAAGCCATTTTAAAATTAAATGAAATAACTTTTCTCTGATAACTCGATATAAGACAAAAGGTATTCCATCAGAATTAGAAGCATTCAAAGAGGAAACTTCGACTGAAGATTCTCTAGTTACGGCAGTTTAAAGTTTTTTAAATATTCACTTAAAAATTTTTAACCTTCAGACACTAAATTACACATATAAAAATTTAGAATCTACGTTAAGATATTTTACGAATGCTCTAAATAACCTTTGTAGTTCAATTACATGTTCCCAGAGAACCTGGCTTTTAAAGAATCAATGAAGTCAATCAAAACACAAAAACATGTTCATGTTTTGATGTTGACTTCAATGGATAATGGCATTTCATTTTCTGTTCACTTTGTTTCTTTCGTTGAAGTTATGTTTTGTTTCATAGAGATTTTATACAACGTCCCAACACCCATCTCATCATCCCCATTTCCTTTGATTAGTTTGAATTTGTTTCAATCTGTCTCAGACAACCAGAATGTTTGGTAAACGGTCAATGGGTTTAAACAATCGCTCTCTCCCATTACTTTTATTTTAAGAGGTAATTCTTTGGTTCGTAAGATGTTCCTACTCTTTTAAAAGACATTTCTTAATTTCAGTTTCAGGTCGCTGCCTCGTTCTTTAAATGGTAAAGAAATCTTACTTAAATGTTGGTAGTTTTTGACTGAGACTACAAAGTCTTATTATTCCATTTTTCTTGTCTGTTTGTATGTTGTCGCACATAAAACGACTGAATGGATCTCCATAAGTGTACAGTAAAACCCCGCGAATCCGGCATCCGATACTCCGGCACATTCAATAATCCGGCATCGGCCTAAGGGTTTTTTTTTTACACTGAATAAGCCTTCCGGGCGCGTTCGGCAGAGTTTGATTAAAAAAAAACAAAAAGACATTAGGTCTTATTTCTTACCAATGCAGTAAAGTACCATATACATATAATTTCCAATGTTGTACGTATTATAAGTATTAACAACAATAATGTATGTAATTAACTTAATATATATAATGTCTTAGTACTGTACTGTATTAATGTACGAAATAAAGTAACTATACTGTACTGTATGTACTGTATTAAAATATAATACTACATAAAAATATACTGTATTTTGTTGTTTTGTTTTTAACATTTTCCATCACTATCGAAATCAGAGAAATCACAATAGAACACGGAAAAATGGCCTGATACCTATTAATAGCCCTTTTGACTCAATTTTAGCGGTATTTCCGCTATCTCGCAATAACGGCTATTTTTAGACGGCGCTCAGTAATCCGGCATTTTCATTAATCCGGCACTGCCGAAGTCCCGAACGTGCCGGATTAGCGAGTGTCTACTGTATTCAGCTTATTGTGATGCAACTTAAATCACCTGCACATTTATTTTGATATCCATCCATTTCTACAAAATGATCCTCGAAATTCCTCACTTGAATGGCTCGGCTGATTTATTTAAAATTTGGATGCTTATTTATGCTTAAATTTAAAAAATAAACACGATCCTTAGTCCTCAAAGTGGATCCCCAGTGCTACATGCTGAGATATCTCAACGTACACCTTGTCCTAAAGCTTATTTTTTCTTTATTATTTAACTAGGTGTAGGTTTCAGTTGTCCATCAGAGAGTGGGACTTGAGTATGTAATGCTAAGGGATCAATTTGAGATCAAAACAACCGTACTCTTTTAAAGGATGGTACCGAATTTTGGAGAAATCTGTCCAGCTGTTTTAGCGTTGGATTTCAACATATTTTTTAAAGAGAAGAGACCAACATAAATGTGTGCATGTTTCAGTTGGAAAATAAGCAACGTATCAAATTTTATAAAAATTTCTCCAGCCGTTGTAGCGTTAACAATGCTTAACGAAATAAAAGCATAAATAGTCAAAACTAAATAAATGTTTAATATAACAGAAATGCAGATTCTTCAAGAAAACACTAAATAAAATTTGATGACATAAGATTTGAAAGAATATCAGAAACTCTACGTAGAGCAAAACTAGAAGCTTAGAATGCAGCAAAATGTAGATAGAATAGAAGAGAACTGAATAATAAAGGTCAGAACTCGAAACGGTGAAAGATAAGAAAAACAGGAAGACAACGAAAGATGAAGACAAATCAGAAAAGAACAAAAGAATCTGACAGCAACGAACAATGTTGTCTCAATGTTGGAAGAAGAAAAATCTTTTCAATGTGGTTTGACTGAACGCCCGCAGTTAGGATCATCAAAACTATCTGAACATCCAAGAAATAAAAGAATGGAATCCCAAATGATTTCGAACTCCTTAGATTATTTTAAGTAAGATTAAGAATCTTGAGAAATGTGCAAATTGTAATTTGGAAAAAGTTGTCATTTTGGAAGAGTCGTTTGTGAACGACATGGACTAGTGTTCAAAATTATTCCAAATTTAATTGCATTTAGACCATTTAAATACATTAGAATATGTATTTCCGGATTACGTAGGTCCCATGAATAAACAAACTAAAACCTTACATGATTGTCTTTACAATCTGCGCTTTCGTTGTAAGAAACAAAGTATTCTGGAAGGAGACAGTGGGTCACTCGAATCCGGCCGTACAGATCTTTTAATATTCAGTTAGTCAAGGGATTGGTGGCTGCCGATCCTCTGAGCATATTTCCCATGTCCGACCAATCAATTAAGATGCGCAAAATGAAGATGACCGGGCATATACTCAGA
>JAFIDM010000003.1:51489684-51503187 GCA_023159025.1 Thereuonema tuberculata
TCCTTTCTTTTTATTCATTTGAGGTGAAGAGCAACGAATGATCGTTTTTAATCCATTTGACATTTGGCTCTGAACGTAACCTGAGGATAAGTTTTTTAAAGAGCCATTGGTTCTTCGTGTTTCTCAGACAACCCATTTCCCTTTTTTTAATTTCTCTTCCATCATTCGCCAAGGGAACGCTGACTGGTTTTCTGAAATTAGCAGATGACAGGGTCTATAAATAGACTAGCAAATGACAACAGCCATTGTATTTGATTTGTATCAAATTATCAAACATATTTGGTTATTTGGACTCAGCAGCGTATTTACAGAGGTATTCACCAATTCATCACAAAGAGATCTAGTCTAATAACATAAATAGGTGAAAAGCTAATTATAGTGTGTGCTAAAGACAGAACAACGAACCCGAAGGTCATCGAAGACGTTAATCGCACAGGATCAATATCTTCGGTTACCTATGGAAAGGTGTAAATTAGAGGATAAGGTTATATGACTTTCTAAAATTACAAAAAAAAAACAAAAACAAAAACAAAAAAAAAACAAATTTCCAAAGGTTAATTAAATTGGTTTTACTTAGTAAAAATAATATTAAAAAAAGCATTTAATCTAAACCACTGTGAATATTAAGGTAAATACGATCAGGCTTTGTTATCACATATCGGTAAAAAAAGAGTAAAGTAAATGAACGCTGATGTTCACATTGTAGCTAGATAATCTATTACTTTTCTCAATGATGCAAAGTGACATTAACATTAATTGACGCATGTTCAATAAAAATGCTAATTCAATTCGATAACTGGTCCTGTGGTGATTTATTACACAATGTCAGAAACGTGAGGACCATTCGTAATGTATATTTTTCTAAAATTTTTATATTGTTAAAATTAAAATATATTATACTTTTTCTAATTATCTTAAATGACTAGGTTTCGGTGGAATTCGAAATAACATTCAATTCCGCCTATTTTTTTTGGGAGGGGGACGGGGTCGGGGAAAGACCCACTAAAATTCGGAGGATACCGTTCTCAATTTTTTTCTTTTTATAATAGATATGATTAAAGTAGAATTGAATGAATGCGAAGCTTCTCTTATGTTAATCACGGAAACAATAACTATTGATGAAAGGATAATATGTAAAATTATACGTGTAGGCTAAAATGCAGAGAATAAATTACTAGAAATCCATTTGATCTGATCCTGCAAACTGCTATGAAGGTCTAAAGATACATTGACCACAATTAATACGTCATTGAAGCAATTCTTACAACTAATACAAAATTGTCTCTTGTTTTTGAAGTCTTGATAATTTATTTAATGATCTAGGAATGTACAATGTTGAATCTCCCTTTTAATATAGAAAAGTCAAGATCAAGTTTAGAGTTTAACAATGAATTGTATCAGACTGACATTTTGTGTCAATTTTTTGAAATATTTATGAATAAATTATAACTCTTTAATTCTTTTTTGTTTATTATAATATTATAGATGTAAGATACTTTAAATATTGAGTTTCAAACTTTTTCAATATTCATCTAAGCATTACACATTTTTTTTTTCCTTTTCTTTTTGAATCAAAACCATAAGTAATGAAGCCTTTTTTTTTTTTTTCTTTCGTTTTTTTTTGTTAGGAAACCATTATCGAAAATTTCCTACCTTCTAATTTAAAACTTTTTTTCCCCTTTCTCTCTGTTATTAATAATAGCTTAGTCCTTTGGCAGTGATAATTAAGAACCGCCTTTTCTAAGCGATGATCTCTCCTCCGCCCTCTCCATTTTGATTTTTTTCTTTTGCAGATGTCATTGAAGCCACAAATTGATTGGCATCTGAGAGCAGCCCCTGTCCCATTAACAGCAACGATCGGGAAGTAGGCAATCAATAAAGATGTCCCTCTTTACTAGGGAATCAACAGAGACGGAAAAAAAAAAGGCAAAACAAGGAATTCATTTTCTGATGAATATAAATTTAATTTACATATTTAAACTTAAGTGTAATTAATTAATTAACAAAGAAGATGAGCAATAAATCAAGAAACTGAAAACCAATTTTTACAATTAAAATGAATCATTTGCTTATTTGTTATTTTATTATTATTGTTATTTTTTAATCTGAGATGGAGCCATTTCATTAATATTACTACATCAATACTTAATAAAACAATTTTATGTACGTTTCTGATATATTTTTAAAGGGACTGAGAGTGTACTATTTGCATTGAATATTGTGTGTTTAGTAGCAGAACCATAAATGGTATTAAAGAGTTTTTTATATTAAGTAATGTGATTGAGAATATTTAGAAAGACCGACAGTCATACGGAGTAAAGTCAGGTGATGTGAATAGCCAAGTGATTATTCTGCATCGCCCATTCGCCATTTTCATCCACGAATTGTCGTAAATTTAATCCAAAGTGCAAAGATACGCATCTTGCTGGTCTGTCAATGTCGCGCTACCAAAGAGCAAAATAATTTAATTTTCAAGGGCCTTTGAACGCCCTCTTTAGAAGAACGGCATAAATATTTATTAAAGTACTTCTATAATTACTGCACATAATTACAGAAAAGATAGAAGCCTGTGATTATCGATGATCGAAACCAATCCGATGTTTTTCCAAATATGACGTTGAAGTCGAGGTGAAACTTTGATTTGCTACCTCAGAACAAAGAAACAGAAGGATCTCCTTCTATTCCTTTGCTCAGAACGTTATCTACTCAAATCTTAAGAATACTGAAATTTGAAGTCAGAGAATAGAGGAAGTGGTAATCATTTTTTTTTTTTTTTTAATTTCAATTCTCTCAATAATCTTGAACTGAAATTGCGTTTTCAACGTTACGTTAAAAATAATTAGAATTATAATTAGAAAGAATAGGGAAATAAAAATTAACAAAGGTCTGTTAATGGATTTTGATAAAAGTAATTTAAATTCTTTTCTTAAATAGGATAAAAATATTTTTCATATAATGTTGAATGGAGACGGGATAATTCATAATTGCATAGGAATTAAAGATAATCCGAAGATAGTTCTAATTCCATTTACACTAAAATTTATAATTGATGAAGATGGGTCAAATACAGAAAGTAGGTTAACTATCATTTTCACTTAATTTTTTCTTTGATAATATTTGGTAAGATTTCAGATTTATCAATTAAATAAAATCTGTGGATGAGACATAAAATTATTAAAAGGATGATAATAAATGATGATGATATAAAAATTCAATTTATTGGAGCTATTTGAGGAATTAGAAGACACTTATAAAGTAATTTTAGTTTGACATGCTAATGTTATATTTTAACTAGAATTCTCATTAGAAACAGATGATAATTGTTACAAAATGGTTTAAGAGACCATTGCTTTCTTCCATTGATGTAATTCAGTTAATGAAATGTACATTGATGTAATTCAGTTAATAAAAGACTTAATGTTTACTGATTCAATTGCAATTAGTATGAAGCTGTCGTTAACTCCACAACTTTTTGAACATTGACCAAAAAACAAATCCTGGAAAATTAGATTAGAAAAGGAAGTTTGATTTAGTCGTCCAGGAACTGCATCTACCTTTAACATTACTATTTAATAGTTACTATTAAACTACTTTTTTTTGGAAACAAGTTAATTAAACACAATAGAGAGGTTAATGAAGAAAGCATAAATGGATTTGTTAAAACAATGGATGATATTTTTTCTTATTAATCTATGGAGTTTAGATTTTGTATGAGAATAAATAACAGATAAAAATTGCTTCTGGAATTACATGGAAATGCTTTCTTCCTTATTTTCATGTAATGCCTTGTAAAGGTGTAAGACATTTTAAAAGGTACTGTATAAGATGCTTCCTTACTATTGCTAATTAGAGTATTAAAAATGAAGAAGAAAATTTAAAATTTAAGATTTTATTTACAGAATTAGATAAAGGAAATAGATAAAAGATGCTTTAACAAATAAGGAAAATAAAATAAAGGTTTTTTTTTTTTTTTTGGTAGTATTTTGGAATACTAAATTCAGTATTTTTTAGTATTGCAACCTCCTGAAGGTCCATGATATTAATAATGAGCTAAAATAATACTGTACAAATTAATGGATTTATCTAAAAATTAAAATTTTAATTTGTTTCCTGTATTTTAGAAGTTCAGCATCTTAAAATACTTTTAATTAGATTCAAGTATCTAAAGATCCAAAATACTTCCTATACTAATTTGAACATTTAATAATATCGACCATTTAAAACGAAGTACACTTCAATTGAAATTTATCGTTATTAAGTTATTGACCTTTCCTCTCTAATATCCTATTAAATATTCACTCCTTTGGCAGATTAATAGCAGCCATTTCGTTTCAAGCCTATTTTAAATTATATCCAAACCAAAACAAAAACCTGCTCTTTGGCCACAAGTAAATCACCATTCAAAATATTTTAAAAGGACAGTGGAACCCCGCTATTCGTACACAATCCGTTCCAGGAGGCAGTTCGAATGGCGAATTATTTTATCACATAAGATATAATGTAAATTGGATTAATCCGTTCCAGAACCCAGAGATGATTGCTTATTTAAATCTTTGTAATAATACTTTAAGCGTAAAATACAAAAAAACTATGAAAACAATAAATATATAGGCCTCTCTTATTATGTCTTTCTTTTTCAGTATCGACGATATGGTTGATTTCGCCATGCCATACTGAGTTGCCAGGTCAGAGACACGAGTTCTTTCAAACTTCGCAACGAGTTCTTTTTTCAATTCAATTGTCGTTCTCACTGCTTTCCTTTTAGGCTTAGTTGAATCAGTAATCTTTTTAGGACCCATGGCTGCACTATTTTCAATAAAATTAACAAAAAATAACAATAAAATATCACAAAGTTTCATGAAGCTCGCGTGGATGATGCGTAGCGAACGGAAGCTAGCACGAGACTGAACTGAAGCGACCGCATGGGGCGGCCAGTAACAAGGTCACGCTGTCAGAATCGCGAGCAAGCGTACGAATGACGAGTTCAATTTTACTTGAAAAAGTTGGACGAATAAGAGTTGTACGAATAGCGAGGCGGACGAATGGCGGGGTTCCACTGTAGTATCGTAACCCTAAAAGTATCGTATATTTAAATATTCCAATATCACTACCTATTTACTTTATATAGCGTAATTCCTTACCACATGGCATTTAATAATAATTTTAATACACCTACCCCAGACTGTAAAAATTTTCAAAAACATTTTTTAGTTTGTTTTTTTTTTTTTCTCCGAAAGTGAGGCTTGTAAACTCGGTCAATCTGTGTGTGTGTGTGTCCCTTAATTACTTTTAAAAAATCTCAACTAATAAAAGAGATCCAACTTTTTTGTATCAAATTTATTGTGTAGGTCTCTTTCAAATTCATAACAATTCCAACAGACATTGAACTAATCTTTTGGTAATCCACTAATCTATTTCTGCTTTGAGAGGATTACAATTAATTGGATTTAGGCAATTTAAGGAAGTAATATGGATTTAATTAATTTTTCAAGATTTTTTAATTAATTTTATTAAAATTCAAGATACTGTTTGCAGTCGGCCAGTTATTAAAATTTAGAAATATAAGAACATTTTCTTTTGTCTTCACGACTTTAAATAAAAAAAATAAATAAAAAAACAACCCATTTTAAAGAAAATAGATTTTAATTTCTTTCAGGAACTACTAATGTCGTGAATGTGAAGAAAACTCTACATATGAACATTTTCATTGTAATACGAAGTGAAAAATTCAACAATGTAGTCGTATTCAGCACTGCCTTATAATGAGCACTACCATCTACGTTATTGATGTACTATTACAGTTTCAAAGTTAATATCAATATTTTATCTGTGATTTCATTTGTACCTTCTACGACCTTTGTACCTTCCTATTCATTTGTACCTTCCTGTCATAGTTTAATCAAGAAACTTCCTTACCTTTTAATATAAATCTGTTATCTTTATTTAAAATGTATATATTTTCCAATCACTATTTTCGAATTTTTTTAAACAAATGTTTTCCTCATTTACCTGGATGTTGATATAAAACTGTTTTGGGCTTAAAGATCTTACTTTAAGCAAAATGCTGTTTTACACCTGCATACAATAACTGATAATACATTTAATAACTGAATACTAGTTTCGATTGGACTCCAATCTTTATCAAGCGCAGATGCAGGTGTGTTCGCTTTAATTTTATTTTGTCATCAGATGTACAGCACACGTAAAATTTATCTACTACTTTTTTTTGATTCATGTATAATTTTTATCTCATTCCTACTATAAAAAATGAAAAGAACTGTAAGAAACATGAGAGATGCAGTAAGTAAATCATTATTTGTATGTCGTAGGCCTATATCATATGCTGCCGTATTTTAAGAAGCAATCGTATGCAGAATAAATAGAACATTCGAAATTTCCACTGGATAATTTTGACCTAGTATCAGAAGTCTTAAGGCCAAGTTAATAATTTTCATTGGAAGTCAGAACCCTCCAATATCAAGTAATTATAGTAAACTTTTTACTGCAATAACCATTTACATATGGATTTCCTCATTTAACTTACTTTTTTTTAACTAAAATTATAATAGGAGAAGAAAAAATCAAGCAAATGGATTGTCCCCCTCCCTCCATCAGTAATTTGCAAAATTCGATGCCTGTGCTTAGTATTATAAGAGAGTTAGATCAAAATAAACAAAAAGGAAAAAGGAATAAAAAATCCTCTTGAAAATCTTTGCTTGATTAGTAATGAAGCAAAAAGACGCATCTTCATGGTAATTGATTATTTAATTTCAGTGCGAGAATGAAAACTTTATCTTCGTGATTCAGGCAATCAGACTGATTGCATTTCTTCCACTCACTGCTCTTTGGAGTGTTCTTGAAACATGGTTCAAAACAACAAGTTTTGAAATGGAGATTTCTTTCAAAGAAAAACAATATCAAAGCCCAAAGCCTTTTTTGAAAGGCAAAGAATCAAAAATACTATTATTATTTTATTAATAAAAATTTTAAAAGAGAAAATTGTAGAAACTGAAAAAAGAAAATTGCGGAAATTTCTATTCTATTCTAAACATTAACATTTCTAAATAAAAAAAAAAGTATAATTTTAATTTTTAATATCTTTTTACATATATTTTCTGAAAACAGTACCTCTAAATTTCATTAAGCTAGTATTTCTTTAAGTTATTGTCGATGACTCAGACTAATTGCTGTTCTTTGCTGTTTGTATCTGAATCTTTCGATGAAATACCAGTAAAACTGATACTAGAAGAAACCTCCTTCGTTTGTAAGTAATCTAGACTTTTTGATTCTAAAATCCGCATACAAAAAATAAATAAATAAATATAAATAAAAAAAAAATTCACATTGACAAGTTAAATCTAAATATATAAAAACGAATATATATTTAGATTTCACTTGTCAGTGTGAATCTTTTATTTTAATCTTCGATTTGTTAAATATCAAAAATCAGTGTTTTGTTATTTTGAATAATAAAATTTAGAATAAAGTAAGAACACCGACCAAGTCCATGAGGAGGGAAATCGCTCTTCTCCTCGAAAAAGAATGAACAGCTGTTTTAATTAGTATTCTTACTATGTCCTAGTGTTGTACCCATTCCCGAAAACAAAAGGAAATATTGTTTGTGCGGCAAATTATTAAGGAAGTAAATAAAGTGTTAAAATTTGAATATTAGTTTTCTTTTTGTTTATTCTAAGACACCCCTTAACTATTTTGTCACGATGTGTAACACAACCTTAACCCTTGACAGTAATAGATTACTACTCACATGAGCTACATGCAAGCTTAAAGGTTCGATCCGTGGATTAAAGTATTCGTATAAGCATTAAAAGCATTGCTGCGGTTATTTTTGTGCGATGTTAGTATTTGAGGTTCGGTTTTCAATCAGATTTTTGTCAACGCTTCGGTGTCGAAACCCTTCAGAAGATTCAAAGGACCTAGAGAGTGGGTATTTTCAGCGGATGTAAGGTATTTGAATGTCATAAACGATTTTCCGAGGCACGGCAATCACTGCAGGACTATTCGAGAACACATAGGCCTATTGTCAGAACTCCAGTTCAAATTGGGTCCATATAACATCAATCCAGGAAAATCAGCAGCAGAATCTGTGCAAAGCTGGAAAAAGGACTTGACATCTGGTATTCAGCTTACTTCGTGATCTGCAGATGCAACATGTCTGTATAAAATTTATGCCTCATCGCCTCATCATCTTGTCATTTTGAAGATAGAGGATGGAGATTTGTGGTGATCTAATTATCCAGCCAAACAACGGACAGATCTGGCTGAACCAAATTGTTAAGAGCGATGAAAGTTGATGCTTCCTATAAGATCGTCAGACGAAACGACAATCCAAGGTCTGAGTGTTTCCTGGTGAGAACCGACTAACAAAGTGCACTGTGACCCAAGCCAAAGCATGGTTTTTTTTTTTTTTTTTTAGTTTGACTGTCGTTGTGTTATCCATCGTAAGTACGTGCCATAGGGTTATCTATCAACGGCGCTAGATATATATGTGAAATCATAAGACTTAAGAGACCACATCTCTTCCAAATTTTTTTTGGATTCACGACAAAGAACCTGCTTATGGATCATTTATGGTCGCATGGTATCTCGCGAGATTACTGAGACACTAATTACAGCACAGAGACAAATATCATAAAAATGTTTTCTGGGAAGAAACTGAAACAGCTGAAGTACGACCTCTGGATGAAGTGTGTAACTGCAGACGGGTATTGCATCGAATGACAATAATAATAATTTACATTTCCTTTGATAGTTTTTGTTTTATGAAAGGGGTGTCCCAGAATTTAAAACTCAGCCTCATATAATTTATTGAGACGTTAAGAGGCAGAGTGGACTAACCTTCAAATCCCGAGATTTTAACTTGTTTGAGCCTGCTTCTGATATGGAAGACGGTCTACCTTTTGGACCAATGGTGACTAAGCTCTATCACTTATCCCCAAAATAAATAAAAAAAGAAAGGATATGTGCAATCCAGATTTTTGTACAAGTATTTAACTTTGGTATTCAATAACTGAAAACGTTATTCAGAAGGGTAAGTCCACTCTGCCTCTTAACTCCTCAATTAATGTTGAAAATAAATAATATGAAAAAAAAAATGTTTAGAAAAAAAAATAGAAAATTTAAAAAAAATTATAAAATAAAAAATTTATAAAAAAAAACTTTCTTTTTATAAATTACAGCTACGAATTTATTTGAGTTCATAATTTATGATTAAATTTAAGATTAAGGTCCTATTATTAATTACTCCACAATTTAAAGTTTTTCGCAGCGAATTATGATTAATAGTAAATAAACATTTTTTTAAGCAAATTAAATAAATTAACTTTTCTTAATCTGTTCCTACAGTTTTCAGATTTACGTTATTTCGGGTTTCGTTTTCAAACTATTTTATCACATTAATAGAAAAATGGATTAATGTTTTGTGTGCAATATCGGTTGAGTGACATCTCTGTTTTCTGAATTCTATTTTTGTGTAATTCTAAGTCACTTATTAATACAGTGCAACTTGGATAATTCGAACTTCTTTAATTCGAAATCGTGGTTAATTCGAAGATTTCTCTTAGTCCCTTGAATTTCTTATTAAATCAATGTTAAAAAATCGTGGATAATTCGAAGTTCAACTTCCTTAATTCGAAGTTTTGTATAAAAAATTTCGAACCATAACGACTTTTCGGCGTTTCATCGTTAAGAAATTCGACACGTGACAACTGAAATCACCTTCCCGCCACCGTTCGACATGTGACGCCATTCGACACGTGACGCTTCAGACACTATTCGAGCTTCGTGCTGTCAGTGTCACCATGTCTTTCAGTAAACTACGGGTGTACGGTTCGCTGAAAAGGTCTCCGTCATTCGCGAGGTGGAAAAGGGTGTGAAGAAGAAATGCCAAATCGCCAACGAGTACGGGATAGCGCCGAATTTCGTCGGTACATTGAAGGGCAAACCAACGTAAGTGAAGCTGTTTTCCGTTCACTAAACATGCTTGATGATTTTGCTAACCTTAAGCGACTGAATTCTACAAAACAATCAGACATTACACAATTTTATGAAAAACTATAAATTTCTGTATTGAATGTAATATGTACTGTAGCTTACATAATATAAATCTTATTTTGTTTACATACATGTAGTGTTTCAGTCTTTCATACCATGATCTTTCTGAATAAATATTTACTTATTGACAGAATAATCTTTTCAAGCATTCAGTGGACCTGAAGTTAAAGTTAAAAGATGTAACTTGTTTAATTCGAAAACTTGGATAATTCGAAGTTTTGTAGTGGTCCCTTCAGCTTCGAATTATCCAAGTTGCACTGTATTTGTATTGGCACTGGATGGCGTGTGTTTGAATGTTTTCCCATCTTTGTTTTGCAAGTAGCAACGAATGAGGATAGTCAGGGTGTTCCTGCTGTCCAGTTTCTGTTTACTATAGATTTATGCGGAAGTTTGGAACCTGGTCAACATAATGCTAAACAATTTCTTGATGTGCTGTTTATTTTGGAATGATGTTTTTTCGCTTTTATTTATCCTGGATCAGGATAAATAATATTTCAACATGTTAAAAAAAGTTGTTTCTTAATATCTAGCAAGCACACTTGATATTTTTTTGTAATGTTATGAAAAATATTTGTCTAATGAAAAAATCTAATGTTTTCAAAACAACAGTCGCCATCTTACGCCTCTAGCAAACTTCCACAAGTGGAAATCAAGTGCATTTGTTTAACAATGTAATTAAGCTGTCGTTACCTTGTATTCAAGCTAGTCGAGAATCTGGTTAAAATCGTCATCAATTCCAAAAAAATAAAGTGCATTGTAAAACGCTTTCATGAAAGTTGATGAACTTCTTTGTTTTAAGTCAGGAATAAGTTAAACTTCTATGATTGTTTCTGATTTCCAGCAATTCTGTGCTCGCTTTGCTAAAAAGTTTGTCAAGTTATGCAAGAGACAGTCATTATTGGAACCCTACGAGCGAAATTAGATCATTTTGACACCAGGGGGCCATTTTGATCCCTTGATTGAAGCACAGGAGGAGGGAGGGAGGGGAAATGGACGGAATCATGCCTTTGGTGAAATGCATGACATTGAGTCACGTCCCATTATTACAAGGGCCGTAAAACGCCCTATTACCACCCTGTATGATGCCCATTGTCTGAAGCGCTTCATATGTCGAATGCAGTTCCTCAATTCCTTCCTACCCTTGCGATTTGTGCTGCCGGCTCAATATTTCCTTCCTGGAGATAATGGTAAATTTATTGAATCTGCGGTCATTAAATTGAAACCACCCTCCGTTGCAGTAAGCTGTGAATTAATGAATGATCATTATTCAAACATCCACGGAAGGAACACTTTATCAAAGGATTTGTAGTTGAAAACTCCACTGATGAGAGGAAAATCTGAAAGAAAATGGCTAAGCAATATCCCAAGATTGAAAAACTGCCTGAAAAATAATAATGGAATCAATATCAGTACACTGTCCTGCTAAAACTACCTGAATACTTTCCCCCAAATCGTATAGTTAAGGTATGTCAGGATCTTTTTAGCAAGCAATGGGCGATTCTTAAAATACACGAACTTTTTCAATAATCTGCTATGAAAATAATTAAAAAATAATTATCCTGTTTGATTTTACCCAGTCTTACCTAACGTTTTTACTCTTTCAGTTGAATTTGAAAAGAAAAAAAGAAGACGAAAACGGTGATCGTATTGGTTCCAACGAATCCTATTGTTTTTACCAATTTACTTCGACGAATCTTAAGTTTTATGTTTTTTATCGAAGACGTAGAAAATTTTAGGGATAAATTAACTCACAGTGGATAAGATAGTTAAGATAAAAATGGAATAAAATTTACGTTAGCCATCACAATAAGGATTTGTTTAATGTTGCTCATTTTCAAAGACTTTACAAAATACATGCGAAAACATTATATGATCTACAGTGGTTATTGTTCATTAGAAGTATAAGAATCTAATTGTTATGCATCTCCGCACTAGACAGACATTTCTCTTATGTCATTAAATAAAGCTTACTATGTAAACAAAATCAATGTAAGGATATTGTTGAATGGAGAATATATCTTATGGAACTGAACAACGGAATTTCTTCCTGTCTTTGTTTGTTGTTGGATGATCTACTTTCGAATTCCTAAAATATTTAGGCCCGAAAAAAAAAATCCTATTTATCCTTTTGTCTTTCTTCCAAGTTAAAATTTACCAATTCCTGTTAATAAAATATTCCATGGGCTGGAATCTACAAGAAATAATCGATTTGTTGAAAATAAATCTACCTTGATTATATCAGAGATGTTGAAAGATAAAACTCCCAGCACATGAAAACAGTTTAATAATGAACAACATGAAATCTGATGGTTTTCAGGAAAAAAAAACCCATCTTATAAATAAAGACTTTACATATTTAAAAATGAATGAAGCATCTGGATTTGCAAAGGAGTAGTAAAACATATCATCTTAACATAGAGGAACTCAAGATGTTGGAAAAAGCTTAAGTGTATACCTACAGTTCCATATAAGGACTCGTAAATATCAATGATAAGTCAGATAAAACTACTGAGTAAATTTTAATAAATATTAATTTCATACTCTTAATTTTTCTCACACGTTCTTAAATCTTTGTTTTCTAGTTTTCCATGTCTAAAGGATGTTCTTTAGATTGAAAATCGTGGTAGACTCCATCAGGAATTTAATCTATGCCATATCCTAAGCCTTCCACTTCGAAAATGACTGAACTAGCACTTGTGGGAGATTGATATCTCTTGGAGATGATGAGATCGAGCTTAACTTCCTCCAAGTGCTTCTCGGGCACTGATATTTCTCAATCAACTGGGAAAGTTCTCAAACGATGAGTAAACCAGGTAATTGGTAATTTAGCTGAAAGATATTTGATTGCTCAATGAAAAAAACCTAAAGCTCAATAAATAGGACGGAGTATTCAAAAGCTATTTGCAATCATTTCAATGTTCTCAAAACAAACTACTTATTTGATTTACATAAGTGGAGAATAATGTTTACTCTTAGACTGCAACACAAGACTTAGATCGACAAATAATTTTGCTTGCTGCACGAAATGATTTTTATTGAAATTACTGATTCCACTTTGCTTTCAAGTATTGACAGTATTGTGATGGTTTTAAAATGGAAGTTGTTATCATAAATAAAGAAACTTTGCACTTTGAAAAAGATTACAATGTTATTTCAGCGTTGATTGCTAGGAGAATTTTAATGAGGATGATGTGAAATCTTACATTATCTTCTTATAATTTTCGTATAATCTTGAAATCTTATATTATCTTTATTGTTATTTTAATAAGTTATTACTAAGCAAATCAAATAGTAATACCGAAAAAAGTGATACGTTATGATGCATAAAATTAACGTGCGTACAACAACATAAGAAAGAAAAAAAAAAAGAAAACGCACAAGACTAAGAGTTCACTGATCTGTTTTTTGAAATTGCGATACCGGGAACCCAAG
>JAFIDM010000003.1:51508187-51527403 GCA_023159025.1 Thereuonema tuberculata
GGTACTTAACTGCTCAGCCTTGAGGCGAGGCTCATTAAACTTGAATTGAACAAAGCACTATCAAGTTTCTGCTTTAGTGCGGCCGTGTATTTGCAGATCTTGATTCTCGTGTTCCACACTCACAAGTAATTGATTGGAGTAAAACGTTTTACCCGACAACGTAGTCAGACTAAATCAGTTTGCTCCGTGGTACTGTTAGTAATAGCACGAGGACGGAATCTTCCAGATTTCAGTTTTATTGGTAGAAGTTTGATACGATTTGTTCGTAATTTTTGTTTTTGAATTGAATTGTCTTCTTTCTAATTTGGCGTCATTATGACATGAAAATTCGGTTAATGAGAGGCTATTAGCGTTACTGCAATAAGATTAAGGCGTATCTTAAAGTTTAATTAATTTTTGATATTTTAAAAATTATTCTTAAAATTAGATTTTAATTTGAGAATACAAAAAGTGCGTAGAATTAGAATAGAATAAAATTAAATTGCAGTGCCAACTTCCGCAAAAATAAGATCCAAAAATAACTTTAAAAACAGAATGTATAATCTAAAGCTAGATAATTACTTCTTATTTATCATCCATTTAAGAAGAATCATGCAGTGATTGGTCGAGATGATTTGCCCAATTTGTATCAAAATTAATAGGAACTAAAATTTTGTAACATTCAAATAATTTTAAGCTTCCTAAGATAAACTTTTCTTAGATTCAGTGATTATTGCGTTGCAACACAGTGTGATGTCTTAGACAACATTTTTTAGGGTTTTTGGCTCCTAGGTTACTAAAATATAGATATCTAAGAATAAAATTTCAGCAATCGCAGATAAATAGCTTTTGAGTTAGACCTATATGATCATCAATGAATGATGGTGTATAGATATGTATTTTGACTTAAAAAATGCTTTTTTAAAGCGTTTTTTATTCTGATCCTTTGTTTTTTACTCCAAGAAGGTATATTAAGAGCTATTGTAAATATTTCTTTGAGCTACAAACAGTGAATATTATTAAATCATGGATCTATGTTTTTTGACTTAGTAAGCGAAGTCTCACTTTTCAATTTTTGTCTTTCGTGTCTGTTTACATTAAAACGAATAGAAGATTTACTTACTATTTGGTTCGTATTCTTATTTACGAATCAATTTAAAATATGATTACTATTATTTTACTGGGGACCCCTATTAGCCATCCAAAAAAAAAAAAAAGAAAATGCCCAGTCAATGGCAGATTGGATACCTGAACATTTACTTATCTTGTAATAAGGCTCAGGAACAGCTGTTTCGAATTGATTAGGTCTCATCAGCCGGGAGAGACTTATTTATTCAATCGACTAATGAACTGTGACTGATAAATATTAATCCTTCCCCAAGTCTCACTACTACGTAAAAGATAAATTCAAAAGCAATGCAAAAATCATATTATATTTTAATGATTCGTATAGAATGAGGGTTTTACATTTGGTTCTATCTAGTCCCAATCTTATAAAATTCAATTTATAAATTAATATTAAATTAATATTAAACTGTTGAATCGCTGAAAATAATTTCTCAATAATTATAAATAAAAACTGGATAAGGAGAAGTCATAACAAATCAAAACTGGGTAAGGACAAGATTTATTCAATATTTAAGTTGCTCCAGTAAAAATTTCATAAACTAAACTTAATACTCCGTGAGACCGGTCAAGGTTATGAGCAAGAGAATGAATAAATAAGGCCGCAAGTTCGATTCCCAGAGGTTCAAATCCTTTTTTTTTATTATTATTTTATTTGGAGGAAGAAGAGAGCAATGGTTGTCAAATGTTTGTAAACAATGTCTTGATGACTAATGACTGAATCTTTAAAATTCTTCTTCCGGGTCGTTACGGGTGACCAGAGCATCTACGCATGCGCGCCTCTCAGAAATACAGATTGACAAGCTACAATGAACGTTAGACAATGAGAGATATTGTTTAAAAATATGTAGTCAGTGGATAAATAAAATAGTTAGTTGAAAGATCATTGTTCTTATGTTTACTTCATCTCCTTACAATAAAAATACTTATTGAATCAATTAAGACTAAATTAAAATTTCCTTTCGTGAAAAAGGTTGTTGTATTATGCAAAAGCAATGAATAAATTTAGTTTAATTAATATAAATAATACTTTTTTTTTATGGTTATCTGATTATCCGATGTATTTTAAAAGTTAACTTACTATTCAGAAAATTATAAAATATAATTATAAATATTATAAAAAGGATTCCTTTTTATAATAAGCCCAGCTTTTAATTATTGTAAAATAACGTTACAAATCTTTGAATTGGATGTAAGGAAGTTGATAGATATGATTAAGAAAGTTCCTTTCTTTTACTGTTTCTCTTTTGTAATTTTGTCATTTTGTTTAATGGTGGATATGATTGGGTTCAGTGAGAAACGCTGCATTTATAAACTAAACTCTTTTATTGTTTTTAGTCACATTTATATTTATTTTAAAATTAATTATAGAAATATTGTGAATGAAAGCTACTTTTTCAAAACTCTTTTCACTTCTGTGGATTAAATTTAAGTTTTAAATTGTGAATGGAAATAAACAGAGAAATAAGCAGTGATTAGTTGAATGTTATTCATTGTCGTTATTAATTTAGGGATTTGCATTTGCTAAAGACAGGCCAGGAAAGATTTCAAAACAAAATCGTTATTTGATTTAATTTATTTGCGAATAAATTCCTTTTGTTAAGCTGTCCGAGTAATCTCAGTTTGGGATATTGCATGAGGATCTATTGCTATTTCATAGACTATTATTGTTATTTCTCTATGTATGATGTAGTAACACTGAATACAGATTGCAGTTATGAAAGCAAGCTTTGATTCCTATAAATAAAAAAAAACTCTTACTGGAAAGCATCACAATATCAAAATGTAAAATCTAAGATAAAGTAACAAGTAATTGACATTCCCAGTTTTCTCGAACAACATTTTTGTCAGATTCTCGTTAGTGGATATTCATTTCCGTTGTTCCATATTTACCTTCAGGAGTTCTCTTGTATTTGGAGGGGGAAGCCAGGAGTATTTAAGGGAGGAGGTTGTACATAAAAGAAAAAGGACAAATATTGTTTCAAGTATTGTTTATGAAATTTTGTATAATTATAAAAAGTATAATTTTACGTGTAAAAAGTTCACTTTGAAGAGGCTGTCTCTCGACGGCGAAACGTTGTGTATTTTTATTTTTGTATAAATTTGTTCTCATTTATTCAGGTGTATGGCTTTATTTTGGCATCCATTTTGTATAATTCTTTTACGTATTCTTGTAATAGGACAGGAACAACAGGTTAGGAAAGGATTATTTCCTCGTGTATGTAAATAAATTCTTTGTAAATTAGTCCGAAACTGGTCGATTATTTGAACTTTCGCTCAATAAATTCTGCAAAATACTTGAGGCGCATTAACGAAATTTCACTTTGATAGATCCAGTTTAGTTCTTTAAATAAAAATTACTTTTCATTAAAAAACAAACAAAAAAATACGTGTAAGAAACCAAAATGAGACAAGAAAACAAGGCTTTTTTTTGCCTTATTTTCTCAAATACCTGTAAATTTACTTTTTCAGTGAAGACATTATAGGGATGTCACAGATATTGGGTTCTGTAAGTCAAAATAAATCAGAACAGAATAACTCAGTCAATTTAATATTTTAGCTAAAGTTATTTTGGGATTTGAAAGAAATTTGAAGCAGATTTTATTTTCTCTCTGCGAATCAACATTAAAGAGAACGTTGCAAGGATTTTATTTGTTATTTCCAATGTTTCGAAGTAAAACGGAATCTCAGCGGAACACGATAACAACATTCTTAGAAAGAACTCCTTAATTTAATTAAGAAGAAAAAATAAAACTGCAATTTCACTTTTAAATGTATCTGTAACTCATTTTCAGATTCATATCGACCTTAAATTCTGTAAATCTCGTATCTCTATTTTAAATTCTAGTCATTAATTCTAATTATATTTTTAATGAAATTATTAATTTTTAGTTACTTAAATTAATTCAAATTCCTTTAAAATTTAGCCAACTTTATAAATTTATTCAAAGTATTCATAAATATTAATATCAATTGAACTAATGTAAATATATTTACGTTTTTTTACGTTGTTTACATTTTAGCTCTTTAAAACCTTATTTTTGATAATTTTATACAGAATTCTAATTTTACTAAGATTTTGGTGTTAGATTTACTAGTTGCAACAATATTAGGTAATGGTAATATTAACAGAATTAAAAACAAAACAGAAATATATTTAACAATTTCTTTTTGCTAAGAGAAAAAGAAAAGAAATGAATTTTTATAAAAAAATTTCTTTTTCTATCCTAGAAATATTTATCACCAAAATGCTTAAAATTAAACTCAAATGACGAACCACAGAAATCTTTGCTTCAGCGAATTGAATAATAATAATAAAATAATTGCATAATTAGAAATATTCAATACTAAATTATCTTTGATTATAAATATAATTAATCTACAGTTGCATTAAACTGATTTAATTTTACAAGTATTATAAAATATTAATATTATAACTAACGTGAAAAACGTTTTCTGCACAAAATTTATTTGCTTTCCATGCACCGATAATAAAGAAACTGTCCTTGTGATAATTTCTTTGAATAATGGATAAGTTTTAATACAACACGGTAATGAAAATTAATAATTGTTTTAGAATCATTAATGACATTTTAAATAATTAGTAGCACGTAATGAAAAGAACCGAACTTCGCTGTTCGTATGAATAGTTCATTGAAATGCGTAATATGGAAAGATTCCTTTGGTCAATTGTTGGTTGTATTTGTTCTATTACTATTTTTCCAAATATTTTTGTTTATTGTTCTGCAAATGACTCTTTACATCTACGGATTGTAGACGTCAAATACCATGCAAATGACATTTTAAACAATTTGTCACGATATAGGAATGACTTCACGATTTTTCAATCTATGTTAAGTACATGAAAATCTCTTTGAAAAAGCTATAGTAAGAAAAACGATCTTCCAATAGAGCTTAACTTGTTCAAATGTCAAGGAAGTTGTTGGAATAAAGAAGCCAGGTAGGCCATTCCGTTAGCAGCTGGCAGAAGTACTGTCCTTGCCTGTTTGCAATTGTGGGCGTTAAATATTCTGCTCATCATCTAAATACACAACCAATAAAAAGCCAATCCGTTTTAGCAAAGACAACAGAGGACAATGAAAAAACAGACAGAACCATTATTTACACCATTACAAGTCGCTGATTTCATCACAGTCACTGAACAGAACCTAAGAGTATTTCATTAAACTTCAAATTAAAACGAAAATTATTAATAGAAGCATCAGTTCCAAAACTTATTGATTATTAAATTTTAACTTTTTTTTAAAGATTTTCAAAACTTTGCACCTTTTTTCGGATTACTATTGCTTTATTATTTTAGTAACAAAATATAACATTTTTTTAAATCCATTTTCTTCAAAAAATGTTGACAATTAATAAACGAATCTATTTCAATAAATGATTCTGAATTTGTTATGTAGAAAGTCTAATAAGTAATATTTATATCGCTTTTATCGAACTGAAAGGGAGTTCCACTTCCTTTGTAATTAGATAAATTAGTAAACAACTTCGATTTTCGCTTTGATCTTTTTGATATCGAAATTAAAAAAACAAATCGAAGATTTAATTCTGACAGATTTATACAAATCAATCCCAAAGATAAAGATTTAATGATAAATATTAGAATTTTTGTCTTGGATGAATTTAAAAATAATGGAATTATAATAAAATTATCTAAAAGAAAACGGAAAAAAAAAAAAAAAAAATACTTAAGATTTTTTGTAATTTTTGCGGCAATCTTTTTTCTTTTTTATGAGATTCGACTTCACAATTGACCCATTGAGAATTAAAAATAATTAATATACCTTCAATCTAGAGAATCTAAAACTAAATAAATTATTTATTATAAAAATCATGATTGCTTACTTGTTGTAACTTTTACTCTCTTCTTCTGTTCCTCAGGTGTTCCAGTATCTTCATCCGAGCCATAGCGAAAAGGGGAATGATTACGGACTTGGAACGTGGCTGTGGCGGGGAAGCGAGGGGTCGTCCCCGGGATAGCAGTGCGCCTGTCACGTCCGTCGATTCTCCCGCTTCAATGTCCCTCGGACTGTCTGTGTATTCGGCGGGATGGAAGAGGCGGTTGTTCCGTTTGCACGTGCATCGAACGGCGACGGTGGCTTACGGAGCCGCAGGTGTGCGTCGCTCCGTAAAACCTCTCTCGGAAGGAGCGCCACAAAGTTTTGACTGCAGCGACGGAGCGGGTTGCCGTGCTGGACTGGCCTCTTTGCCGTCACCCAATTAAGAGCGAGCAGCGCTGTGAAGAGACTCTCCCGGACCGATGGGATGGGGAGGTCGTCGTACACCTCCACGCGGAAGGAAGCCAATCTCAGTGACGTCACTCTAACTCGTCACTTGATTTTGGCAGCAATGTTGGGTCTGACTCGTGCATTTACTCACACCTTCTTTCTACGACGGTTGACACCGGAATACAGTCGTTGTATTCAGAAAAGCTTTCTTGACAACCTGTCTTGGTCGAGTTAATCTGGTTTCAATTTATTGGTGGCCTGAGTACGTTTACTGTTGTTTATTATTCTTATATTCGATGCCAATAATTTTCAATCTTTCATTTTTCATAAAAATCTATTGATTAATAAGTTTATTTTTCTATCCAATATTATCAATTTAGTTAGATTAATGTAGCTTATTTTCAAGTATTTTTTTTTTTTCTTTTTTTGTTAAAACATACTAAAACTCCGCAGATTCTTGAAGTAAAAGGTCCTTGTAATTTTTTATATATATTTTTTTTGTTATTTTTGGATGGGAATAGAAGAGAAAATAGAAATTAATATGACATGAATAGGGAATATTCCATTTTAGATTACTATTCAGGTAAATTGGGGATGTTCTACATCAACTGTCTTTCGTTGAATCATACAGATTCCTATTGACTCATTAATCAGAAGACTGAATTTTGAAATTGTCCACTTTTAATCTATGAATTTTACATCTTATCTGTTGTTGTCGTTAATGAAGTCGTAAGTTTTGCTAGATCTCCTCTGTTATGATTGTATGGAACATCCTAAACAGTATAAGTTTTCCTTAACTCATATTGTAAACTTACTAAAATCTTCGAATAAAGTTCCTTTTTACAAGTCGCCATTGATTTTATATTCTTTTGGCAGATGCAATTTCCTTCATTGATATCACGCCATCTGTTAAGGTAAAAAACAAGAAAGAAATTGAGAGAACAAAAAATGCTAAGTAATTTCTTAAATGGAAAAGTACAGGTATGGCCACTAGTCGCCAAAAGATATGTTCAAAAAGAGGGTCCGAATATAGCCATCATGAAATTTAAAATTTTATAATTTGTATCAAATCCTATTATTTCAATTGAATCCTAGAAATAATTCCAAAACATACTTAGGGGCCATTCAAGTATTACGTAAGCACATTTTTAGTCATTTTAGACCACTTGTCAGCAAAAATAAGCAAAGATTGAATACCGTATATGCTCCAATAAACGCCGAGTCTCTTATAGTCGCCGGTCTCTAATAAGCGCCGGGCTGCCGAGGGGATACGGCCAAATAGGAGCCGGTCTCTAATAGTAGCCGGGTCTTTGATATTTGCCTACCGGTACTAGTGTAAGCGTCCGTATCTTTGTAATCGTGCGTAATACCTTACGGTACATTGCCTTACAAAATGCCGCCGAAACAGTCATTTGACATTGCCTTTAAGATTCGCGCGGTGAAATACGCGAAAGAAACTTCCGGTGAGGCGGCCGCCCGTCATTGCGGATTGGGACTCCGAATAGCAGCGAAAGGTACAGAAAGACATTGCCATTTATCTTTAACAGTCTTAGGTGGCATGTGAAATTCAAATAAAGTTGCTGTTTGTAATATTAGCCGGTATTTATGTGTAAAAATATTGCGTTCTGAAAGTTTTTGTTAATAATGGCCGGCCTCTAATAGCAGCCGGTCTCTATTAAGCGCCGGGAGCCGAGGTTAGTTTTGCAAATAAACGCCGGGGGCCTCTATTGGAGCATATACGGTACTTACATAATATTTGAACAGTCCCTTAACATTAAATATTAATTTGATGGGACAGAAAATTAGCATTGCATTGACTAAATGTCTTAATATTACATTTTGTTTTTGAAACGTTTACATTAAAGAACTCAATGCTCTATGATACGAAAAGTAACAAAAGTACAATCACAATTTGTGAACTTCAAGTAACAAAAGTAATTCAATATTTTAAGATTTTCTGTACCTATGGACATCACGTCAACTGTAGCTTTACTTTTTATATAAAATTTTTTCGTCTCGTTTTTTTTCCTCTAAAGAACCTCCCGTTAAACATTTAATCAACGTCAAACAAAAAAAAAGAGGTCAATAAAAACATTTACTAAGCTACTTTAAATTATAAACGGCTTAGATTGATAGCATATGACAATGGAATAATTAGCCAAATAAATCAAAAAGCTTGCAACATACTTCTGTCTGACGATCATCACGAGGCTTTGGACCCAAACCCCTCCGTAAATTCGAATGCATTGTTTATGGTACGGCCAATTATGTCTGTTGCAGTAATGTTTGTTGAGTGCGCTTACTGGATCAATGTAGAGTTACTGATTAATTCAAATTGGTTTAACAAAAAAAATACCGAAAATTTTTAATTAAAACTCAGTTATATTTGATTCTATTTTTTTTTATTATTTTCTTGATTTATTTGCAGAATAACGAAAAAAAAACAATCGGTGTGAAGTGAAGCAACATACAGCGATACATACCTGTATCTTTAGAGTTTTAATTGAAAATTAAAAAAGAAAATGGGTAAGTCCACGGTAACTCACGTTACAGTTTGACATTTTAAATCAGATTCAAAGCTACAGTGTTCACCAAAAATGTGCACACTAGTCCAAATTAATTTTTGATATTACTACAGATTCAATGAACTTTTTTTAACACCTACTGGTTTGTGGTAAACATGTGATATTTTAAAGCAAAAAATTAATTTGTGTTGGTAACTCATGTTACAGCCAAAGAGACATTGTATTTCTGCTTAGTAAGAACATATGGGATTTCTCCTTCAAAGCATATCATCTAAAAACTGTAATGGGCTAACATTTTGACCAACAGACCAAGTTAACATAAAAAAAAAGAAAATTGTTCCAAGATGACATTTAAGATATTTTCTTTATTTAAAAGTGGGTAACTCATGTTACACGAAGTCGGTAACTCATGTTACACGAAGTCGGTAACTCATGTTACTTTTAGGTTAAAATCTAGTAAAAGAGTATACACACAACTCAGTCAAAGGCACAAAAACTGGTAACTGGACTATAAAAAAATGTCATCTAGCAAAATTTACACCATTAAAAAATAAAATTTTTTAAATTTTTTTAATTTTTTCATTTGTCCCTATTTCTGTGGACATACCCGAATGCCGTTAATTAGATATTTTAATGGAATAATTTATAAAAGAATCGGAGATAATAATGTTTTTTGAAAATGAAGGCAAAAAAAATTGAATGTAAGATATTCATCGGCAAAGTCCTCAAAAACCGTCAGGAATTATCGAACAGCAAACTAGGGAGAATATCCTTAAGAAATAATGGAAACGGTCTTAAACGGTTGCAACAACAAATCACTTTTTATAATTCATTACAACAAAAAGATTAAGTAAATAAGCAGTTTTTTTTTAACATTGTATAACTTAGATATTATTCACATAATAGCCTGAATTTTAATAGAAGGTTCAGTTCCCTGTACTGCACATAAGTAGAATTTGCGGAAATGCTATAGTTCCGTTTGGATCACGTGAACGGTACATCCTGTGCCAAACTTTAGAGAAAGTATAACGATTTACTTAGAAATTTCCTATATTCTTAACGACAATTTCCCAAATGAAAAATATTGATTAGGAAATCGACGAATTGCGACGACGTCTTATAATGATAAAATACCTAAATTAATATCTTGAATTGGTAAATGAAATCTTGTAATTTTTAAGTAATTTTCAGACTTTCAAAATAATATTGGGAAATTTTTCAGTTTAAGCATTTGTAACAATTATGCTTTAATCTATAAAAATATGTCTTTTTTCATCTTACAAAAATAGGCTTCGTTTGCTTTGGTCTGTTAATTTTCGTAGATTATTATAAACGGATCCGTGTAAGATCTTATCTTTCGAGAGCTAAAGCCAAAAACTTACAAAGTGTGTTTGTTTTCACGTTTTTATTGGATGAAAAGACAGTGTGCAAATACCTAATGGAAATCTGATTAGAACTTGCGCGAAAACCGGTGCTTTTCGGGAAAGGGTCAATTTCTCCACGCGATGGCAATTTACGTTGGGACGAATCTGATATTGTAATGAAAGGATTCGTAACAACAACAATAAAGGATTCCGTTTCACTCGGACTCTTAAAGGTCACATCGTAAATAATTTTGGCAGCTGTCTATTTAAGTTATTTAGAAACACAAATTCTGTAGTAGTTTTAGATATTGTGCGATAAAGAATGGCGCATGCGCAGACGAAAAGAAAATAATGACAACAAAACGATATTCAATTACTTGGCTCCAAAATCAACTGCCTTTTGAAAGCAGAGACGAAGGAAATCTAAGCAAAGATAAAAAAAAAAACTCGGACCTTTTTTGAAATTAATGATGTCGAGAAAGACCTTATCTACCAAAATCTATTTTATCTTTGTACAAAAATATGAGTAGCGTTAAGATCATCTTACTTACCAGAAGACCAAGAATCAAAAGGAGGCTTAAAGCGAACGACCATAAAAAAAGTAAGACATCGGTTGGACAAGAGTTTCAAAAGTCCAAGAGCTAAGCGGATTACATCCATGGTGAATTCTTATTTTGTAAATCTAGTATTTTTCAGAGAAGTTAAAAAAATTTTTAAGAATTTTTTCATTTACAGCTTACTATTCTAAAAAAAAATAAGGATCCAAAAGTATTCCATGCGTACCAATACCTCATCCCAATAACTTTTGAATCAGTGATTGATCTTCTTGATAGTTGGCATGAACATTTTAGGACAATAGAAGATCTAGTTTCTGTATTTAAACAAGACAGGAGCAGCAATCCCAGTAGCGATTGCATAATGCCCCACGGCTACTATACAAAGCGAATATATGGTCACATAAAGAGAAACAGAAAAGGTACCCTTTCAAAAGTTTCGTAAGTATGACTATCATTCTATTGCTAGGTAATATTATCCCAACATAGAAAAATAATCTTTGAATGAAGATTATTGAGCCCTTCATGGGGATCCATAGGTTATTGAGTACATTATTTATTTATTTCTAACCGTACATTAGTTTTCCACCTAATACTCCGACTATAATCAGAAAAAAAAAATGAAAAAAAAAGATCTTCTTACAAATGCCGTAAATATTTAATACATTCTTTAATAACTTAGTGAACGTGATTGAAGTCACGTTCTTTATTATTAGTTATTTCACGTGTGTGAATTCTTGGTCTATTATTATTTGTTTGAAGTTAAGGAAAGGGAGATGTTTTCTTTTTTCCTTAGAATTTTTATAATCAGCTTGAAAAAGTCTTTGGATTTATAATAAGACGAAATATTGCGCTTAGTTGATGTAATAGGATTAGAAATTATTAAAGAATGTATTGAAAAAACTAAAAGTTAAATAAATTATTATAAAAAATTCTCTACCACACAGAATCGAACGCAGGATTATAATAAAAATAGACCAATCAATGAATCAATGACGGAATCAATAACGAATCAAATGACACAGCCTCAAGCCCATTGCACATGGATCCAAAAATCGGTCGTTCGGATCCATGAGTAATGAGCTTAAAGAGAGCGTTTGAGACCAAAATTATCATATTGAAATGAAAAAAGGTAAGGTGAATTAGGGTGCTTTCAATATGTAAATTTTCGACTGAATCACCATATTTTTAAATTGTGTTCCAAAACATCCTCATTCACCTTACCTTTTTTTCATTTCAGTGTGATGGTTTTGGTCTCAGGCGCTCCGTTGCACATGGATCTGACCGACCGATTTTCGGATCCATGTGCAATGGGCTTCAGACTGATCCATCATGAATTTCTCTCGACGGACGGACAGAATGAGTGGGGATATAAGGCTCCTGTACGAGCTTCGCTCTCTATAGAAGCCTAAAAATACACCGTATGGATTCCAGTGGAGAAACACGTGTAAAGTTGAGAAGAACATCCACTGAAAACCTTTAGAAACAAAATAACCAATTTTATAAACCAGTTAAAATTTGCTCGTGCTTAATTTCAATAAAATTAATTGGATTGAAGGGTGAATTACTTAAATCGTGGATTTGCAGATTTTAAGCAATTTTCAGCCTTTGAAATCTGGTAAATTTTTAGCAAACATTAATTTTTGATTACATTCGATGTATATCGTAATCTTTAATCCCGAAACTATCATGTTGGTACGACTTTAAACGAAAGAAAAAGAAATGAAATTTAACCTGCCTTAATACATTATTATAAAGAAAAAAGAGAACAGAAACGTACATATGTAAACAAAAACAAAAATTCACTGAGCTATTTTAGGTTTCCAATATCAATAATTGTTCAGTGAATTTTTGTTTTTGTTTCTCTTTTTTCGTAATAAAAGAAAAGAAATCACAACATTTTTAATTTTAACTTCTTTTTAAGAAATCTTTCAAGGAACTTTCAGCTTTACGTAATATAAATATAATAAAAAATTAAAAAAAAGAAACTCAAAAAGTTTCAAAAACTCAGAAGAAAGAAACTTAAATTGCGATGTTTTTAAGCAATTAAGCAATTCTTTGCATTTATTAAACTTTTATAATTCGAGAAAAAAAATAAAAAGCAGAAACATGGGTCTTCTGCATTGATGTTATAACATAAACTTGATTTCCTCGGCCCGTTGATTACGTTACTAATTTTAAAATGCGTGTAAGTATACCTCTATATATACTGATTTCGTATTTTTATAATTCATTTGTAAATAATATATTATGATGTTTCTCTTTCTTTTTATTTATTTTTAGGCCTAATTGATTTAGAATGCTTTTAAGATTTGTTTTTTTCGTAATGTTATTTTTTTCCCCGTTTCTTTTCAGTTTTTGTTTATCTTTAATTTTGTTCTTTTTCTCCTAATGTTTTCTTTTCTTACTCTTATTTTTTTAATAAGTGCCATCAGGATGATGCAGTGATTCTATCTAAATTGCGCTGAATTTAATACTTCGGATAGTAGTTTGAATAATGAATATTAAATAAAACATTTCCTCTTCATTTTCTAAGTCATTGCCGTAGATACCAAGATTACGAACAATAGCAATGGGTTTTTTTTCTTATGTTTTTATTTTTTTTTATTTTTAAAAAGTCCTTCTTTTATTAGCCGTATTTTCAAACGTAAAATAAAATTATTTTAAAATAAAAAGAATAGGATATAATCAATGTATGATAACGTAAACACTAATTGTATCATTTCCTTTTCGTCAGGACTTATTTTCTAAGGTTATTAAGAATCTTATAACTTGACTGTCATCTCACTGAACTTTTTTTTAGCCTACACATTATTTTGTCAAAAATACTGTGTTAGTATTAAATGAAAAAAAAAAAAAAATAAACTCTAAAACTTTTTCTTGTAATTTTGAGAGTTTTATTTTTCTTTTTTCATTTAATACTAACACAGTATTTTGGACAAAAATAATAGCCTATTGTCCTCCAAATGAGAGATGGCCGCCCTGTTTTTGTGAGATCTGCGCATGTATGATCGATTAGTCTGGTCAGGTACTTCCGTCTGATTTTATGACAGGACGCCGCCATTGTTCTAATCGCTTGTTACTTTGCAAAACAGCATTGTATTTATAAATAATATATATTTATTTATTTATATAAATACTTATTGTTAGCATCTGGTATTGAAATAACGCTAAATAGTCGAGAGAAGTTTTAATTTGGCGTTATCAACATGTCTTTCTCAGTGAAAACAGACGACGGCGTCCATTGTGACAGGAAAACATAATTGATCAGCTACCGGAAGGGCTGCGCAGTTCAAACTTCCACCGGCCAACTTTCATTTGGAGGACAGTACACAGTATTAATGTGTAGGCTATTTACTTCCTTACACATTTTGATAGTTAAAATTTCTATTAAATTTATTAAATTAATTAGTCAATTGATCAGAGGTAGTTTAACTGAAGGACCGTTCATATAGATTTATGGGATGAATTAGTTTGCTTTCACACAAAGCATTTCATCCTTCCTATTTGTAAGATATAAGGCGTTCTTATATGAATTCATGCAATTCTTTACAGATCAATTTAACTCAGTTGTTTAATATCTTAGTATGATAAAGTTTACTGTTAATAGCTTACCAAGTTAATAGGTAAACTTTAACCTATTGCGGCTTCACAAGAAAGACTTCATTTTGCTTTTCTTTATCGAAAATGTAAATTTCTATTCTTTCACAAATTCTGATTATTTTATTTTTCGGTATTATTTTATACCGAAAACAGACAAGTAATTCATGAAAGACTGTAAAACGTTTTTTTTAATTTCTGGTTTCTGAAATCGTAAAATCACTATTGAAGAAGAAAATGTATTCATTCGAAACGATTATCTGTAGTGAATATAATTTTCTACAATTTTCCATTTGCCAAAAATGTATAATAATTATACCCGCAATTGATCACTTAAGTTGTCAACATCTGTAATGAAACCAAAACACACACACATTTAAAGTGGATAACGAAGAACTGCTTAGATTTCATTGTGTGACGTCAAATAGTTAACGGTTTTGTTGCTAATGTTTTTTATGGCGATTTTTTATCACTTGCACGCGGAAGCTTATCCACAGGGATCCACAATATGCAAGCCTAGTTACAAGAAGATCCATTAAGCAATTCATAAGTTAGGAAACATACACAGAAACACACATGAAATGATTTTATAAGCCTTACTTTCTTTAGGAGACTGGGCTAAAAATAATTAATACTTTCATTTATTTAGAAAGTTTCTTTCCTTACTTGCTGTCATTTACGACATCAATTGTGTAAAAATTTACTGTAATCTTTTTTCAATCTTTGTAAACAGTTAAGACCAAGTATTCGTGGATTAAAGATATTACAGATTACAAATATGGCCAATATAAAGCAAAATGAAACATTCGGAAAAGCGTTTGAGAACAGACGATTCTGATCTAAAAGAGCCTCGCACCAGGCAATGGGCGACATCTGTGACTGACAGTAATAATTTATGGAGCGCAGAAAATTCTACCTTGTTGTTATCAGCATCACTGGAGGAAGTGTATATTGAAAATGGCAGAAAAGCAGCAGAAAAGCTGCTGTTGTTTATTTCACGTCATTGCATTTGGATTGCAACCTTATAATATCTGTAATCTCGTTTAGACTTACAATAGATTCCCAGCTGTTTCGGAAACCGTTAAATAAGCTGCTACGGTTAGGATTTACTTTATGTATTGGAATATCCTTATGGTGTTGTTCAAAAGACAGGGATTGGTTATTTTTCATGCTTAAATTTACGCATATTAGTCTTGGGATATTAAGTTTCTTATAATCCTAACAATATGAAAAATGAAGAAACTGTTTAAAAGTTTTCAGAATAATATTGCCTCTTCCTATGTTCCATTTTGAAAGCTGAATATTCCTGTCCCGTTCCCGTCTTTACGTCTATGGTAACATACATCTATTTCTTATCATTAAGGAATTCGATGTTTCTGTTACAGTTTCCAAATTGATTTTTTTTTTTATATTTTATTCAAATAGCAAAACTGAATTGCCACGTGTTTTCAGCGGAATATTTTTGGAAAAAGTAACTTTATTTTATTGAATTTGGGCTAGATTTAAAAATGAATTTTTATAAAGAAAATTACTAAATAATAATTAAAAATAAGAACTGTTAATTTATTAACGTCCGCATAGTTTCGTGAATATTACGTTTTTGTTTGTGTTTGACATACACTCGTATGATGCTTCACATGCATTTCCTTTGGAAAATTAAAAGTAAATAATTAAATTAATAAATAAAAAAATAATGTTTCAACTTGTGGTCAGTTATAAATTGTAATAAATTTGAATAATTATTCATTAATATTTAAAATATTTTTAACATGTAATATAAAATACCCACGGATGAAAGCTACAATGTCGTCAATTTTATTATTTGTTTTTTTATATGTACAAATAGTTATAAATCATACGAGGTTATTTGTATTCAGGTAAATTACACAAGTAAATAAAAATTTGATTTATTCCCGGCTGAATTCCTCGCGATAAGAAATGAGTCAGCCATAAGCTCCAGAATTACTAGGAATTAACGGCACTCAACAAGTAGTCTCTTCTCCCTGCCAAAGAAGCCAGGAATGGTGAGGTCACGTGATCCTGACAGCATCCTCATTAGCTGGTCAGGCGGAGTTGCCAACCATCGAATCTCACACAGAAGTATACAACGTAAGACTCGCAGCACCGAATGCTTTCTCTTCTGCCTCTCTTTTTAATCAGCCTATTCACAGCAACAGCCTGCTCGTTGTATTGATCTCTTCAGCTTTTGCTGTTTGCACACAAAGCCCTCTGACAATGAGAAGGAGTCTATAAAACTTCCTTTACTTCCTTCTCCGCCTCTTCGCAGTGAAAACGTTCCAATCAATACTGGAACGAATGTTGCATAAATGACATTGGAAGCAGAAAACATAAGACACAGAACGAACGATGGCTGCGCAACATCTGCCAGTTCAGGTGACACTAATCACTGTCTCGAAACTTGGATCCTAATAGATTAAGATGACTCCCGTGGAGCGAGGTTTTGCAATTAATTATCATCATATGAAAAACGCTCGTTTTGGGGAACTTTTACATCGTTTTTTGACCAACCAATTTCTTTAGTGTAGATCCTCTAGTTGCTCTCGTTTTCTGTGTAAATAGAACGAATCCCTTAATGGATTAAAACGCGGTGAAAAGTGATTTTACAACAAATGATCAAAATATGGCTTAGAAAACAAGGAGGCGGAATTATCCATTTGAAGGAAGAGATTAAGGTAACACAGCGGCAAAGTGCTGGTCAATGTAACTAGTCAATTGAAATACAGTTCAATGAATTCTACGCGACATAAATTACTATAATAATAAAAAACTGTAATATAAAAGTTTTTCTTGTGTACTTTGAAAAAAAAAATCTCTTTTGTCCATTAAATGAACATCAGAAACAGAACCGATTTAGATTAAGAACGACTTAAACAAGCACAGGCTTGTGAAGTCGTTTTAAAAAAGTTTACATCATTCGTCTCAAATCTTTTCTTTATTTTGTAGCAACTTAAGGTCTAGCTTCCCGTAACCATCAAATAGTAATAATAATAATAATACTTAGTAATTTTACTTAGTACAACAGTGCCTAGTAATCTAATCTAGAAATAAACTATTGCTAACAATTTGGATGAAGAGTTTGCTTGATATCACTAGTGAAGATCCTCTTTTTCTAATCTCTGTTCGATACTTTCTCTTGATCTGCTTCGCAAGCTGGCATCTGATTTACTTTTCTTGTATCTATTCCTAATATTCATACTTTCTATCATCAAACAAATAAAGTAACTATCTTAAAATTAAGCATCTTACAGTAGAGCCGCGATTACCCGCGGAATTGGGTGGCAAGGGCTTCGCGGATAACGAAAATAGCGGATAACCTGAAAAAAGACCAAAAATGAAGTGTAAACACGAAAAAAAATATTTCACCATTAAAAACTACGTTTTATTATACAAAAAACATAATATGTAAAACTTTTAAAATATGTACAGTAAAGCAGAAACCTTTGCTCTACATTTGCATCCACAAATTCCGAGAAGGCCTACAGGATCACGATGCACAATAAACCTGTCAGTAATTTTCGACCTTCGCACTGTAGAGCCTGTTGTATTTTCCCTGTTGTTGGCTTGGATTAAAATTGGTTTTTTTGAGGTTCGTAATTAAAAAAATTTTTCGCGGCAGTCGCGGATAATCGGGGCTCTACTGTATTTAGAAAATAACCACATCCACAATTCCATTTTATTGTGAAATTTTTCAAGAAATAATATCTTTGTTTTTATTTTTTTGCTTTTTTTTTAAAGCCTAAACACATAAGAACAAAACAAAGTGACAGAATGCAATAATGGATTCATAATTTTCTTTTTTTTTCTTTTTCCTATATGTTCGCAATCCTTCGTTAAAAAAGGAACTAACTTTATACTTATGGTAGTTTTTTTATATTAAGATAAAACCAGTAAAAATTAACTCGGAAAAATAAGCTTTGTAGAGAAGAGTTAATTTTTCCATTTTTTCCTTGAGTTTATACTTTTTTGACATGTTGTTGCTAAATATTTCTTTAACTTCACTATGTAAATCGAATCTTTGTATTTTTACTATTTCTCAAAGCCCTACAACATTTTATTGCGTTTATCTTCCTATTTGTCAGTTCAATCAACCTAGACTATTTCCTTTTCTAGTTCCTTTCCTATTTCGTTCGTCTTCGAAATCTTCTTTTTAATCGCTCTAAGAGAACTCGTAGGTGTTCGTTGAACAAAAGCGAAGGCGATGGGATGGAAAGCTCCTCAAAAGGACACATTTGATTTAATTTGAATTTATCGAAAGCTTAAGTCCTGATTGCATTCACTTCGGCAGGAAGTTCTGCAAAGTGCGGCTGCAAATCAATCGCGTTGTCCGTTGGAGGGCGTTAAAGCGCTCTTCCGCTCAGGGCTAAGCCTAAGCAGCAACGGACGGACTTCAACTGCATTTTTTTTTTTTGTCTCTTGTGAAATGCATTAACCACTTCCCCGAGGGAGATCAGAAGACAGGATCGTCGGTGAAGGCAGACTTGCCTCTATCTGGAACGCATTGAAACATCGGTCCTGAAAGCTTGGCATTTCCACCATCTTTCGAATTGGATGTATTTGATTTCAATATATTACAGATGAAACTGAATCTATGAAAAGATGCTGGTTTATAAAATAATCTTAGGAAAAAAAAACCCAACAAACCAATCTTCAAATTACACACAAGAAATAATAATTTATTCCAAATCTCATGCCGATATTTCGTCTTAACTTAACATTAAGACTTACTCATGGTTCTTATACAAAATATAAATGAAAAGAAGAAAATTATTCTTAATTTAACAAAATAAAACATATAACAA
>JAFIDM010000003.1:51542403-51558762 GCA_023159025.1 Thereuonema tuberculata
CGCTTGAAAAATGATTGGGATTGGAATGATTTATTAATTGTGAAGATTTGAGGAATTAGAATTACGAAAAGTGAAAGGGAAATATTTAAGATTTTTGGATATAGAGCTTAAAAGAGGGAAAATATATGCTTGAATTTCTTCAAAAGAATTAGAACTAGCAAATTGACATTAACCGACTGCAATGTCTCAATTTTATATTTTTAATACAAGGTAATGGAAGTAAAGTATAATAGAAAAAGTCTAACAGAATAGATGAAGAAAAATACTAAGGTACCCTGCCCAAATAACGCCACCTTAACATTTAAATTACTGTAAGTCTGGAAATAAGGTGTATCGAAACACGAAAATTATGATCAAGAAAGTTTAATCTTCTGTTTGAAGCATACCATAATGAAACATATGATAACTTTCACTGGAGAAGTATAAGAACTCAAATAAAAAAACTTTGTAAACTGGCGTTATTAGGAACACCTGGTTCAATTAACGCCACCTACTTTCTAGTAACTTAACTTATTTAAAATTAAGAATTATTCCATCATTGTAAACATTATTTGTACAAAAGTACAGTAAAAAGCAACTAAATTTGACTTTCTGTAAAAAATAATAAAAAATCACTTGAAATTAACGCAGTCTTTCTAATCTGTAGCTAAAACAAAAGAGGAAATGTAAAAATTAATTAATTTCACCATTTTCCGATTATAAAAGCAAAATAATAAATAAGATAAAAATCTATATTTTCATGAAACATATTAGTAACTTATAAATGTCGTACGTAACCTAAAATCGTATATGTAGACCATTAACACCATCATGGCGTTAAAGCGCTACTGAGCACATGGATCACATGATACACTTGTTTGTCTACAGTTTCCGAATTTTATAAATAACAGTTAACTTATCTACATAGAAGAATCTTCAAGAATCAAGAAAATATATAGTTTTATATAGTTAATCTTTGCTGAACATTAAAAAATCTATATTTTATCTTACGTTGATATAGTAGCAGCCTTTCAGAACCAGTCCTCGACACGAAAAGGTGGAAATATAATTTCACTCGAAAATGTTGACGGTCTGCTAGTAACTCACTTCAACACTAGATGGCAGGTCAATGCAAACTACTTTAGTGCAGTACCGCCATCTCTTATATTTATGAAGAATTAGATAGGTGGCGTTAAAGGTATACATGGCGTTGTATGACTCAGATACCTTAATGTAAATTAAATCTAGCCAAAACCTGTTTTTAGGTTTTGGCTAGATATGTGAATAACAAACAATCTTTTGCAGCCTTTCGAACTTTGAAAACGAGCATAAGAAACGGAAAACATTTCTATCAGGAATGTAAAACATCTGAGAAAGTGTTGCAGATCCTTCAGTTTATTGTAGATTAAAAATAAAGTTTGAAAATGAAGTTTGACTTTTAATTTTTTATTTCTTATTTCCATCTCAATTTTGGGATTAGTAGATAGCTTTAGATTTCGTCTTCGGACAAATATTGGATGATTTGTTTGGATCCTTCATTCTTAGTTGATTCCATTAAGCAAATACTTCTTCAATTAAAAGGAATAGACAGTGTCTTCTTTCTAAGTGTGTCTGATCAACGCTTCCTAGTCTGTAATTTCATCGTATTCTCTAGTGTTTGTAGAAATTCTCTCCTTACTTGCTTACAACCAAAGCTATAAAAACTGAAGCTTCAGTGAAACTGAATCAAAACAGTTTCTGAATCAGCTGACTGAAAATATCAGATAATCACATAGAAATATGTATAGAATTTTATTATACCAAAGGGGAAGCCCAAGTTAGGAAGCCAACCAAACCCAAAAAAACAAACAAAATCTTCCTTAAAATTTGGGGAAGGGATAACGTCTGCTCAATAGGTCATCCAATCAAAATGCTCCAAATATGATAGTGCCTAATTTATACATTTTGAGATTTCAGATTAAGGAACAAAGACTTACAGGTTTTCTCCCTATGTACACCCAGATAAAACATTTACAAAACTAAATTGTTTCGATGTTGAAATATTCTTGGACATCAAGTTTTTTTTTTTTTTTAAATAAAAGCATTTTTATCAACTCTTACAACTTTACCGCTTCTAAAATCATATTTAAAACAAAACTGCAATAGATAAATGAATTATTTTCCTTGATATAATCAGTTTCGTTATTATTATTATTATTATTACTTGTTGATTTTCTTTTAAGTACAGTAGAGCCTCGATTATCCGAGGTAATGCGGACCGAGGATACCTCGGATAATCGAAAACTCGCATAACACGGACTCAATCAAAACTCGAGAGGGAAACTATGGTAAACTGGTGAAATAAATGAAAACGTGGTCAAAGATGTGAAAAAAGGCATCTACTGTATTATCAAATGAAAAAATGACGTACAAATATATGTAAAAATAAAATAAAAATACAAAATGGAAAAAAGACATACAGTACATATTTCAATTAAGAAAGTTATTTCTTCAAGAAGTCCATAAGTGTCTTCTGTTTAACGGAACTCACTCGCTTCTTTGCCACCGTTTCGCGCAATCGTCGTAACAGTAGAAGGTCTGTTGAAGTTGTCTCTTACTGTTGCTCTAGGTACTCGATGGCTTTTTTTATCGCTTTGCATCCTTCACTGTGGCTGATTTTCTCATTCTCCATTTCAATGTCTTCAATGTCACTTTCACTTTCTTCAGCCTCTACATTCACTGCCTCTGCTATCATCTCATCAGTCACTTCCAATTGATCGTCTGCGCTGAAAAAAAAATTATTTTTTTTTGGGACTACCTCGGTTAACCCGGAACTCGGTTAGTCGGGGCTCGGATAACCGAGGCTCTACTGTACAATCTTTTAAAGGAAACAACTTTAATTAGCTCTTCATTTAATGAAAGAAAATTCAAATAATTATAATAGCAAATAGAATAAATAATTATTGTATACAATGACATACATCATATTGTGTACAAATATATACTCGTACAACTGTAGGTTAGTTCTAATGCAGTCTTTCAATTTTTTTTTTTCATCAACTCTTACAATGAGAGCCGTTTCAAGGTGTTCTGCCACCGTAGGCGAGAAATGAAAAATGCCGCCCCCTCCCTTTCCCCTCCCGAGATACCGCACGCGCCTCTTTTCACAATTCTTTGTTTAATAATTAATAATTTCGCTGTTTGATATATATACAAAATTAATTTTTTCCGTCCTTTGGCCGCCCTAGGCGGCCGCTTAGTCTTGCCTAAAGGTAGAAACGGCCCTGCTTACAATAGTTCTTTTTTTCCGGAATTCCCGTTAGAGTTTATTTCTTTGGAGTCTATATGATATCAAAAAGAGATCTTTCGGGAGACAAAGGAAAAGTTGAACATAACAGGACACATGGCTTAATACAAATGAGGAAGAAGTTTTCAAAGAGTTTTGACTGGCAAAACGAATTCTAGTGTAGAGTCTGGCTTTGGCTGAAGCGAAAACTTGGCTTTCAGGAAAAAGAAAAAAAATTCAGTTCTAATGGGTTTTAAAAAAATTCAGTTCTAATGAGTTTGACCCAGAATAGAAATGAACAGATCTTAAGGAAATTGGAAGGAAAGAGGTTTTTACGAAGGACAAACGAAAATTATGAAGAAATTAGTTAAGAAACACTTTTGGAAATATATTACAATGACATTTAAGGGCTCTTGATTATACAGAAAGAAAGAAAACATCTGAAAAGGATATGGAGTAAATGATGCTGGCAGGATTAAGGATGAAAAGAAAAGCACTGGATCGCTCGAGATAGAGGAAGGAAATCATAGAAAAGTGAAAGGATGATTGCAGAATCAAATTCAAACACTCTTTCAGTTCTATTTTCAATAAATTGAATTTTCCCCTTCTAATTTCTGTTTATGGATTGTCCTCATGTCTTTATCTAAAATCATTTCATGAAAAACCCTTATGATAAGCAGGAAGGCCTGTTAACAGAATGATTTCTGGTTTGGTTTCTCAGTTGTATCTTGGTTTTTAAAGATTTTTTAGTTTGTTTTTTTTTTAATTAAAAATTTTTAATTTTTTTTTTAATTTAAAAAAAAATAAATGAAACAAGTGCATTAGCTTTTTTAATTTCGTCCTTATCCTTATGATAACATTAGAAAAATACAGTTCACTTAAATAATGTGTGACTCGCGGAAATATGTTGCCTGAAGTTCTTACCTAATGTAAAGATAAATAAAAAAAATTCAAGCTTTGGTCTGTACCTGGTCTATAACTGAATTCTAGAAGTTGCCCAAATAAAATTATCCCGAACTAAAGAAGACCATTGTGCGATTCATATCAATTTTTAACACAACTTATTGCTGTAAATCAGTGAATTCTGTAATGAAGTTTATGAAGTGGAAGCATCATGTAATCCTTACAAATCAACACCTGACGGAGCTAATTCGTACAGCCTTGACCATATATCAGCCGGATTTTCAACGACTCACAGCCAAGATGGAGGCTAACCAATTGTGCACTAGTAATAAGTAGTCTACTAATTACAGCAATGTCTAATTTATATCATAAAACTACTTACGCAACAATATTATCAGTCAGGATTTTGAAAACACTTCATATAAAAATGTGTTCTTTGTGATTATTGAAACTACTGTAAAACAAATTAACAGCTTAAACTACACATTTATGAATAAATATTATTACATATACATATTTCTTACTTTTTATAAATTTTTGTAAAAAAATAATGTTCATATATCTAACAAAAACGTTTGTTTAATACTTGTTCATGTCTTGGACTCTCAAATATTTGCAGTTTATAGTATGTGTTAGTTACGTTACGCAAGCTTAGTCATTCCTGTTATACAAGATTTTTAATTTAAATATACAAAGGAGGAAGTTTGTTGATTTGTTTGCTTGTTTGTTTGTTCGCTATATACTCCTAGGCCCTTTGACAGATCTGGACCAAACTTTTCAGAATTATTCTTTAGGATCCTGCGGAAATAACAGGCTACAATTGAAACCTGGACCCATCTCCCTCTTCCCTAATTTAATCCCATTCACACTTTTGCATAATTTTCAAGTAGAGGTACGGGTTAACGGGTTCAAATCCGCTTGGTGGGAATAATTTTTTTTTATTTTATTCTATTTTATTTTTTTTTTCCTTTCCTTCTTTTCTTTTTTTTATTATTTTGAAATAAATAATATTCGTACTAAAATTAAATTGAAGGCCACCATACACATACAATAAAATTTGGGAAATAAAAAGCCAGATAATAGGTAGACTGCAACATGTGATAATAGGCAGGCGAGTCCAATCTTGATGACGTAAACGATAGAGACAACATCGCCAACAACCTCGGATCACATCAAACCGATATCGAGGGGGGAGGAACTAAGAATACTCACAATATAAATTTAAAAAAAGTTAAAAAAATAAAAAAAAAAAAAATTCAGACAAAGTTTTTTGTGCTAAACTATTTTATTTTATGGCTGGTAAATGACAAAAGTAAAATAATAACGACAAAATCAGAAATGTTTGAAGTTTGTTTGTTTATGTGATGTTTGTTTAACAGTTATTGTTAGTTGTTGTCATTCTAACGGTTTACGTAAGTAATAATACTTTCAAATTAAAAAAAAAAAAAAGTCGGATTCTGTCGTTATTATTGTATTTTTCTCATTTACGGGGTTTTCAGGATACAAAATCAGAATAGAACATTACTTAGCAATCATTATGTGCTTTTTTGCCAACTGGGGAAGGTTTGAAGTGATAGGGGTGTGGAGAAGGTCAGAAAGAGATAGGAGTTTTATATTCTCCGATCTCGATATTAATTTCATATCTAGGGCTCATGAAAATAGGAATATAACATTAATTTTATTTACCATGGGACTTTTTTTACCAACAGGAAAAGTTTTCAAAATCATCTCACAATTACAATTTCTTCGTCATCCACATCACAACAACTCTTTTTTGTAACCCAAGGGAAGCACAGGTGTTTCTGCTAGTTATTATATTGCTTTACTCCAATAATAAAGTCAGTTCTTTAATTCAAGAACCAGTTTTTCTTAAACTTCACATCATACTTTTTATTTCTTTCTCAGTTTCCTGTTAAAAAAATTCAAAATAGTATCGTCGGGTGTAGCTTGACTGCTTATCTTTCATGGAAACCTGTGAGAAAAACAAACCGAATTGAAATGGCATTTAAAAATAGCCTGAAACGTAAACGATAATGAGCGGCGAAGGTTTTCAGTCCCACTGCTTAATGAACTTTGTTTTTTGTCTCAGTTTAATGAAAGGGCGATTCACACCACTCATTTTGACTAACGAGACATAACGAGTCCCAGGCGAAAGGATTGAGTTGAAGCACCGTCTGTTTCAAAGCTGATTGCCCGGAATGATAGAAGGATCGGCACAGGCTTAAAATCATTCAATGAAAACTTAAAGCAAATGTATTGGTCTCCTTGATTCTGTTATCAGAAACATTTATTTTAGATGCTATCAATAAGGAAATAACACATATCTTTTAATCTGCCTAAGAATATTTATAAAAATCAATTAATGATTTTAATCAATATGTTTTGTATTTACTTGTATACATAACTGTGAAAAATAAAAAACAGTGCTATGGTTTCGTAGTCGATGGTATAAAATTTACATTCAAATATTGAAATTTATGCCATATTGCAGTACATATTCGTAAATTGCCTAAGCACGCCATGAAGATTCGGCAGAGACAGACAACTAGTAATTTCGAACAATGGAACGACATCTTCTTAAATTTAACGAATAACTTAAGTTCTAAGTTGTTTCTATGCTGCATTAATTAATAAAAAAAATAGCTTGTCTCAAATAATATTTCTGAAAAGGAATATTGTTCACAATAACAAATTTAAGTTCATGTACAGTAGAACCCCTCTTGTCCGCCCTCGGCTGGTCCGCCACTCCGGTTGATCCGACCTCGCTCCGAACTTGTCCCCGACTCGTCGGTGACTCACCACCCTTCGCGCCATTGTATTGTTTACTTGCATATACAGTGACGGTAGATGGTGAAAACGCTCTTAAGAATCGCAAAACATTGAAAAAGGTTAAACTTGAACTGCTTGACAACGCAGTAAATCCGTATATTTTACTGTAAATCCGTATTTTTCTGTGTTTTCTGATAATCCGACCTTTTTTGCGTTCCGACCATACCCCCAGTCCCAAAGGTGACGGATTGAAGGGTTTCTACTGTATATTATTATCTAATCTTCCATTCTTTCGTTTACAAAATAATCTTGGAGAATAAATCTTATCATTCATCTTCCTTATTTAACTTCACTGTCAAGGAAGGTAGGATTTCTCTACATTTTGTCAATCACAGCTGCTTATTTCCGCTATTTTTCCTCTTTAAGTTAAATCTTCTAAATTGCATATTTTTATTTATTCATGAAGCTTCGTTTTCTATATATATAAAAATGAATGTATCTTTGTCTCTTTCTATCTTTCTTTGTCCTTTATAGACTCCTAGGCCCTTTGACCTATCTGGACCAAACTTTCCAGAATTACTCTTTAGGACCCTGCGGAAAAGATAGGCTACCTTAGAACCCGGACCCCCCCCCCCTCAAGGGGTTGAAAAGGGGTAAAAACCCCTGAAAAACCCAATATCCACCTGGTGGTGAAAATGAGAACTACACAAATATTGTGTAAAGTAACAAATTCACTCTCCTATGAGGGTAAGGGCCACCACACTTGGGTGGGAGGAAGCCAACACAAAGGCTGAAGTGTCCTATCCCCGACCGACACCGGGACCTTATATTTAGGGCCCCCTTCTCGGGCCCCCCCAAGTCAATTGCAAATAAGAAAAAATTCGCTCTCCTATGGGGGGGGGGCAGGAACACCCCACTTGGGTGGGGGGATGCGACAGAAGGGCCTAAGTGTCCCACCCCCGATCGACACCGGGACCTTATATTTAGGGCCCCTTCTGGGCCCCCCAAGTCAATTGCAAAAAAGGGAAAAATTCGCTCTCCTATTTGGGGCAGGGACACCACACTTGGGTGGGATGAAGCCAACACAAAGGCTGAAGTGTCCCACCCCCGGGACACCTTATATTTAGGGCCCCTTCTCGGGCCCCCCCAAGTCAATTGCAAAAAAGGGAAATATTCGTTCTCCTGTGGGGGGCAGGGACACCCCACTTGGGTGGGGAGATGGCGACACATGGGCCTAAGTGTCCCACACACGATCGACACCGCGACCTTATATTTAGGGCCCCTTCTCGGGCCCCCCAAGTCAATTGGAAAAAAGGGAAAAATTCGCTTTCCTATTTGGGGCAGGGACACCACACTTGGGTGGGAGGAAGCCAGCATAAGGGCATAAGTGTCCCACACCCGATCGACATCGGGACCTTATATTTAGGGCCCTTTTCGGGCCCTTCCCCCCAAATCAATTGCAAAAAAAGGGAAATATTCGTTCTCCTGTGGGGGGCAGGAACACCACACTTGGGTGGGAGGAAGGCAACACAAAGGCTGAAGTGTCCCACCCCCGACCGACACCGGGACCTTATATTTAGGGCTCCTTCTCGGGCCTTCCAAGTCAATTGCAAATAAGGAAAAATTCGCTTTCCTATGGGAGGCAGGGACACCACACTTGGGTGGGGGGGATGCGACACAAGGGCCTAAGTGTCCCACCCCCCGACCAACACCGGGACCTTATATTTAGGGCCCTTTCTCGCCCCCCCCCCCCCCAAGTCAATTGCAAAAAGGGAAAACTTCACTCTCCTATGGGGGCAGGGACACCGCACATGGGTGGGGGGATGGCGACACAAGGGCCTAAGTGTCCCACCCTCTATAGACACCGGGACCTTATATTTAGGGCTCCTTCTCGGCCCCCCAAGTCAATTGTAAAAAGGGAAAAATTCACTCTCCTATGGGGGGCAGGGACACCACACTTGGGTGGGGATGGCGACATAAGGGCCTAAGTGTCCCACCCCCGATCGACACCGGGACCTTACATTTACGGCCCCTTCTTACGAGCCCTTTCTTTCTTTGAGTGGCATTGCAACGCATGCCGGGTACAGCTAGTTATTAATAAATCTGAGATATTTTTATTTAATAAATTTATATAATTTTTAATTAATTATGATTTTAATTCGGTATTAATATTTTTTATGGAAGCAAATTTAAATTACATTGACTGTGTTTTTTTCTTTTCCTATTTTAATCACTGCTTAAAAATAATAACAAAATCAAAACAAATATGCTTATTATTAGAAAAATTCAAAGGAAATCTGATGTGTCTTCATGTACCCGCTATAAATGAGAGAGACATTTATTGGTCTATATATAACTGCGTTCCGCGGAACCTGAAGAGTTTCTGAATAAACTTTTACAAACTTATTCCAAAATCTTTTACAGGTAATTCAGTCAGAGTAATATCTTAGACTAAACATGCACGAAGAAGATACCATTATTTTATTTTTGAAATTTCCTGAGATATTTTACGAAATGACGAATATAAGCGTGTTTTTGTTTGAATGTCGAACATTCAATATTTTCTTATTTCTGATGTTAACTCAATATCTAAATTAAATAGATAAAGTATTTTTATCTATATTCAGGTGATTAAAATAATAAATATTTGGACTTCAATGCAATGTAAACTGCGTTATTTATTAAATTGTAATTATGGATGTTTGTCCATTTACATATCTACAATGTTAATGAGAAGAAACAAACTCGTGAAATCAAATATCGATCTTGGGCTGCATTAAGTGATCAATGAATACATTTTTAATATTGTTTCTTCGAAATATGTCATTTCACTGAATTCATCTCATAATATGCTCAGCAGTTCAAAACAAAACCATTCCCAATTGTAATAACCAATTCTCCTTCTGCGACCGTCACGAAAACTATCTAAAGAGAAAGAACCTTTATTGCAATAAACGAAAAGAAACAAAGCAATGCAAAAAATAGTCGAATGTTTCAAGAATTGTTTTAAGAATTACAAAAATAATTGTTGATTTCGACAGTTTGTTACACTGTATACTATAATAATAAACTGTATATGAAAGACAAAGACAAATGGTTTCAATTCTATACCTGCATAAAAGTCATAAATAGCTATTTTGAACTTGAATATCATTTTGAAGCTAAGTACTTTAAAGAAACAATAATCCATTTGAAGAAGTATTCGATATTTGTTAATGTTCATCAAGGTGTTTAATAAAGATAAAGGGAGGTTTTTAAAATGAGATTCCAGACGTTCCATCGATTTAATCTTACTGCTTTCAAAATGACGTCGTTACAAGATTTTAATATTCAGTGGATATTTCTAAAGAACTAAAGCAATGGTAATGTAAGAACTATTCGATCATTTCAAAGAAGTAGCTTAATAGTAATACTACATCCGCTGGTTACTTATTCCTGACTCTCATAGGTTTTTGTGATGGTTTCATCAGCAGTTACACTGTTTGATAATCCGTACCTTTGATTTTTTTGCAAGAATCGTAATTATCAGAGGAAATATGGTTGGAAAAAACCCATCTTTGTCTATCCCAAGCCAGATTGGAAAAGGGAGAGGGGATAGAAGTAACAATCTTGTTGAAAAAAAAAAAACCTGGGTTTATCTGACCAGATTGATAGTATCCAGTAAGGGATCCTGTCTAAGGTTAAATATAAGCTACAAGTTTAACAATAGTTCGTCAAAGGCTAGAGGAAGAAGAACTTGAGCAAATATTTTTTTACCTGTTCATCAAATAAAGGTTGTAACTCTCCATCCTATGGCAAAGCTGAACAATGATAAGACTAAGTACTGAGTTTCGGAATAATTCTTCCGATCGATGTTACAGGCATTGAAACAGGACATTGAATATTTGAATTTGGAATATCCAAAGCCTAAGAAATAAACTACATGAATTCTTAATTGAATTGCATTAAAATGAAATTGACATTGCTGTAGTCTCAGAGGTATCGCAGATGAATTGCAAAAATTAATGTGACTAGAGCAACAGTTAGATTGGATTAGAAAAGATATCTTAAGAAAATCATAGAATGGATATCACCTAAAAAGGAAAAGGGTTTGTTCTGGAAACTACTGGAGGGACGATATTAAAGAAGCAATGCGAAAAAAAAGGACTAAAAAAAGGATTATACAGAAGGAGGTGGCGGCTCCGGGAAGAGGAACAAAGGCAATTGCAAAATATCTGCATTTATATGTACCATATACAATATTGTTGAAAATATAAGGTGTTCATAATTAAAGTTCACATTTCGAAAAGCTGTAACTGGAGAACCAATCAGCGCAGCAGAACGACTTCATATTCACATGACGACAAATTCGTGAAATTTTGTTTTGCGCACAAAATACTTTCGAAGGTGGCCGCTCAGGTGATGTAAGGCATTGTAATACTGTACTGGATACATACGATTCGTTTTGTGTTACCCAAGGACATGTTTAGTATGATTTCTCCCGGTATCGAAAACCTACTGAAATCGTAACATCGCATACTCAACACAGCACGTAGATTGTAGCTTGTAATTTTGTGAATATGGTGTGCAATGCTGGTCTTCAGGTCCCCTAAGTTGGCTACGTGCTCACGATAGACAAGGACTTTCAGATGCCCCACAACCAAAAGTCGCAGGGGATGAGATCCGGCTACGTTGTATGAAAATGGCGGCTGTTGATTCTGACATTAGTAAAAGTAGCCCGAAGCAACTGCTTGACAGGGGCCATATGAGGTGCGGCACTATCCTGCATGAAAACCCTAAACTTTCGCAATGCTGTTAAAGCACAGCTGTTATTTTGATAAAACAGCTTCACAAGAAGTGCTCCATCCTCATTGTCATTATGCAATGAAGTCACGCATTCCTCACCTGTCTGCTTCTATAGCAGTTTTCAATCACGTGTCAGGGCGTGTGCATTTGTCATTTGCATTATCTACTACAGTATTGCAGCGCCATATACAGCCCTAGCAGCCACCTTCAGAAGTTTTTTTTTTTTGTTTTTTTGTGCAAAACAAAACTGCCACGGATGTCCTCATGTGAAATATGAAGTCGTTCCGCTGAATGGTTCTCCAGTTACAGCCTTTCGAAATGTTAACTTTAATTATGAACATCTTTGTAGACTACTATTATAATGCTTCTTTGTTGAACATCGTTGCTACAGAGAAAAGCTCATCAAACGTTGTATTTCCTCCGTAACAATAGTTGAGCATCAAAATATGAATAAACAAATATTTTTCCTTTGTTTATAAAGTAGAATTATTAAGTTTTAATAATTCCAATAATTAATAAAATACGTTTTCGAATTAACTCATTTTTATTTATTTATTTATTTACTTTTTTTTGTTTAAGTTGAGAAAGTTAAAAATTAGCTTTATAATTTATTACAACATTCTCTGCGACTTAGTAATTGTTTGATTTGGGAACTTATTAAATCTTTCACTTAAAAACACTTTTCGTCTTTGAATGGAGTGAAACCAAAAAAATTAAGTACTAGAGATCATCCGCATTTGGCAAGAGAAAATGCTATATTCCAACAGGATAACTGGCATCTATATCAGACGTTATCTGACTGTAGACTGGTTATTTATAATGTGAACATTTCACCATGATCAGCAAGACCATGGTTTAGCCAGATATTCAGCGATGTCCTTAATATTTGAACTAGGATTCATGCAGTAAGAGGAATAATGCAACATACTGCAAGATGAAATCAGAAATATCCTAGATAGAATGACCAGATTTATTCACATCATAAATATCATATCAGAAATATCATATTTTCAGTCGCAGAATACATGGAAACACGTGGAAGCCATATTCGATATTAACTTTCAAACCTTTACGTGTATGCAAAGTAAGTAAAAGTTATAAGCTCATATTTAACTTTGAACTTTAATCATTTATATCAATCAATTTTTTTTTAGCAACAACTCTATATTGATGCAAAAATCGATTCGGTCAAAACCAGTTCCTTTTTTTGTGTGGGTTTGCTTTTACAATATTTTTTTTTATAGTAGTTACAAAATTCCTCAACTCATTTTGTTCCAATTCATTTTACAACAGATTTTTTTCTTTGCTCTCAAATTAATATTTTTGTCTTTCCTTTTTTCATTATTATTCTGACGTGAGATTTTTTTATTAGTTTTTAATTAGTCTTAAGTAAATTAAGAAAAAAAATCAATGAAATGAGCGTCATTAATTAAACTACGCCTAATTTAATTTCTCTTTTCTGAATCCTGAAGCCTCTTATATTAATCAAGGGTTAATAAACTGTACAAAGGCCTCAAATATCGACAATCGTTTTCAGCCACAGACCTAATTACGAAGCTTTCAGGCGCAGAGTGCTTTTTTTATCCTCTCAGAAATTTATTACCTGAATGAATCTGATTTATCGGATTCACGATCTTTTTCTTTTTTAAAAAAAATTACATTGAGGTGGTATTCATCTTTAAATTAGTTCATAAAATTAAAATATTTAATTAAATATTAAATCTTAGAATTTGAAGGAAAAAAAATATAAAGGATTCTATTCATCAGTTATATTGCCGTTACGGCGTGGTCTTGTGCGCAAAGGTTCAAATTCCGGCGTGGGCATGGATGTTTGCTTTCTTTCTTGTGTTTGTCTGCTGCTTCGTCTGTCTCTTCTTTCGCCGTCTTTGGCATCTTTGGGATCGCCCTCTATTATGAGGTTGGTGACAGGAAGGGCATCCGGCCGTAAAACCCTTGCCAAAACCAAATATTGAGCTAGCGAGACAGGTTCATCAGTGACACACATGAAAAGTGGGAAAAGCTGAAGAAGAAGAAAGAAGAATTCATTAGTTATATCTGGACAATTGTTAAAATAGTTCTCGATTCTCTGATAAGAGAGCTGCTACAGTCAAGCGATGAAAAGACAGTGAGAATTACATTATTTTCAAACTAAATTCTTTGTCCATTCCATTTAACTGCTAAATTTCAGTTGCCACGTTACAATGTTTCTGCAAAAGAATGTCAATAATTTTCTACAAGCACCTTAAAAAGTACACTCGGTATATATAGTTTGTGTTTAAGATGATTAGCCTACTTTCAAATTTGTAAAAACATTTATTACGATGTATTCAAATAATTATGAATTTTATAATTCATAGTGAAGTAATAAGTTTTAGTATTTTTATCGTTTAAGATAAAAAAAAATATACTTAGAATTAATTCGAATTTACGGGAATTACTTCGCTTCCAAGGAAAAAAAATACAATATACAGTGTTACCTCCGAATAACGGACAGTCACGGGACCGCAAGTTTTGTCCGTTATTGAGAGGTGTCCGCTATTGGGGAGGACTGTCTTTTTTTTTTTATTTTTTAGCTTTTAGCATGTCATTTAATGAAAAATTACGTACAATCTTCATTAAATTTCTACAATTATCATTGCGGTATGAGAGAATATGAACAATTGCAAATTATTTACTATATTCCTATTTAAATGAGTGCTAATCCGTTTGTCTTACTTAAAATAATGACAAAATTAATTACAGTATATAGAAAATTAATTTCTAGCCATCCATTTGATGCTTTAAACGTGTCCAATCCTAAACTTTGACCGACTTCTCTGGCTTTTCCTTGATGGAAAACACCGCTTATAGAATGTTCTTTGCACGAGCAAAGCGGAACCATTTTATCAACATTTCGTCAATTTTGCTTTTAGTTTCAGTTTTACAAAACTTCAAATTCTTCGAATTTTCGTTTGAATTCACCATCCACATTTTTCTAATCTCATCTGTGTCCTTTAAAAGTTCACTCATATGAGTTTTTCCAACTTTAAAACGTTCAGCAAGACAACGCACACTCAGCTTTTCTTTTTCAGCAACTTCAAGAACATCAATTTTTTGTTTCAGTGCCAATCTCTTTTTTGACGCCATTTTAATTCGCACTAAATTTAATCAATATGTTTGTAGGATAGCTTTACGAGGGATTAATATTTACAAAGCAACTGCAGTGAAAAAAAGGGCCTCAGATTCGTGCTTTGAAACATGGGACACCGATACAATGTATCAATGTATGGGACACCGATGTAAATACAACCATGATGTGTTTGTCGAAATGTTAATCAAAAAAAAAAAAAAAAAAAAAATTTACACTTAAAATGGAATGTCCTATTGTAAGGGACTGGGACCCGCAATAATGTCCGCTAATTAGAGGTGTCCGCTATTCGGAGTGTCCGTTTAAGGAGGTTACACTGTATTAAGAAATTCAAATATTTCAATATATTGAAATTCAAATATATGCTCAACAAGAAGATTAGAGAACTTAAAAAGAAAAGGGAATACGGCTTCTTTTGATATATTGAAAGTAGCTTACCATTTAAAAGGAGATTTTAACAAACAAGTTTGGTTATTTAATAATTGTTAAATTCATGTTGAATTGTGGTGCAGAAGTTTGGATGGATGAAATCAGAGGATTGCGAAATAATTAAAGGAAAATATATTAAAAGAATATTAAAATGAGCACAAAATTCTCGAAATTACATAATAAAATTGGAAACAAGGATTCCAGAATTGACCATAAATAATATGAATAAGAGCATGAAATACTGTTTCAAAATTCAGAAAAATGGAGAAGATTCGTCTACCAAATATTTGTTAGGCAGGAATGAACAAAAATAGGATGAAAGGAGAATAAATGGAGGGAAAGGAGAGAAATGGAGGGAAAAGCAAAATGATAAATAAACAGTCATGATAAACAGTTCTCTGAGGAACTGTTAAATAAGAAACTGAACAAAGGCGATGATAGTTTTGCTGAGAAATTCCCAGAAGATATTGGGACCTCGAAAGACAGAACATTCAAGTACATTAAACATTGAAAATTCTAAATCTCATCATCGGTACAAAGATGTTATTATGACAAAATATTATTTAATATATAAAATACGATATACATTGTATTATTCCCTGTATTATTTAATAAATGAAAAGAATGATTTCACAAGAAATGTTTATTTAAATTAAGATGCGGAAATTTTTAATGCTACAAAGAAATGGAAGGAAGACGACGAAAACAATGCAAATATTCTTAGGATTATGAAACATTTAAACGCATTATATACGGATGCAATCCAAGTTCGGTTCTCATGTGGGTTTCGTGATGGTGGACGATCCGCGCTGGGCAGGTTTTCTCGGGGTTCTCCCGTTTCCCCTGCACTTCTCCCACCATACTTTCTCAGTCTTTCTCTCCATCTGTCCATATTTCCGTGGGATAGTACAATAGACCTCCGGTCGCAGTGCTTGGCTTCTGCCACCCACCTTCATTACATACATACATACGGATGCAATAAAATTGGAAAATACCGGGAAAATAATTATCCAAATCTTATTAATAAGATGACCAGGGTATAAAATGAAGACTGCTGCTGTAAAGATTGTTTCTTTACTAAAAGGTATACAAAGTTAGTAAC